>NJDC01002719.1:379997-459245 GCA_002245475.1 Calephelis virginiensis | reverse complement strand
TATATATATATATATATATATAATAAGATTAACAACAATACTCAATATGTAATTGTTTGCGTATAAGTACATTATACATATAAGCATTAGTGTAAAGTGACCTAAGAGAGTATTAAAGTAGCTTCTTTCCTGCAAATAAACATATCCAATCGAACAAAACAAAAACCGATGATACGCGAAATACAAACATCTACATCATGTACTAAAAGCGAAAGCGTCAAATATGAGAAAGGGACGTTGGGAGAGAGTAGACCCAATGATGATACACGTGATCTTACCGTTGATGGCAGCCAGTATGGCGGTGCGCCCGAGTTCCTCGTCTTTCTGCAATGTTTCCTGAACTCTTCGTGGAACGCTCACGCCGTTCCGAGCCATCCATTCGCGATTACCCAATAATACTATTTGTTCCACCTCCTGAAAAATAATAATAACCAATAAATTTCATATTTTACGATATAAGGTACCAATTTTTAAACACTTAAATTTTCGTGATAATCGTGATCTACCTACCTATCTACCTACTGATTGTCTATGTTTAATTAATGTTTCTGACAGTATGGTGAGTATATGTATTAGTTTATATGTGAATATTGTTGAAACATATAAATATGAATACATCTGTCAGTGTATCTTTCTATTTACGCCTGCCTCTATCTATCGACAGTTATATGCACATTTTTCTTCGTCTTCGCCTGCGATTGTTTGTGTCTGTCTCTTTGCTATTGTAAACACCTAACAACCTACGTCTAACTATGTTTTGACTATGTCTTAACTGTGTGGCGCTATGTTTTGGGTTTGTTTTGTGTTGAGTTATAGTATTACCAAAACTCACCTCCTGATCGTCTCCATGTGGCCGTATGACAGCCTGCAGACGTGTGGCCGCCTGTGCCGAGCTCAGCGCCGCATCGTCTCCCCCGGATATGATCTCCACCGGCACGCCTTGCAGTTGTATTGTAGTACCGTCCCTGAGGTGTACAACTTTATTTTATTTTAATCCGTTTTTGTATGTTATAGGAAGGCAAACAAGCAGACGGATTTCCTGATGGTAAGAAATTCACACCGCCTAGAGACAACAAAGATGGTAATGGTGCGTTGCCAACCTAAGGTCAGGATGTTAGGCCTCGAGCAAAATTAAGTTTACTGGCTACCTTACCCTCCGAACCGGAACACGTCATGACGTTATGGCGGCAGGAATAGGTAAGGCGGTGGTACCAATCCGGGCGAGTCGCTGCGAAACTCTACCACCTAGTACTTATTAAGAATTATATTTTAAGCACGTAACGTTGTATATACGTAAACTTCTTTAACAGTATAGATATTTGAAATTCGTTTTAATAGCAGTTTGAACTTATTTATCTTCTAAGCAAAGAGACTTATTGGAATGCCAGCCGCGACATAGTATTGATATTATACCAACCTAGCAGTAGCCAGCAGCCTCTTCAAGCTAGCGGGGTATTCGGGGTGGCGGAGCAGCGTGCGTGCGCGCAGTCCGCAGCCCGGCGCCGCCGTGAACCCGTTACACTGCGCACGCGCATCGCCCACCACACTCGTGCACCAACTGACGATCGCTACACGTATACAATATACATATTATTCCACATCGATCCTCAAACAACAAATTAAAGTACAATAGCTCCCTGTGTTGTTCTAAGTCCGCTGAGTAGAATAGACCATCTGCCTCTCTGCCTGACAGCTCGTAAAAGGCGACCACTTGTTATTATATTGGTCTTTACCAACAAAACCACTGAGGGTAGTGTGAGGGTGAGATCAACCAACTTACGTAGTCGTGTCACCATAATGACTCTGTCATGTTACATGTACATGTTAGGGTAGAGTAGCCGGTCGACTTGTACAATAGGCAATCTGTTACCGATTAATCTCCTTGCAATCTGTTACCGATCTAGGTCAACTGTCGCTTATTGACATCCATATTGCTTTTTCTATACAGAAATGATGCCAAATTATAGGGAAAAAGAAGTCTGCTCTTTTTCACGATCGGATAATTTATAAACTAAACAACAATGCTGAAAAAATCGTTAAAATTTGTTAAAATGTAACAGGTAATTGAATAACCAATTACAGAAGTGTTTTTATAAGTATAGCGTGTATACCATAAATATACTCGTTTGCGTGAATGCGATGGTGGACGTGTCATTCCAGTTTAGACGATGTATAAGTAAAAATAATTATATGTTAGTATTTAAAATAAATAAATAATCGCTTTTGTGGTCTAGCGGTCCGACGTCTGACATGACTTCTTGAAGTCTCGGGTCATATTTTTTTGTTCCCCGGGTCGGGCAACAAAAAATAGAAAAAGTATATTTCCAATTTTTGTAATAAAAATAATGTTGCCCGAGGTTAGATATGTGTCCAGTTGGCGATAGGCTTGCCACCTATCACATGGTGGGACTTTGTGTCTTCGGTGTGTCGTAGCTGCCATGCCGTGGTTGAGCCTCTTCGAGGCTTGGACGTAAATACATTTTTTAAAAGAAATAAAATATTAGAAAAAGTAGTTATTCATCATAATTAACTAATCAACTTACCGGAAGCCACAGGATGTTCAGAATTCAATTCAGCAGTGAGTATACAGGCTAGAATATCGGGCAACATTGTTGGGTCGCCGGTCAATAGGGACACCCTCGCTACGGTCGTACTCCCTCGGGTTATGGTGCCAGTTTTGTCGAATATTACTGTTTTAACCTGGGAAAACAATATTGCAGTGAAATAATTAATAGAATTAGATTGTAGCAGAATTCGCATTTGTTAAGATTTAATACTATGTGTAAAAAAAGCATTCGTATAATTCCCATAATATGTCGAATACAGACACTTGAAATTGATATTCAGTAAAAAATTGCATGCAACTATGAAAAACTAAAGTATGTTATATATAAATTAATCGAAACAGATTGGGATTTTATTTTAATTTTATTAATTAAAATTATATTTTTAACGCATTATTTTCGACACTCCGACTCTGAAATTTAAATTTCTTATGAACATATTATGAAACTGACGAATAATTTATTGACGAAATCAAAATTATGATATTTAGACACATATAACACATAAAGTAAGAGCCATGAAGTTAAAAATTACAATGTACGATAGAATTTAAAACAGTAAGAAAATTATAAAACGTTTGGTTCGAAGAAACAAATAAACTGTCGAACTTGAAGTATGGATATACATATTAGTTAGTCTGACCTCTGAGAAAATGTGAAGAACGCATGCAGTAGCGCAAGTCCGCAAACAACCGCTAGCCTTGTTGTAAAATAATTTCAAGTACCTTATGAGCATTTTCAAGCGGCTCGGCCCCCTTGATCAGCAGGCCGAGCTTGGCGCCCACGCCCGTGGCCACCATGACGGCAGTGGGCGTGGCCAGCCCCAGCGCGCACGGGCACGCGATGGCCAGCACCGACAACGAGAAGTGGAAGGCCGTCTGCACTATCAGCTCCCACGCCGTGAACCCTGCGTCGCGGAACATCGCCTGGAGATCGGGGAATCGTAAAAATCTACTACTCTACTACTCATAAAATAATGAATTAGGCCTCAGTAGTACTAAGCAACAAAAACTCACCGGAGTAATTTCCTTTATCTTGTCAATATTTATGGCACCAGTAATAATCCAACATATCAGTGTTAGGAGAGACAGGAAGACTACGATTGGAACAAAATATCTGTAACGAAACATTATGAATAGTATGTATTAGTTATTTGTGTTGCGTGTGCTCTAGCTCTGTACCTGAAGATCGTGGTGTGATATTTTTAACATTATATTACACACAACCACCTTGGAATAAGAATGAAATAATAACATCAAAAACTCAAACTTTATACCTTCGTATGTTTACAAATATATGTTTTATTATATTTTATAATCTCTATTTTAACAGGATAAAAAAAAAGATACACAATTAGATAGTTACCACAACTTTGAAATTTTAAAGACAATGCTGACAATATCATAACCTTAATGTCATGTTTCGATCTGGAGGGTCAGTAACCGTTCGACTTGCACAATTGGTTTTGCGGCCTAACACCCTGGCTACGGGACAGTGACGCACCTACAAAATCTAAGGTGTCTATAGGCTGCAGACATATATCACCATCAGAGAAGCAGTGTGCTTGTTCGCTATCTTTTACCATAAAAATCTAATAAGTAATAACTTGCCCAGCAATAGTATCAGCCAGCCGTTGCACTGGCGCCTTACTGGCCTGCGCATCTTCCACGAGCCGAACGATCTGCGCTAGTGTACTAGCCTCACCCGTATGCGTGGCTCGCATTAGCAAAGCACCGTGCTGGTTTATGCTTCCGCCGATCACCAAAGAATCTATACGATAAGAATACCTGATGTTGAACGGTTCAAACTTAACAACTCATGTATATCATTTGTAATATTGTTTTGATTATTAAATTAAATTTGCCCCAGATAAGAAAAGGATTATCATAAAAAACTCAATTGCATATACAACAAGAAATGAAGGACTCAAAATGCAGCCTTGCAGAACGCCGAATACAACAAATCTATCGACTGGTGAGTCTTTAAAATCAAAAATCGCTTTTTCATTAAATTATTTAAAATAATTTGTTATGTAGGATTTAAAGACACATAAGATGACTAATTTCCCGATGATTAGAAATATACCTGTACCTGTGTTAGTCCGGACACCTTTGCATAATAGACCATCTGTCTACCTGCCAGGCAGCTCGTAAAAGGCGAGCATAGGCTTACCGTCACTAACACCCGTGACATTCTACATGGTGGTAGAGTTTTGCAGCGACTCACTTGGAATGGTTCCACCGCCTTACCTATTCCTACCACCATAACGATAGACAAGTACTATCTATATTGACGTGTTCCGGTTCGGAGGTTAAGGTAGCCGGTAAACTTAATTTTGCTTGAGGCCTAACATTCCGGCCTCAGGTTGGCAACGCACCATGGTAATGGTTTTACCTTTCTTTGGTGTCTCAAGGCAGCGTGAATTTCTTCCCATCAGGAAATACGCCTGCTTGTTTACTTTCCAATGTCATTAAAAAATCCAAAGATTTTAATGGTAAGGATAAGTTTACTAGCTATTATCTGTTCCAGACGCAAAGAGAACAATGACCTTTGAGTACAAAACAAGGCTAATCAACATTTCTTGAATCGTTAAAAAAATTAAAAGCATTTTTTATACATCTTCAATTTCCAATAATCATGCAAATCCCTATAAATATCCATCTGTAGGTATACATATCATCTGATATATACGTAAGCGGAGAAATATTTCCTTATTTATCACGAAACCACGATAACTATGAAACAGAGGTAGTTTTTGACACGATACGTCGGCTGAGAATATTTTTTTAACTTTATTGAACACGTAATAGAGAATTGTCAGCGAGAAAATACAAATATAAATATTGTACAAAAGGCGAGCTTATCTCTAACAAGAGATATCTTACAGCTGACCCTAAAACAGATAAAAACGATACAAGTAGTAGTAGTACTACTACTACTACTATACAAGTAGGGAAAAACGAAACGATACAGTATAATGTCAGCTAAATAGTTCAAAATTAATTACAGGATGGGGGCCCCGCCCTGTGACATAAAATCGTATTGTCATAAAATCAGTTTTGACATCTTTGGATGAACTCGACGCTCACCCCGCCTTTTACCACAACCACGTTTACTGCGTAAATTATAACGCCATGTTATTATGTGTTTGAAAACCTAGTACGTTCAGCACTAATTGAAAACTTAGGGTCAGAGATCGTGTTTTGCTGTAGGTTTGGAACAGACTACATATGTTATAATACTATACGAAACAGTATGTAGCCAACTACTACATCATTTTATGCTTAGTAACTTGAGGCCAGCATTTTAAGTCCCATATTTTGAAAAAAAAACATTGCAAATCCTACCATCCAAATTGAAAAGCAAAATCAAAGTGCTGAGTTATGTCGGCAAGTGGAACACCACAACCTAGAATATTTTTTTTAATTGTCTTAAATTAAGATTGTCTTACCTTTAGTTTTAGCAACTGGCATAGACTCCCCAGTAATAAGAGATTCATCACATGTACTTTGCCCCGTTATAACTTTGCCATCGACTGGTATCTTTGCACCGGGAACTACCTACGGACGTTAGATTATAAATAATACGATATCCAGAAAATTGCAAGAAATAACACGCCCATCATCATCATTTCAGCATTATTTCTTCCGCCGCTGGAACTTAAAACTAAATTAAGGTTATAAAGTTTTAGCCCTCGCAAACAGATCTTGAACTCGCAACCTCTCTCTTACTCTAACGATGCTATGCCAACTAAGCTCCTGTGAATTAAGACCAAACGTTGAAATGTTTAAATATTTTCTTTACGAGATATTTATTTTAAGCGTTTGTTGATTTAATAAGCGCACAAAAAGCTTCAATTAATAAAAAGTATCAGCCCGCTCGTATGCTCGAAGAAGCAGGCTGAGATACAGGCAGGGCACCCACGGCTAGCTGAAGACACCAAGTCCCACAATGACATGATATGTGTTAACCTTATCGCCAACCGGACACGTGTCCAATCTTTTTTTTAATGAATACATTTATTCACTAAGTCATGCCTACCTTCAAAACATCTCCCCTCTCCACCAAGTCCACTGGTATATTCTTTTCGCTGACTTCTCGGCCCTGGTCATCTAACGTCACCAGTACCGCCTCAGTCGGTTTCAAAGATAGCAATTTGGAGAGTGCTTCTGATGTTTTTCCCTGTAACATTAAAATAACTAAGTGATGCTTCTAATAGCGATCACTTCGTTGGTCAAACGGTTAGCGTACACGGATTACTAGACCAAGTAACCGCGTGATTCGATTTCGATTCCCGACGGCGCAGATATTTGTGTAACGGACATAAATGTCTGTATTTATGGGTTTGGGAGTTTATTAAACTTACACTGGTATCTATTTCTAGTATTAGTATCATTGACTAACACCCTTGTCACAAGCATATCATTTGATTTAGGGTTAGTTCAATTTGTATTATATTTTGTCCAGGTATTATTTTATTCATTCATTTTAAAATTTTACGCAATAAATGACACTACTTAATTATGCTATAAAAGTCCGTACAACGGTGCAATAGTTGGCAGAAAACAACTGTCGTATCCTTAAATTCATTTCTTCCTTATTAATAAATAAAAAATACCTTAGCTATATGCTCCAGCCACCTTCCCAGCGAGACGAATACAAGTAACATAGGTGGAGTATCGAAGAACGTCATAGGGCTTGTTTTTTTTTGAAGCGCCATTGCAGCTATTACTACTGCTAACGAGTATACATAACTGTGGATAGATGAAATATAGCAATTTAAACATTATGAAGACTTGCGATACAATTACTTGATCATAAAATGAAATCAAATTAAAACAAACCACTAAATACTATGACATTAGAAACAGAAGAATTAGAAACTACAACAGTAGTATACAGAAAACAGAATAAGCCATGAAGTCTAACTCAAATTTGAAATAAAAAAGGAAAAAATAATAAAAACGAAACAAATTATAAACAGGTTAAACGACAAAAATGTCATTTTGACGTAGCCGTAGAAATAGGTAAAGCTATTGATTCATTCCATCACAAATTTGATGGCCCCGACGTTAAAGACAATATTTATGCTCGTCTATCACAATTTGCCTAAAAGGTAGGCTGTTATTCTTCAAAAAAGGCCTGAACCACACGTTATAACGTACAGTAGTACTATTTGAATTATGCGCTTCGGCTTTACACTTTTTTCTTTTTTTGTATTTTTAAATTGGCTGACCTAATCTAAATTTAAGCGAAATGATTAATTATGTGTAATAACAACTCTATATAGATATCTTTAAAATACATTCGGATTTCCGAGGCTTGACGAATATAGCCGAAGAACTTAATTTAAATAGTAATACTGTACAGGGCGTGGTATAAAGGGCATGCTCCGCTGGTTCGGTCATGTGGAAAGAATGACAGATGAAAGATTGACAAAGCAGATATACAATGCGAATGTGAATGGAGGTAGGTACCCGGGGAGACCAAGGCTGACATTTCACGATCAGATCAATCGGATATTATCCGAAGGTGGTGTCAAGAGTCTCCGAAACCGGCGTGTTTGTATGAAAAGGGTTATGAATGTGAAGGAAGCAAGACAGGTTTGTCAGGATCGTGAGGTCTGGCACTCAATACTCTCTGCCTACCCCGTAAGGGACTTGGCGTGAAGATATGTATGTATGTAATACTGTACAAATTAAGTTCAAAGTTCCACCTAGTTTGAGTATACCACAAGGCTTTTTATTTAGGCCATCGCTATTTCTTATATGTATATCTTAAAATTTTCAATTTAAATGGATTTGAATGTGCAATAGCTTATGAATATAGATTTTATTTTATTAATATGATTTGCAGTACCAAAATTTAGTAGTCACTTCCAGTTACACTTGTCCTCGTTATTATGTCATGGGTACATTCAAAATAAGTATTAAGCAATTTGCATCGCATGCTCATATGGATAACCACCTTAATTCTGCAATGACTAGAGGTTACTACTTTTCATCAGGTGTCCCGATGGGTTGCTTGCAAACTTATCAAATAAATGATATTATAAGAGTATTAAAAAAAATAAACAAAAAAAATAATAAATAATTACTCACCTAATAGTAGTTGTCATAGAGATAAGTACATCCATATTCGAAGTTCCATGCCGTAGGGCTTTGTACGCTTGCTTATAAAAATGCCAACCTCCAATAAACTAAAATCAAAAAGTTTTCACTATATTTACCATATCAAATCAATTTCTCTTTCTTTGGATTGAAGATGTATTGAAATTGATAGATGCTACGTAGATCTATCACTTCAATAAATCAATTTCATAAAGTTTATTTTCAGCTGCATTCTATCTTAAAAATAACGACCTAAGTTCAAAATTGGTTAGTATTCTTTCGGTAAAGATCTAACCATAAAAAATGCAAATGTGAAAAAATTGCGAATTTAAGATTAATAAGTGCGCTCGTAATAATTAAAGCACGCGTACAAATAATTTAATAGTTTTACAGCAAAAACTTATTTGTACCTACTCCTTACGTAGTATAAATAAAATAGACAAAAAGTTATCAATATGTAGTTAAAAAGTGCACTGAAACTTGAAAGGCTTTAGAGCAACCATGCACGTACCTCGTATTGGCTTCAATAATTATTAGGTTAATAGTACTAGGAGTAGTGGTTGTACTTGCTCTCAGGTGTGCCAAAGGGAAGTATGTTTAGTCTAATTCTTTTGTTTGTTTATAAAAGTAAAAAAAATCTCAAACCAAATTACCTGAACTGGAGTTGCCAACAAAAACATGAGCAAATTCTCAAGACTTAATCCAGGAACTACACAACACATATCGTGTGCGGAATGTCCATGCGCCATTAAAACCATAAAATACGCCATAGCCGCCATACACGGAGCACCGAATATTAGGGATATTAGAAACGCGTTTCGCCATTTTCTTATTTCTTCTCTAGAATATATAAAGTAAAATTATTTAAAACCCGTCACTTGGGCAATGTAAGCACACTAACCTAGAAAAGGCCATTTACACTTGCTTGAAATACTTGAAGTCTGCACCGTAACACTTCTTTAAGTCTACGCCTAACTACTATTTTATATTCTAAAGCGTATAACGTTCTTTTTGTATTGACACATATGTTTAAAATAACATTGACTAGGAATGGGTTTCCAGTTTTTTTTGATTGGGGATGTCACAGCCCTACTGAATCTACTGATCATCCCTGATTATATTGTGAAAATACCGATTATGCATATTAGGTAATGATTTAAATTAATCAGTATTTTTCCCTAAGTTGGGCCGTCTTTTAAGATCAGGAAAATTTGTGCTTGTTCGATGAGCTCTCACATGAAAAAAAATTGTAACTTATAACTGTTTGATACTCACTTGTGCTCTAAATAATTTGCGGTGCCGCGGTTCTGCGAGCTGACAACCGAAGCGTCGAACCCGAGACTGCTCACCGTATCACAGATTTTACGTGCGCCGATCACTTCCGGGTCGTATTTCACTTTACCCCTAAAAATTATGAAGCAAGATCAGCAAATCGCCTTTTTTAACAAGCCCAGACATTATTACTTCATAGATCGAAAGAGTAATCGATTCTGAACCGTTTCTCAAACTTTGGCTGACCCTTTAAATGTAACCTGTATTGGCTTATTTCATAACCGTCTGTATAATCTATGTTGAACGAATGATTTCCATTGGTTGATAAGCCACTTACTTGGAGGTGGTCAGCGCCACGGAACAAGACACAACACCATTTAACTTCAACACGCTCTTCTCTATTTTGTTCACACAGGATGCGCACGTCATACCCTTTATCTGAAATTAAAAATGGAACTAGAGGAAAAGTATAAAAGCGTTTCCCGCAACCACGCCCGCAAATTAGTTATTTAGAAACTATTTAGGTATCAGGATAAAAAATATCCCATATCACTCTACAGCCTATTGTGCAAGCCTACACACAAAGTAGACTTGCACAACATGCCCAACGTTCCGGCCACAGGCCAGCAACCCACCCACAACATCTATGTGTGTACAGCCGTATAAATCACCATACAAATTAAAGGTGCAACTCGAGCTGTGACGTTATTTGGACGGTACCGTTTGCAAAAAAATGAGAAATCTTTAAAAAAATACTGATTATCATTTTTATGTTGATAGATCGGTTCGGATAATACTTGGTAAAAAAGATAATTCAAATGATTTTACTCGTGAGGAAAGGCGATTGCGGGGCGCCGCGCGGGACAGCGGGAGAGGGGTCCCGTTGCTGCAATGGGAACAGTTGATTCGTACGAGTACGTATATAATAGGTCACGGTTATATCTTACCATCAGGGGCCCTACCATGAACGCTAATTATTACCATGTTACTAAATGTCCACTTATAGAAGCAATTTTATCGCGTTCACTTAAGGTTGTCTTTCGCCGATGACAATTGTTATTATTTAAATAACATTGTTTTAAGAGCTTATGGTAACCCCCAGGGCAACAAACATTCGTATTAGTTGTATTATGTCATAAAAAAAGTATCTTCAAGCCCATATCCCCGGTGGGGTAGAGAGCAGCACAACCAGGGCACCCTAGACTAGCCGAAGACACTGACTCTCACAATGTGATAGGAGGCAAGCCTATCGCCAATTGGGCACATATCCAAACCCGGACAACGTTAATTTTGTTAGAAAATTGAAAATGTACATTTTCAAATTTTTTTTTGTTGCCCAACCCAGGGATCGAACCCGGGACCTCAAGAAGTCCAGTCCGTCGCCGGACCGCTAGACCACAGAGGCGATAAACGAGGCAAGGAGATGTCATAAAAATACAAAGATATGCCCGTGTAATGATTTCCATTGGTATTTATCGTATTGCCTTCAACTCACCAATAACACTAAGTCCCTGGGTGCACCAGTCTCGTCAATGACCTCAGCGGGAAAGCCGAGCTCCGATATAGAATCGGCGACGACTGCTGCTGATATTTTTTGTGGCTCATATCTAACTTCGGCCTTCGCTGCTAACAACGCTATTACAACTGAATGCACCCCTGCCAAAAATATTATCAAACCATTAGCATTCGTAAGCTCTATCTACCTATAACAAGTCTACGTGATTTATTGTTGTCAATTAACGAGTTGGTTAGAATAAATTTATTTGCACGGTTACGAAATATACATACGAAACTTCCTATTTCCTCCTCTTCTATTGAATCTTCTATCTTCTTCCTCTTCTATCAAAATCCTTTGCGTAGTTTTAAAGATTTAAGCATACAAAGGGAGATAAGGACATAGGAAGCGACTTTGTTTTATACTATATTGTGATAATAACAAAGATAAAATAGATTTGATTGTGTGTGTATTGAATAGTCGTTAAAATTACTGGACAGATTTGAAAAATTTACTTTACAAAAGTTTTTTAAAAGTTATTTCCATACGCAGATAAATTAGAATTTGGTCCACCCGTGTGAAGCATATATACATATCTCACGCTAAGTCTCTAGCTAAGTCCCTTACGAAGAGTAGGCAAAGGATATCGAGTACCAAATATCACGATCTTACGATCTCGGCAGACCTGTCTGACTTCCACCACATACATTACTCATTTCATACAAACACGCCGGTTCAGGAGACTCTTGAAACCACCCTCGGATAGTATCCGAGCGAATGTACAAACACTATATTATAAATTATATTAAACAATAAAAAACGCAAAAACACTTACTTGGTTTTATATTTCGACGAATTATATATATATTCAGTTACCGAACAAATTAATCTAAAAATAGCTCCCATGTTATTAAATATCGTTTAGAGAAACAAATTGTATATTATCGAAGCTACTGACCTGGTATTTTAGCGCAGTGTTTCTCTATCGCCGCTACACAAGAGGCACACGTCATCCCCCGAACTTCTAAAGTACATCGGGATATCTCTGTCTCTATCCCAACTGATACCGTACCCTAAAACATAAAAACATACAGGTTCTAGCAGCTCCAATGTAAAAGTTTAAGGATAGTGTAAAAAAAATACGAACAAATAAAAAAAAAATTCTTGCTCGTAGGGCTCTAGTAATATCTACAAAATTGGGATTATGTCGTTCAAAAATCAATATTCTAAGTACCTACTTGTCTTCTTCTATCATATAAAAATGAATCGCTAAATGTGTTGTTGCTAAGCGTATAACTTTCGAACGAGTGGACAGATTAGGCTAATACTTTTTTCGTTGTGTTAGTTATTGTCGAGAAAACGTTCTTGTGATGAGACAAACATGGAAAATTGCAGAGTAAATAAGAAAAACAATACTTTAGTTTTTCCCATATAAACCGAACAGGTGGAACAAGTTCTCCCGGACAACTAGTTTTAAATAAAAATGCCATTACTAACTCAAATAAAAAGAGAAGACAGAGAAAAAAAAGAATGAGAAAAAAAAGCTGCAATAAATTACTTTCCTAGGTATGTATTGTAGGTATATGGATTTATATACGTCTGCTAAGATACATAATACAATAAGCAGAAGCTTCTACCAATAAATAACTGAACTAAACCACGCAAAAGATTTCAAACAGGAATAGGTTTTGTAAGGAACAAGTCTAACTTATGGCAAATCTCTACCATCTAGTGCGAACACAAAAAAATTTGATACTTACATTAGTATGCGACTTATTTTTAACAGGAGATGATTTGATTCTGTCTCCAGAGCCTCCTTCGCTCCTTCGATTCGATATTGATTCTGTAAGGGAAGTAGCAATATTTGTGATTTTTTTATCTTCGTTAATTGAAACAGAATAAATCGAACCAACTTTGCGACTCGCCTGGATTGGTACTACCGCATTACCTGCTCCGCCAGAACATCGGCGCTTGCTGTTGACGTATTACGGTTCGAAGGATAAAGTAGCCAGTAAACTAACTTTTACTTGAAGCCTAACATCCCGGCCCGAGGTTTGCGACGAATCATTACCGCCATTGATGTTTTTAGGCGGCCTGAATTTCTTAGCATCAGGGAATCCGTTTGCTTGTTTGACTTCCAATATCATAAAAAATCATGATTTCGAACAATTGGAAATTGAACGAATAGCGACATAGACAAATCCAAGTTAGATCAACCACGATTCGACACAAAACTACAAATTGGAACAACCGTGAATTTTGACAGCTACAAATGTTGATCCAACTTTGAATAAGAACAACTGCAAGTTACATCAATGACAGATTAAAACAAATACAAATTGGATCATTCACTAATCTGAACTAATGCAAATTGGACCAATCGTGAATATAACCAACATAAAGTTAGACCAATCATGAATTGAACCAATTGCAAATTGTGACATTATATATGTATCTTCACGCCCCGAAGGGCTCGGCAAAGGAATAACCAGGGCCGAAGACACTAAGTCCCACAATGTGATGATAGGTGGCACCAAAATGATAGGTGGCAAGCCAATCTCGCCAACCAACCAACCAACAACATATCCAATCCCGGGCAACATTATTTTTATAAGAAAATTTTAAATACATTTTCTAATTTTTATTGTTGCCCGACCTGGGAATCGAACCAAGAACCTCAAGAAGTCAAGTCGGACGCAGGACTGATAGACTGATAGAGGCTAATTAATATGTGATGATAACTTACCAGGTTTATCATTGTGGACGCTCAGAACATTAACATCAAAACCCAGCGCGTATATCGCTTCTTCTATCTGTTTGGGCGTTATAGAACCGCTCGTATATTTCACGTGAGCGGTATTTTCTGTTAAACTGACTGTAGTTTGTATGACACCGGGCATTTCTTTTAGACAACCTGAAAAATATTATGCAACGGTAAATATAAAATTGAGAAAAAATTTAAATCAGGAATCTATAAACTACATTGTTCTGAATGCAACAGTGTATACGTTGGTCAAACTGGTCGAAGTTTTGAGTCTCGTTACAAGGAACACATATCGGCTGTCAAAAACATTTGTCCAGATAAATCGCATTTTGCAAAACATTTTATAGACACTGGGCATACGTTGGCAGCAGATCATAGTTTTTAATTACTCCATACTTGTAATAAAGGATTAAAATTAAATATACTAGAACAACTAGAAATTATTAAATGTAATAACGAAGACTCAATTACACTGTTAAACGAACAAACAAATTTGACTAATTCACCCCTGCTACACATGTTTAACAACAACGGTACTACCCCCACCACGCGTACTCACTAAAGCACACCCGCACGCGAACTCGCGAAACCTTATAAATAGAGCGAGTCGCATACGCGCGCGCCAGTATCTGCTCGACCTTTTGTGGAGTGCAGTCGAATTCTCCTGATGATGCTTCGGTTACGAAGCGAAACGTACGTTGAGTTTTTAGTAGTATGTGTATTGTTGGTGCTACTAAAACAGTTTAGTGGTGTGTATTGTGTGGAGCTAGATGTATTCGGGAGTTTTAGCTTCCGGTAAGTCCAATTCATTCTTAGCGCACTATTTTGTCTGTTTTGTTACGCAATAATAAGTATACATTTTTTGGCGGACAATTGTAAATTAAATAATTTTATTTAGATTTAAGTATGGATTTCCGCAAAGTAACGCCTTCTTCTATTAATTTTCAAAAACCTTAGCCGATTAAAGGCGATCACTCATGCAATTTCGTATTGAATTCAGTATACTTAAGGCATGAGATTAAACAAGAACCTGAAGCTGACAGGACGGTTGGTCACTGTTAAAATCTTAATACATTTTGGTGCCTATAGGTAACGTATGCTTCATACAATCACCAAACATACTTGCTTGTTTGTCATTAAATGCTATAAAAATATTGTGCCATTAGTAAAACTATATGATACAATCGGAGAGAAATGAAGTGTTTTTGTTAATTCGACTTCTCCAAGACTGAATACAAGATGGCGCTATTACCAATCTAACCCACCTTCTATAGTATTGACACAGGACTGGCAAGTCATGCCTACCACAGAGAGTAGTACTTCAGCCTCGCCCGTGGGCCCAGCGCTGCTCATATCTATCAGCATGTCTGTGGGGATTTCGTTAGGTAGGAGGTTTCTGAAACAATACATTTATGATACTAAAGTTTCGTCTTTTATTCTTCCATTGTTTTCGGGTGCCTATAAAGAATGGGAGATGATAATATTGGATCACCAACATGTGATTACTATGTTGTTTCTCTTACGTATGTAAATTTACAGATTGTACAATCCTGCACACAGAGTTGGAGTAATCAACTACTTTTGTAATCAGATTAATAATCTGATCGAAAGTAATCATGACTACATCAATCGTAATTACTTTTAATCTGGATTACTTTCAATCATGATTACATATGTAATCGTTCGTTTTGATTATAATAATCAGTAACTTGATTTTATTCAAGGGTTTGATTAAATTTTAATGATTATTTTTAATAAATGCGGTTCGATACTTAATCAGTCAATCGTATCAAGTATGTCTGCGATTTTCTAAAAATCTGCTGATAGAATTTCGATGACAATTATTGTTTTATACTCTTTCATTATTTAAATCCTTAATCAAATTCAAAAAACGATTTTTCGCGTGTAAGATTGCATTTTGAAGCGAAGATACGTTGCGTGGGTTGCATTCTCATATGCAACCATGACCAAATTACCAAAATCCCATAGACTTTCGGAAGAGATGTTTAAAATAGGGTACTTTTAAGCTCCAAACAGCACACAAACAAAAAAATTGAATTACTTTATTAAATTTACTATTTATTAAATATGCAATTCATGAGAATGATCATAAATAAGTATAATTACTTTCGTGATTAATTTCCGTAATCTAATTTTGCTCGACTCTGCGTATAAATCAGAATACGATAGTGGTGGTATGGCGACAGGAATATGTAAGACAGATACATCAATCCGAGCGGTATGAAAAAATAAATGTAAGTTTATTTTAAGCCCCGAGGTATTTATAGTTAAAACAGGAGAACGTCTGTCGGCTCAGCTAGTTTTATGTTACACTAGCAGTTTCACGCAGCTTCGCCTGTGTAACTTGGCTTCTACTGCACCGATTTTAATGAAACAAAGCCTATGTCACTCAGGGATAATGTAGCATTCTAAAGGTAAAATAATTTTTGAAATCGGTCCAGTAGTTTCGGAGTCTATTCATTTCAAACAAACAAAAAATCAAACCTTTCCTCTTTATAATATTAATATAAAAAAATAGCCAAAACCAACTCGATGGAGCAGTATAAATCTCGACTTGTGAAACTAAATACAAGATGGCACTATATCCTGCTTTCCTACTAATTGCGGTGTTTCCCAAATATTAGTACGAATACCAATAGATGTACGCGAAATAGTTAACACGAAAACCTAAAATTAATAGACTCATAAGTTTAATCAATCAGTATTACTTTCTTTTTCAAGGGATTGGAAGGGTAACAAACAGAAAAGACCAAAGAGGTAATGATACGTTGCCTACCTGAAACTGAGCTGTTGTCTTTGGATAAATTTACTACCCACACTGGAAAAACACAACAGTACCGAGCATTAGCTTTATGAGACAGGACCATGTGGACCAAAACGTGCGAGACGCTGTAGATCCATCCACCACTACGTGATCTATATCATATTTTTGTAGTGCTCCTATATCAAAATAAAGCTCCTACCAGGGTGTTGATTATGTACCACTGGAGATAGCAAATATAAAACACGTCATTTGACAGCTATTTGATGTACACTTTTCCATTTTAATTGGTAATTGAGATACATAATCAGCCCCCTGAAGTGGTAAATATGAATCAGGTTTACACACCTGGTCTCGTCGTCAAAATGATCCGTCGGTGCTTCGAACCCCATATCCTCTATGTGTGAGCGGATCGCCTCCACCGAGCAGACGCGAGGATCATACCTGAAGTAACCAGCGTGTTCTGACAGTTCCACCTGAAATTAATTACTAATTGTATCCAAACTATCCAACTATCTAGAATAGGCCGTCTATCCCTGCCTTAGGACAGCGACGCACCTTATAACCTATGGTGTCTATGAGCCATGGTTGTCTCTTACGATCAAGAATGTCGTGTGCTTAATCGCAGACCTCTTACATAAAAAAAAAAAACTTACGGCCACATTTCACCTTTAAAGAAACATCTTTAACTTTTTTTTTTCTCTAATATCCTTTTTTTTATATTATGAAGCTGTGTTATGAAGGAAGTCAGAAAGGTTTGCACTGATCGTGAATTTTGACATTTGACATTTTCCGTCTAGCAGTAAGGGACTTGGAGATATAAAACAAGTTTTGAAGTCCAATGAGATGTCAGTAATCACATACCTCAATTAATACATATATGAAGTTAGTATCAGCTATACTAACTTTATATATGTATTAATTATATATGTATTCAATGTAGTTTATTTGGTGTTTTTGTACTTCTGAGAAAAATTTCAACAAGTGTTTTCTAAAACTAGAGAACAAATAAAACCATCCAGATTTCAATCCTCTTGCATAAATTAGTAAGATAAGCTTTGAAAGGCTCTTTGGTCTAGTCTAGCGGTCCGGCGTCAGACTTGACTTGTTAAGTTCCCGGGTTCGATCCCCGGGTCGGGCCACAAAAAAAATTAGAAAATGTATATTTTCAATTTTCTAATAAAAATAACGTTGCCCGGGATTGGATATGTGACCGACCGGCGATAGGCTTGCCACCTATCACATTGTAGGACTTAGAATTTTCGGCTAGTCGTGGTGGTGCCTCTGTCTACCCCTTCGGGGATATGGGCGTGAAGATACTTACTTACTTAAGCTACCATCCAAACTGAAAAACCAGCACTGTTATAATGTTGGCAGAAATAGGAGTCGAAAGCAATAAGCACCAGTCCTAGAAAGATGTTGTCGAGCTCAAGCTAGGTGGCCGATCATAATTATTGTGCTTATTTTAAGAAGAAATTGAGAACATTCAGAATAATAAGAATTTATAGCAGCAACCTAGCAGATGCCTATATAAAAGATACTTATTTTATGATAGGTGACCTGAGAACCTCTCTCTTATCTGGAGTGTATAATTGTATATTCACATAACATGCAACAAAAACAAATATTTACCTTAACGTGTTCTATTCCTGGCAATTCTCTGACAGACCCCTCTATACTCTTGACGCAGGACTGGCAGGTCATGCCATTGATTGGCACGCGGACAGCAACCAAGTCTTGCCCAGGATCTCTGTTGACAAGAAATTGATGTTTTTATTTAATACATTTAAAACAAAACACTGAGATCTACCATATTGAGTTTAGGGTTGCTAGGTTACATTAATTCTTCCAGTAAAAAATAAAAGTTTTATTTTTTTTAATATTTTTATAATTTGTATACTTTTTATTCCTGAAAAATCTTATGCGCCATCTGGATTTATTAGTGGTTTTGAAGTTACAGTTGCCTAGTGCAGTTAGTCGAAACTAGATGGCAGAATACTGTGCATGGTCCGGATTGATACCACCGCTACCTATCATTGCAGCAAATTGTTGTTCCGTGCTGGAGGATATGATAGCCGGTGTAGTTATACACGTGGCCTAAATTCGCTGCTCCAAGACAGCGCGGACGAGTCAAATCATTATGGTGAAACTAAAATATAAAATAAACTAAAGGATCTATATAAATTAAAATATCAATGAAAATATCTTACAAATCTAAATTGGTTTTATAAAGAGGTAAAATTTTTGATTTTCTTTGTATGCATGGGTAGGATTCGATAATTTATTTATTCATTATATTTATTAATAAACTTACCCTACCATTACAGGCCATCTTAACCCAATGCGATAGCGTAGCCATCCTTAAAACTAAACTAGTTATATAATAACTTATTACAAAAGCTACAAATAATTATTACTATTATCACTTATTACCTAACATAGCATAATACATATAAAGTAAATTTTGCGAGTTTATTCAAGTGACCCCCGAATAAGTTCCTTTGCTCATAAACTCTGTTAATGACTGGCGCGGGGCACGACTAGCATCATGAAAATTCTTTCTACATATCACTAACTAAACGAAAAATACAGTATTCAGAAGCGATAAACCTAGGCTATATTTTGCTATGGTTTAACAAAAATTCGCCTAAGGAAACAAAGGTGTTATACTTTGTTCAACCAAGTATTTAGCTTTTGACAGCAGTCAAATTCATAAAAAAATGTGATAATATATTTTTAACCTGCTGTCAAAAGTTAAATAACCGGTTGGATAAAGTTTAGTTGTCTACAACCTGCACACAGGAGTTTTGGCGCCATCGAGAGAAAAAATCGTCGAAGTTTTTTTCATAATTATTGAATTTCTTGTTAATATTTATTTATTTATTGAGAACAAATTCACAAAATCTTTACAGGTTTCCCCAAAACGACATTGTGAGTTAGAAATATAATAACAATTTAATAATTAATACATTGCCTTTCCATGTAGGTTTGTGCGAGTTCTGTGAATTTAGCTAGGCTACAAATAAAAATATCTATTTCTACTGCAATTGAATTTATAAGACGGATAGCGCACGACAACGGAGCGAACTTCAGTAAATTAGTCCTAGCCGCGGGGACTCTTAGCGTAGGGGGGCGACGGCGTGCGCCCACAGTGGGCACGCACAGCCGCAGCTCCCACAGTACTTCTGGATGGTGCAGCTGCCCGCGCAACACGCGGAACACGTAGCACGCCAACGACACATAACGCCTGACACTTAGTCGGTTATACCCGACCATTCCGAGAACGAATAAACTGGGATACATTAGTGGATACCTGGGGTACACTCCATAATTTTTACAATATAAAAAACGAGTAAATTTATTTTGAATCTTTTCCAACATGAGACTGTATTTGGTCTCATGTGGATTCCAAATAATTGCGGTAGTTTCAAGATGACTGCGGACCAGTGCATTAAAGAGCATTTTAATAACTACTATATTGTTAAAATCTTTACAATTTCTCAAAATGAAACCTAAATTTCTAAACGAATTGGCACAAATGTTTATAATGTGTTTACGAAACAACAACTCGGGTACCATTTCCACGCCCAAGTCTCGAACACAATTAACGCGAGGAATATTGTGTGAAATTAGTCATTTTGTACAACTTTGTTCAGTGTAAGTGAATTATGAAGAAATTGGGGTATCGTGTATTTCCTCGTTGCCGCCAAATTTCACTATAGTAGCTTGAGTAATGAGGCCACCGCTTTACCGAAGACCCTGACATGACTTATTGACGACTAATGACTAATTATAATTGAATCCCGATTTTGGTAAATTTGATGCAAATTTCTACTTGACTAATGGCTTAATGTTAACGCGAACGCCAAATCATAAAGAAAGAAAGAAACCTGCTCACATTTATCGGGCCCTTTACTCTCTACACAGGAACACGGTAAAAGCAAATTACGGCTGCCACGGGACAAGCGTCACTTGACAGACACCCATACAAAATGCAGTTAATAAAAATACAGATGAAAATAAAAATCAATAAATATCTCCCGTCAAATAACACAAATTGATTTAACCATACAGTAAGTAAATTATATGCTTGTGTTATAGGTGTTAGTCGATTATAGAACATAGAAAAACATTAATTACAAATGTATTAAAGTATCTTCACGCCCATATCCCCAAAGAGGTAGGCAGAGGTACAACCAAGGCACCCACGACTAGCCGAAGACACTAAGTCCCACACTGTGATAGGTGGCAAGCCTATCGCCAACCGGGCACATTTCCAATCCCGACCAACATTTTTTTTTATTAGAAAATTGGAAAAATCCAATTTTCTTTTTGTTGGCCGACCCAGGATTCGAGCCCGGGACCTCGTGCAGTCAAGTCCAATACGCGGACCGCTAGACCACAGAGGCGAATTAAACTAGAATAAAATGTATTAAACTAGAATAGACCCAGAAATGCAGAACATCACACAAACGTCTGCCTTAGTCGGAAATCTACACATATCCTCACACAGGGTCGCTGACGCTAGGTAGGTTAAAATCATGGTGAATGAAAAATAAAAATGGAAAATATTATATTTCCTATAATAATGGTATATTCTATGAATATGTCATGAATACCCATACAATTCATTAATATGCCACCGGATCGGAACACCGCCTCCCACTGGGTTTTTTTTTTTAAACCTTAAACCTAAACCTTTATTTCTCGCCCTAAGAAACTACCAACTTAAATCATTTCGTTCGATTTCTTAAAGCAGATTGAAGAATAATATAGTATGAGACATGCTCTCCTGTCAAGCAGCTCGTAATAGGCAAGCTATAGCAATGTTATCATCGAACCAGCACAAGGCTCACATAATGTTAAGAAGCAAGTGTGCTTTATAGGCACCACAGATGTTATAAGTGCGTCACTGTCCTGTGGCTAGGTTTGTAGACAATAGGTCTAGGTCTGCAAATCTATCAACTACCTTACACCTCGGACTGGAACATAATATCATCCGAGGAACTATTCAATTTGGTCCCACCATCAACATCCCGATTTCGCGAAACGCAGCATAGTGAAGGTTTCACCTTGAAGCTTGGGCGTCTACAACTGCGCAACTTCTTTATACAAACAGTCAAAATCTGGAATAGCCTCCACGGTTTTCCACCGAAAACCCAGCGGTTTTTAAAAAGGACGGTTAATACATTTTTTTACGGACGGGCATCGCGTTTGCTGATAACTCTTGTTCTACTATAAAAAAAACTCTAAATGGCCTAACGGTCCGACGTCAGACTTGACTTCCTGAGGTCCCGGGTTCGATAAACGAGGGCAACAAAATGAAATAAAAAATGTGCAATTTCAATTTTCTAACAAAAAATAACATAGGCCAGGATTGGACACGTGGATTGGCGATAGGCTTGCCACCTCTCACATTGTGGGACTTAGTGTCTTCGGCTAGTAGTGGGTGTCCTGATTGTGCCTCTGCCAATATCTTCAGGGATATAGGTGTGAATATATTTTTTAAACGTAATGAAAAACGTCAGCAGAAATATGTAAAAGACCATAGAACTCTAGCTGGGCAAGTTAATGTACAGCACTCTAACATAAGATCTGTTACATATCCAATATCCACATAAAAAAAAAGTATCTTCACGCCCATATCCCTGATGAGGTAGGCAGAGGCACAACCAGGGCACCCACGACTAGCCGAAGATATTAAGTCCCACAATGTGATAGGTGGCAAGCCTTTCGCCAACTGGGCACATATCCCGAACGTTTTTTTTTTATTACAAAATCGGAAAAACCCATTTTTCTTTTTGTTGCCCGACCCGGGATACGAACCCGGGACCTCAGGCAGTCAAGTTCAACAACTGAACCGCTAGACCACAGGCGACAATATACACATATACCTACTAATAGTAATAAAATTACTCTGGATAACTCAATAGAAGCAGCTGCCAGTAAATGGCGTCTATACGTGTCTAAGTACCCGTTTGTACATACAGAGATAAGATAATATCCGCAAATAGGTAAATGATACCGCATGCAGAGAGCCGAGTGCAATACGTATGACCAAAGATTGACAACACATCACTAACATCCTCAGTGTCTCTAGGTGCAAAAGGAATACGTCTTACAGTATTAATATTTAAATTATGAGCTCCGGCTTTACACTTTTTACTCTTTTTACACTTTACACTTTTATTTTTAAATTGACTGACCTAATTTAAAATTTAAGCGAAATGATTAATTATGTGTAATAACAATTATATCTTTAAAATACATTCGAATTTCCGAAGCTTGACGAATATAGCCGAAGCGCATAATTTAAATAGTACTACTGTATAAGGAAGTCCGTTGGCTTGTTTGCTTTCTTCTTATATTAATTTTAACGCAAAAGAACCACACAAAACCGACTGCAATAATTAAAATCGGTTCAATATTCTAATTTCAAATCTACGTAAACAATTAAACACGTATTATTGAGTACAATTTTTTTATAATATTGGAAGGCAAAAAAGCATACAGATTTCCTGATTGTAAGAAAAGGTGGCAATGTTGCGTTGCCGAACTAAGACCGGGATGTAAGGCCTCGAGCAAAAGTAAGTGTACCGACTACCTTATCCTAAGAACCGGAACACGTCAAGGGCAAGTGCTGACGTTATGGTAGCAGGACTAGATAAGGCAGTAGTACCAATGCGGGCGCTTTTACCACGTGCCTACAAATAAAAATACAAAATCTGTATAAATTTTAGTCTATATGTCATTCTGATGTATAAAGTTGTGTGAGTTTGTGTCCGCGAAGTATCATTAAAATCCGATTAGTAGTGTTTGCGTGAAAGAATAACAAACACCCATCCATCCTCACAAACTTTATCATTTATAATTTTAATAGGATATTAGTTATAACTCAATAACGTAAAAAATTTGAAAAAACAATACCCCCATTGAAACCTACATGTAGCATTGTATAGACCATCTCGACCTCGTAAGCTTTTCAACAAAACGAAACGCATCGAAATCGGTACATCTGTTCAAAAGTTATGGAGCCACGCACGTACACGTACACAGGTAATAAGAGCTGAACTAGTTCCCAAAGTTCTAAGTTAGACTACTCTATAGAAATTTTTGGGTGACCTAACATTCCACCGCCCACATACAACTACAACATCAGGAGTATTCCAGAATTCCAGAACATTCCAGAATGCGTACTTACATTCTTTCCTTATAAGTTTCTACCGTTTTAAGACCCTTTGCAAATAGTCATATGGAATAAAATTAAAACTATTTATTTCCTGAATATGCGTTAAAAAATGTTCGATACAAAAATATTTAAGCAGTCCAATGTACTACATTTTGATATTTAAAAACAATATAATATTCACACATACATACCTAACGTGACCTTTTTTTCTGCCCGAAACAGGACATATGTTTTCCTCAACTACTACTACAAACGTCTATGCTAATAATACAATATGTTAGAATCGGAAAATCTTCATTCACAGGACCATACAAATGGTACGTCCGCGCGCCTACATTTTTATAAACTACCATCGGATCGGAATCGCGGTCACACACTTAGAAGACCCGGTGAAAAAAACTCAGCGGGCTTGTTTTTTTTCAAAACTAATAGTTACTTGTAAACTAAAACAAAACTAAAACTGCATATACTTAAATAAGTTAATTTAATTGGACAACTTTAAAATACCATCAACAATAAATATTATATATATTTACATATTACATTAAGGATGTACGGATGGCCGCACTAGCACACTACACTACTGATGCAAAAAAAAAGTCCAAGATCCAAACCTAAAACGACCTTCAGCGAGCTGATAATAAAATGCAACATATTTTATACCAAATTTGGTATAGTAGAAAACATATTATTAAAAATGGGCTGCTTAAAAGTTAGCTCTCAAGCTCTTTAGGCCAGTATTTCCCAAACATTGCTCTGTCATAACCCGGTAATTTTTAAACTGCCCCTTCGTGACCCACTTGACACTTTTAAGCACCAACTGCATCTATTTGGTTATTTTACCTACTTTTTTAAGACTAACAACTTCGTCGAACTTTAAATCAAGCTGCAAAAACGCGTTTAAACTGTCCGAACTTAATATATATGATTGACGGAGATTCGGCACGGTGAGATATAGCCTAAGAGTTTGCAGTTTTCTCGTCTCTGTCGATCGTTATCGAATGTTGCGACCCGATATTTATTTTGAATGGCGCGGTACCAGGTCGCGACCCAGCATTTTGGAAACGCTGTTTTAGGTAAACGTCATAGGCGGCAGTCACAACTTCTATCAAAGAGAATTAGATGCCAATGTAGTAGGTCAAATCTCGTTGGAAAAACGTGCAAATGAGGCTGTTCTAAAGAAAAGTGTTCGTTTATTTTCAAAGTATCAAGGCATCATTGATCACGAGTTAACACTAGATATATGCTAGAAAATCCAATAAATCTTAACAAATGAACACAAGGTCACCGTTAAGTCTATGCAAATTAGCGTGAAATTGTTTATTCACACCACGTTTGCACCGTGTACTTTAAGATAAGGTAATACTCTACTCGAACAAATATTTGCAATAATCTCCCATAGACATAATAAAAAGGTGGTGTTTATGTTTATATCTGTCAAGGTATAACTTATTGTTATGTATAGTTAAATTCTAGAATTCTCAGTGACACCTTATACTATTTCAATTGAAATATATCAACACAAAAACACAACCTTATTGCATACGAAACTAACATTGTTATGCTATTTTGTCCTTTTGTTACGCTGTCACAGAAAAACCGCTGGATTAATTTTGATTAAATTTAACCAACATTTGTTAAAGATCCGAGGTCAAACATAGCCTACTTTTTTTAGTAATCAACCCCTACTGCGCTATAATAGGGGATGAATGTTTGTATGACAATTTATTCTACACTGACGAATTTATTTTCAAATTGGCTGACCTGATCTAAATTTAATTATGTGTAATAACTCTAAATAGATATCTTTAAAATACATTCGAATTTTCGAAGCTTGACGAATATAGCCGAATCCCACAATTTATATAGTACTACTGTAAATGTTTGTTGATCCAAAAATATATCTAATTAGCAAAATAAAATTGCCTTGCGTCGGTCTATCTATCAGTAATTACTGTGGTGTACGGTCAGATAACAGTTAAACTACTGCGGCCACGATGGAAGCCAGTTTGTTATCTAAGTTCGAGAAACTTTACAACTACAATAAAAATTAGAAAAAGAAACTGGTGTATACAGTTATTTTATCAACACATTAACACCAAAATTTTCCAGTTATTAAACACTAAAGTTTTCCAGTTGGTACGGGTGCTCAGTGTAGAATAGACATGCCATCCTGCTTGGCAGTTCGTAAAAGACGAAGCGAAGCGAGACCACCAATACCATTGGTGCTATGCATTAACTTGCTCTAGTAGGGATCCACCGTTTTACCCATTCCTGCCACTATGACAGTGTCATATTCCAGTCCGGAGGGTAGGCTAGCCGGTAGACTTGCACAATAATTAGCCTAACACTCGGTCACTGGACAGCGACGCACTAACAGCTTCTTTGGTGTCTGTAGACTGCGGTTATCTCTTAACATCATGGGAGCCGCGTGCTTATATATATATATATATAAAAATGAAACCCCATTTCGCGTGGTGATCGCATCATACCTGAACTGATGGACCAATTTTGCTAATTCTTTGTTTGTTGTGTTTGTTATTGTCAGGAGAAGGTTCTTATAAAAACAGAAATGGGGAATAGAGCAGGAAAAATGGTAAAAACAATGCTTTAATCCACACTAACTGTTAGTAGCTGGTAATGTCAAGCGATTCAAAGTTAGGGTAGGATAGTCTAGCTATAAAAATCTGTCTGTTTGTTAAACATGATTTCTCTATCTCCCTAACTCATCTCATCAAGCGTGAATTTTTTTGTTGTATAAGATTTTAAATCAACGACTATAGGGTCTTACAAGAATTATATAAAACTAGCTGAGCACGCCACTTCGCATGGAATTTAATGAAAATGTTAGTAAGCTTATTCAATTAATTTAGAATTTAGCTAAAATAAACGTAGCCTAAGATGCTCCTTATTATATCAGCTACCTGTCAGTGAAAGTCCCGTAAACATCGATTCAGCTATTTCAGACATGAGACAGAACAAACAAATAGACAAAAATTGTAAAATGTTATATTGATTTATGTACAGTATATACATTCATAAAAGACACAGACACTCCAGTTATATTTATCTATATAGATAAATAAATCCCGAGTTCAAAATAATCTATCATCATATCATCTATGTGTTGAAATGATATAAAAAATAGACCAAGATCACGCGTCCATTTGCCCTTCTACGCCTCAGATATGCGGGTTTTGACACACCGTGCCCTGAGGCCAAGTGCCTATTGTTTTACACATACCAACCGACCAATAAAATACGTACTCACGGGTGATATTTTTTTAAATGATCGACAAGTAATATCAACGTCATTTCTAAATACCTAGAATACCTTTTAAACTTTTTTCCCGTATTGGTCCGGGCTCCTTTGCAGGATAGACCATCTGCCTTCTTGCTAGGAAGCTCGTAAAAAGCGAGCATAGACTTACTATCGCTAACACCGTGACATCTGACTAGGTGGTAGAGAGAGTTCGCAACGAATCGACCGGATTGGTACCACACCGCCTCATTTATTCTTGCCGCTATAACATCAATACTTGTACGGTTCGGAGGGTGAGGTAGCCGGTAAACTTACTTTTTCTCGACGCCTAGAATCCTGGCCTCAGGTTCGCAAAGCACCATTACCACCTTTGGTTTCTCTAGACGGCGTGAATTTCTTACCATCAGGAAATCCGTCAGTTTGTTCGCCTTCCAATATCATAAAAAAACACAGAATATCTATGAGAAAACGTAAAAAAATTAACCCATTTCTAAAATAGATCGAAAAGCACAAAAACATACCTGCAATACACACAACATTATTTACTATACTATGTCTCTTTTTACCGGATGTGTTATGGTACTAGCTTCCAGCCGGGGCTTCACCCGCGATTCTACTTATAAACTGTAGCCTATGTATATTCTGATACATACCTAAACAATATTACCAAGAAATATTATTTCATTATTATTTTTTTCTTTAGATCATGCGTAAAACAGTAACAAACTTCCATCTACAGACTTTCGGATTTATGATATCATTATTATAAAAAATGTATTTATTTATCAATGTTATAAAAAATGTTAAGGATATTATGAATATTAGTGAGAGCTGTTGGTATATAAATCACGGTTTAAAGTTATATTTTCCTGTATAAAAAATAATCTATAAAGAAATTAAGTACACGAAACGATAAAATCTTGAATTTGCATGTTTATATTATTTGTGTTATGGATGTCACTCAATACAAATACATAGCAATACATGTATATAGATCGGTCCTGTAGTTTGGGAGCCTATTCATTTCAAACAAACAAACAAACAAAAAATCAAACCTTTCCTCTTTATAACATTAGTATAGATTGAGAAATATTCACTTAAATTACGTCTGTCCCTGTCGAGAATGAAACCGTGCAATTTGAATATTTGGTTATATGTAATATAAAAAGTATATATAATTATTATAAAAAAAATATAACACAATAATTTAATTTTAAAAATCAGAAATAAAAAAGAAAGGATGGTGGTTTTTGACGGTGAAGAAAAATAATTAATCTTTCTGGTATTTTTTGTTGCACTTTATGGTGTCACAACCCTAAATTGGATTCATGATATTTTTAAGATTTGACGATTATTTTTTTTTAATTTAAAAATTCAACGTACTCACCTTAAAGTAAACAAAACTAAGGTTTATCTCAAAATATCTCAATAATATTGATATAATAAAAAGAAAAACACAATTCACTTTATTTAAATTTAAGTTTAGAATTTACAAATTTTTCACCCTTTTAAAACAATCGCGCTCACTTTCGAATAAAATTCGCGTTCTCATTTCAAATACTCAAAAATTATTTTCTATAAATAATTTGTATTTTAAAACTAGAGTTCTATTTTAAAATTCAAACACTATTTGTCACTGTCTTCGGTTAACAGGCAAAGGTTGGAGTTCGTATTGCCTATTCTGTATTATACAGCATGAATCATTATTATGGTTTTTCATAGCACACGGTCTTGCCGGCTATCGCGCTGTGTGCAAACACCGTTTCACAATAAAGCGCTTACAGTGATTTTTAATGCATTTACGCTGCATCGTATTTTATATAATTGAATTTACTATAATATGTAATTAATAATAGGTGCTATTTATTCAGTTCTGTTACGATATTATTCTAAATAAACAGCAAAGGAATGTTTTAAGCTTTAGCTGTCAACTTTTAATATTAAGCCTGTGAAACTTTGGGAAATACTTTATGAAATTTTAAAAGATTTATTATTACGCGTATATACGTAATATACTAAAAAATACAGAACAAATAAATTATCACAAAAACTTATAAGTCATTGCGATATTTCAGAAATGATGACAGTTCGTTTCTAATCAATTTAATTGACTGAATCACAAGCAATAAACATCCAAGTTACCTAGTTTACCATGACATATTTGGTTTGGTATCATTATCATCGTTTCCTCTATGGTCTAGTGGTCCGGCGTCGGACTTGACTTCTTGAGGTAGCGGGTTCAATCCCCAGGTCAGGCAACAAAATAAAACGAGAAAATGTCAATTTTCTAATAAAAATAACGTTGCCTGGGATTGGATATGAGCCCGGTTGACGATAGGCTTGCCACATATCACATTGTGGGACTTAGTGTCTTCGGCTAGTCGTGGATGCCTCGGTTGTGCCTCTACCTCCCGCTTCGGGGATATGGGCGTGAAGATACTTTAGAACTTTGCGCTATATTTTAACATTTATTTTTTTATTTTACGTTTATTACAAGACAGTTATATTTTAAATTAATATTCTTAAGCAACCTACCTTTCAACAGATGAACTCTTATTATTCTTCCAAAGCATTACAAGCGACGTTAATATCGTTTTCTTCTATTAAATTCTGAGCCTTACGAAAAAATGTTAGTTACAAAAAATGCTGATCATTCATCTACATGTGGCCTGTATCATATTATATATTATAATGTATTCTATTAATAATAAAGCGCAGTAAAACTGTAAAAACCTACTCCAACTATTAGACTGGGGACGTCGTAATTTGAAAATTAGTTTTTTGAAAGATAGCAAGTGATTCCAAAATTGTCATACATAAATTTGATTGACGTTCTAGTAATCATGATAAAATGAATATGGGACCAACTCGGAACCATAACCTATCTTTCTCAATAGAACCATAAAATTCGGTTAACTATAAGACAAGTAATCGCATAACATACAAAAAATGTCGAATTGAGAACCTTCTCCTTTTCCGGAGCCGGTTAAACACACACACGCCCTTACCAATTCTTTCAGTTTAAACTATGTCTATAATTTTGTAATGGTTATCGCTGAAAGCGCTAGAATTATCAATCTCCATCAAATACAGCATCGTGTGTAGTATAACGTTTTTATCGTAAATTCTATATTAATTAATTCCAGTTAAGTCTATACTAGCTAATGCCCGCGTCTTTGTCTGCGTAAGAATGATTAACTTAAAATTACAGGTTGTTATAAGCAAGAACGTGTTTTCGTATTGTTCCCTTTAGACGAAAAATGCTCTACGCATATCATGATATATTCACCGCTTGAAGGGCTTTATTTACTGCAATAGGTATACTTACATATTTTCGAATTCTGAAAGATCCGTGTTAATTTAAAAAAAACGTAGAGCAGTCTCGAATTGTCAATGACCGGGCAATAACCAATCGGCTTGATTCTTTGGTATTGCGTAGAGATGATGGGTCACTTAGTGTTTTCAACCACATCTGTCATAGGCAATGGTCTAAGGTGTTGTTTGATTTGATGCCTGCCACTTAATTTCACCTTCGGACATCGCGTCAGAGTTTAAGGTATCATGCCCATCATCTTGATTCGGCGGTCCACAACCGTGGGATTCCTAAGACATTTCTAACCCCACACTACACCATTGTGGAACCAGTTACCCAAGGCGGTATTTCCAAACGAATACGACTTAAGAACCTTCAAGAAAAGAGCATAATCATTCCTTAAAGATCGGCAAATCATCTGTGATTCTCCTGGTGTAGTGGATGTCCGTCGGTGGTGATCACTTTCCATAAGGTGACCCACTTGCTCGTATACCTTCTCTTATATATGTAAAACAATTACGATACATTACTCGGTCGCTTCAAATCTCATTTTTTTTACCTGTTTATCTATTTTAAAAGCATTTACTTTTAGAAATAAAATCAAACATTTATCTAATATAGATTTCAAATAAGTCAAGTGAGATCCTTTTATACGAAAAGTGGAACATCACTTAATCAAAGGCAAAGCCACGATCATTTAACATAGCAATTAATTATTCCTAAAAATGTAAATTAAGAAAGCAATTAAAAAACTTACATAACCAATAGTATGTGCGATAAAAAGTCGCCTTCCACCCACAAGTAGAACAAAAATGACGAATGGGAAAGATTCAGTAGAAAGCCCTGTATGTGGCGTGCTCGACGTGGGATAGAGAAAGCAGATTAAAAAAATACTAAGCTAAGAAATCCCAACCCGTTCAAAACCTAACACGTCGGACGCTGAAAAGACAATGACGTACCAATATCAAACATAGACCAGTTTATACATAAAATAATAATGTTATGGCTTAGTTTTATAAACATGCTGTATATGGGAATTAAACATATCATATGTCTCATAGAAATTGCGTAACCTAGAAGCTTCCAGATGGTTCACTCACATTTCCACCTATCCTCGTTTTAGTAAAAACTATCCCCCTTACTAATAAAACTGATTTGGTTTGTCACTTAACTTTTGCTGACAAATAATAAAGTTACACGCCAGATCAATAGACGAGTAACTTTTATTAGTAAAAGCATATCAAATCATTCCAAATTATGTAACAGATATCCCTTTCTCCTCGATAACTACAAATAAAAGATAGGCTACTACCTAAGTAAAAATTAAAAACATATTCCTTAAAATTTAAGGAAATTTATGCTGCGTTAAAAGTTAAAATATTGGGACTGTAAATAATATAATTTGTACTAATTGTTAACAAAGCACCAAATAAGCAAATAATATGTATATGAGCGCATCGACAACAAACTGCTTCACAGTTTGGCGAAACTCGTTTGGCGAAACTCGTACTGTGTTAAGTTTTATAGAAATTAAAAATCCACAAATCTAAAATATAAAAATCTTGTATCATCGTATCGCCTTTGTAGTCTTGCGGTCCGACGATGGACTTGACTTCTTTAGGTCCCGGGTTCGATCCCCAGGTCGGGCAACAAAAAATAACGTGTTTTTTAAAATTTTCTAATAAGAACAATGTTGCCTTGGATTGGTTATGTACCCAATCGGCGATAGGTTTGCCATCTATCACATTGTAAGACTTAATGTCTTCGGCTAGTCGTGGGTGTTCTGGTTGCGTCTCTTCCGGGATATGGGTCAGCAATACTTTTTTTTGTACCATTGTGTTTGTTATCGCACGCATTCCTTTGAAACGGCTCAACCTAATTTTCACAATCGTCGGAAAAAAGGGGCGTTATAAGTTTAAGGTGTCTGTCAGAGTATATGTGTGTCTGATTGGGGCATCATAACTTTTAGTCTAAAGGGCCAAACAAAAATCTACATTCATAGTTAGGACGGCAGAAAGTCTGTCGGCTCAGCTAGCTTATTTACAATTGCAACTTAAATGCGTCGTCGTCTCTGAGACAGGCCATGTATCAGTAGACCCAATACAATTGTTCACTTTCCTAATTTGTTCAATTCATACAATTAGGACTTGACATATTGTACAGTAAGCAAAAAAAAATACTCCCGTTCAATACTTTACTTACAAAGTAACGGTCAGATATCTCGTTTGCTTACTATACAAGTAAGTAGATCTCTATCATTGTGACGACAGGAATACATATGGCGGTAGATCCCTATCTGGGCAAGTTGATACAGAGCAGTCTACCACCAGTAGAAATCTCTCAAAGTAAGTTTCTTGTCAAAGGTAACCGTCTATTTGAACATTCGAACCGGAAATAGCGGCGAGTATTGACATATGAAAGCCAAAATAGGTAATTAAAAAGCTAGAAATGGAAATGTTATGTGGAGAGTTTACCAAATAATGTTTACCAAGTTTAGCGCGTGATCGATTTTGCGGTAACAAAACTTTCACGTTTTTAGTATAATTTTAGGATTTTTTCCTTAGGATAATGGAGGGCGCCCTGGTTGGCTGGTTGAACCTCTGCTGAAATTTTCGGAGATACGGGAGTGAAGATACTTATTTACTTTTCTCAATCATATTGTAGCAATTCTTCTGATAATATATAAACTATATATAATATATAGATAATGTGTAATTATAAAAAAAACTGTATGTAACTGTATAATTATAATAGATAAAAACTGAAGTGCATTTTAATTGCTTTGCGATTCATTAAAAAAATACTTGTAATCTACTTATTGCTACTATATTAATCGTATTACATGCGATGGAATCATCACAACCATGCACTAAAATTGTTCAATCTTTTGTATAAGGTTAATCCGTTTCAATTGTTTAGTTATACTTATTTTGTTACGAAGAGGAAAATGTATGTTAAACACGTCTTCGTAACCTTAACTTATCCTATTACGCCTTAAATATGTGGGTTTCTAGAGACCAAGGGCAGAATGGTGATGAAGTGCTCTGCAGCAACTTGCCCTGGTAGAGACCCACCGCTTTACCTATTCCTGTCGCCATAGATACTTTCATGGTTCGGTCCGGAGCGTAAGGCAGCCGGTAGTTGTACAATGGGTCAAAAACCCTGGCAACAGTCAGCGACGCACCTATAGCATATATAGCGTCTTTAGTTCACGGCCGTGTCTTACCACCAGGGAAGATCTGTGTATTCTAGTCTAGTCAAATAAATTCATTTATATTGAGTAAGTTGCATTAAATGCACTTTGGGTGAAAACTTGCCATATGTTAGATATATCATTAGTTAACTTAAAAATAAAAAAATCAGTAATTTTGTACTTGACGAAAATATATAAAAAAATATAACTCTTAAATTATACTTATTATTTTGGTGTTTTTGTAAACCAGTGGTGTATTTTAGAATTATTAGCCCACAGTGATATTAATATCTTTTAAAAAGTTATATTTTGAGTGGATATTTACTTTTTTATTTAAAATAAATTATAATACTGGATGTAATATTTTTTAAAAGATAAATTCCCAAAGTGTGATCTTATATTGACTGGACTATTTGTTCGCTATATTCTCATATGAAAAAATAATCCTTTTATAAAGAAAGGTCATATTCAAGTAATCGCATCTGTGGTCTAGCGGTCCGTCATAGGACTTGACTTCTTAAGGTCCCGGGTTCGATCCTGAACAAAATAGAAAATTCGTATTTTCAATTTTCTGATAAAAAAAAAACGTTGCCCGGGATTGGATATGTGCCCGGTTGGCGATAGGCTTGCCACCTATCATATTGTGAGACTAATGCCCGATTTCACCAAGAGACCCTATATTTAGGGGACCTTTTAACGTATTTTAGGGGTCTGTTTCATATAGAAACAGTCCCATAAGTAACGTTAAAAGGTCCCCCTAAAGTATAGGGGCTCTTGGTGAAATCGGTCATTAGTGTCTTCGGTTAGTCGTGGGTGCTCTGGTTGTGCCTCTGCCTAACCTTCGGGGAAATAAGCGTGAAGATATTTGATATTTGACAGCATATCTTCAATAATCTCCAAGTAGTTTCCTCGTTTTTTTATCAATGTCTATTGTGTTGCTAACTGATACGGTGTGTAGCCGAGAACGCATTATTCATATGGTTCCGAACTTAGGAGTTAGGATCACCTACAACGACCATAGCTCTCTCTCGGAAGACCTAACCTCGGCCGAACAACTGCAATCTGGTTACAGGAGGGGGTAACAAGGCTCATATGTCACTTGACAAAAAACGATTTCAAGTCTAATCAAAACTACTCGTAATAACAAAAATAATATATCTAGAATTTTTATCGTTGATTAGATAAGCCGACAAAGTTTATCCTGTGAATACCTAACCGGCTAAATTTGTCCACCCTTTCAGGCATGATGCGATGAGTAAGGGATATAGAATTGCTTTTTTTAGTATGGGATCAGCGAACAAACATGCGGGTCTCTTTTTGGTAAGAGACGACTGTGGCCTACAAATACTGTAGATGTAATAGTTGCATTACTGTCCTGTAGACGGATATCCATACCAATATTATAAATGCGAAAGTCTGTCTGTCTGTCGGTGATGAAAGAGCTTTCATGGCTAAACCGCTGAACCTATTTTGATGAAATTTGATATGCATACACCTAAAGATTCGAGTTCAAACAAACGCTATTTTTTTTAATCCACTAGTAGTAGGATAGGAAAGTTTGTATGAAAATCGTTATTGTTGACGAAGTCGCGGGCAAACTGATAGTTTAAGATACATACATACATACATATTTTCACGCCAAGTCCCGGGTAGGCAGAGAGTATCGAGTGCCAGATAGTAAGTTATAGTTTAAGATAATTTAAAATCGCAGTCCTGGCTTCCATCTTGTATTCTAAATATCCGGGAAGTTAAGCAATTATCACATGCAAGTGATAACTCTATGGTACGGTAGCAGATCTAGAGCAACCATGTTATATAGAAGGCCGCCTTTCTAAATGCGACCTCGTTGAATAAACTATGTTTATCACTTATACATTATTGTTATAACATTAAATACGAGTTTTTTTTTTTACATTATCATGTAAGGCAATTAAGGAGACGGATTTCCTAACGGGTACAAATACACATCGCCTATAGACCCCAAAGATGATAATGACACGTTGCCAGCTTGAGTTTAGAAAGCCAATTACTCTGGTGATAAAGTGCTGTGCAGCAACTTGCCCGGTTCCATCGCCTTCCTCCATTATGATCATGTGATGTTCCAATCAAGAGGGTACGGTAGACGGCAAACTTGCAGACTAACGCCCAGGGCTTTGTAGTGCCGGGCGACGAATAGGGCTACATTATCCTATGCCTGTAGTACGAGGCGACAAAAATGGGTCTGGGCTGTGAGTCAACTGAATGGGGAGTCAGTTGGCTTAAAAAGCAGCCTGGGACGTGAGGCAGCCTAGCATGGTGTGACTCCATGCTGCTGTCATCAAAGTGCTGACATTAGAAGATTGTATCTTCTGAACGATTGAACCAGCGGGCAGGTTTGGGGGTGGCAGCGGTGCGTTCTGTTACAACTTACAACCCTATATTTCTTTGACATTCAAATGTGCTGACTCAATCATATATTTTAGTATACAAGCCGTGCATTTCTAAAGCACCGGCAGTTAGTACTTGGACTAGTCAAATCGCTGCCCGGCAATGGTCCTGGTTTCTGCTTACCGGCTGGCCTTCAGTGAGGAGACTAGGAATAGTAAATACCGCGTCGTTACTCTCTTTAACCGCGTGCTCAATTATATGTGTAGTGTGATTTAGGTATTTAACAAGTTGTGTGAGTAAAAAAATAAAGTCGAATGAAAGTAATTGTCTCGCAGTGTTTTTTAAGGCAATAAAGCGAGGCACCATAACAGTCTTTTGGAGATCCCACAGTCACCCAATACGCACAGACGATGGTCACCGAGAGGATTAAGGCGGTAGGATTCTGGCATAACCCTCCGCTTCCCCCGGTAGCGGCGGGTATCCATGAATATTTCCACTCTAAAAAAAGAACTAACGCCCCGGCCACAGGACAGAGACACACCTATAATACCCATGGCGTCTATAGGCCACGATAATCTACCATAAGGAGATTGCATATATATTTAGGTTTCTTTTTTACCCCCAACAGAAAAGAGGGGTGTTATGTACCGAGTAACTTATAAAAAACCATCACTACATAAACAATAACACTCAAATTGAAAATAACTATATCTAGGTATTTACATTTGACACTTTTCGTCCTGCTTTCTCAAAAGAAAACGTATATCAGTTTTACTTTAAAATACATACATACAAATCTTGACGGCAAGTCTCTTACGGAGAAGGCAGAGAGTATCGAGAGCCAAATCTCAAGATCCTTGCAGACCTTTCTGGCTTCCGCCACATTCATTACTTTTTTCATACAAACACGGTTTCGGAGACTCCCGACACCGCCCTCGGAATTCGGATAACACCCGAGCGATTTGATCGTGGAATGTCAACTCTCCCCGGGTACCTACATATATCCAAATTCGCATTGTTTATCTGCTATATTTGTCTTCAAACTCATTTTTTTTCAATTACTTGTGTTTAGAATGGAATTCCACTAAGTGCCGATGACCACAAGTATGGAAAAAAGTTCAAGATTATAGTAATTATTTACGGATAAGATTTTTTCATAATTTTCGTCTGAGTGTCTTTCTAAATAGGAAAGAAAAAAACGGTGATCATAGTCCAGACTAAACAATGAAACGGCTGAAACAATTTAATAGAACTGTCACTGAAAAACAGTGCAACATAGACGCTACTTCAAACGATAATGAAATTAGAAGGAGGATCTTGGACCCCTACATTTCTTAATGTATATAGATGTCATCCAAACAGTTTTAAAATTTTTGTATTTTTTGTAAGATACCTACTTTCATGGGAAAACCCAGGGACATCGGGGAAAATACTAAATTTTTTTTATGTTGATGATATGATATTTTATGATGACATAACCATTGAAACCAAAGTCGGTTGTATGCAGTTTACACTTAAAACCTCTAAAAAACTTGGTGTGCTCAGTAAAGCGAGACAGTATTTCATGCCGACCCATCGCTTACAACTATACAAAGCGCAAATTTGGCCTCATATGGAGTACTGTTCTCAACTCTGGGCAGGGACTCCACGGTACCAGCTCCTTCCGTTTGACCGCATTCAACGGAGAGCAATTCGAATTGTCAATGACCGGGCAATTACTAATCGGCTTGACCCCTTGGGGCTGCGTAAAGATGTTGGGTCCCTCAATGTTTTCTACCGCATCTATCATGTGGAATCTTCTGAGGAGTTGTTTGGTTTTATTCCAGTCGCTGATTTCCACCTTCGGACTTCGCGACAGAGTTTAAAGTATCATGTCCACCACCTTGATGCGTGGCGATCTACAAGTGTGCGATTCCGAAGACATGTTTTACCTCGCACAACACCTTTGTGGAATCAGTTACCGAGGGCGGTTTTCCCAAACAATTATGACTTAGGGACCTTCAAGAAAAGATCGTACTCATTCCTAAAAGGTCGGTAACGCATTTGTGATGCTCCTGGTGTTGCGGATGCCCGTGGGCGGCGGTGATCACTTTCCATCAGGTGGCCCACTTGCTCGTTTGCCTCCTCTTGTATAAAAAAAACCTGGACCTGTCGAGATATCGAAATAACACGTAGCCTAAGATCTTCCACAAAGTCTAACCAGTGTCTATGTAAAATTTCATTGAAATTCCTCAAGCTGTTTTGACGTGAAAACGGTATATAGAAACAAACATGCTTCAGCATTTTACTATAAGAAAGAAAGTAAGCCTCTGAAAAATCTATTTGAGTTTGGTATTAGAATTAAAGATGTGGGTGTTTCAGTCGGATAACTGCCGACACGCCAGCGTTCGACCTGAATAATGGAATGCCTGAAGGAACTCGTGGAATGTCTAATAACGCCGTATCGGCGCTCGCCTACTTTAATGAACTTGAATAAAAATCACTTGCATTATTAAGGCGCCGGCGAAGACAGACTGAACACAATGGTAACACTGTCTTGCATTATTAAGGCGCCGGCCGGCCGAGATTTTTTTTTAATGATAATGAAAGGCAAACAAGCAGACAGATTTCCTGACGGTAAGAAATTCACGTCGCCTAAAGACACCAAAGGTGGAAATGGTGCGCTGCCAACCTTAGGCCGGGATGTTAGGCCTCGAGCAAAAGTAAGTTTCCCGGATACCTTACCCTCCAAACCGGAACACGTCAACGGCAAGCATTGACGTTATGGTGGCAGGAATAGGTAAGGCGGTGGCACCAATACGGGCGAGTCGTTGCGAAACTCTACCACCTAGTAGGATGTTACGGTGTTAGTGACGGTAAGCCTATGCTCGCCTTTTACAAGTTGCCTGCCAGGAAAACAGATGGTAATTCTGAATTCCATAAAATAGACTAAATTAATAAGAAACCGGCGGAGATAGTCTGAGATATCAACTTGTTTCAAGTCGCAAGCGGAGACGGACCTAAAATATAAACACAAATCACTTGAAATAATAAGATTTAAACGAGGTCGCACTCTAATCGGATCTTTCGGACCCAATAACTGTGGCTAACGCAAGACCCTCCCAACCCGCCGCCACTACTACTCCATCAAGTCCACCTAGTAACCAGAACACAGCACCAAGTTGAGATACGGTCTCCCGGGAGACAGCCTTTGTTGCTGGTGTTGTAACAGTCCAATCCATTTAAATAATGATTTCTCGGGCTGAGCACTCTGCTCGGCCCAAAATAGTCCGGTGAAGTTGCAAAAACCTCGCGGTTAGCAACATATTAGTCATTTCAAAAAAAATTTTTAATAATCCCAATCCCAATCACTATATACCTATAGTGTAGCTAAGGACCATCTCGATCACGTTAGCTTTCAATCGAAAAATTCCGTATTGAAATCGGTCAATGCGTTCAAAAGGTATGACAGACTGACAGACAGAAAGAGAAAAACCTTTTATTCTCACGAAGGTAAGAAATACATGATAATGAATACATTTAAAACTTTGTAAAGCAAAAAAATGTACATCAATTTATGTTTGAGAGAGATTGGTGGATAAAATGGTGGGAGGTCAAGTGAGGAAATTTTATTCGTACCTTGGTAGTAAATAACATCATGTTTTCCAAGATATAATCAATGATATCGAGTTCTAAATAAATACTTCACTTTTATCAGCGAATAGATAAAGAGTCGATGACGCGATTTTATGTTTTTGAAATAAACAATAAAATCATTTTCGTCGTTTTATTTTTAATAACTGTTATCACGCAGTTTTTCCCACTTTTAGAATTTAGACAGCAACTGCTGTTCAAAGTGTGATGTTAAATAAAATAATCTCTATTCCTATTATTAAAATACACATGTCAATTTCTAGTGATTTGGGCCTGTAATAACAATAAACATGTTTATTAAAACCCCAATAAATCAAGCTCACCATCTCTTGGGCTAAATTCTTGCAGGTGTTCTTAAGAATTGAAACAATCAAAAACTGGAATTCTACAAAATGCTACAAATACATTTTTTTTACCAGGATTAGAATGCCAAAAATCTCGCAACGCCTTAATTTCTGGAATGATCTTGACCCCCTGGTCACCCCTGCCCAACCCTGGTGGGCAAATTCTTTTGACCGCGGGCCGGTAAATTAAAAAAAAATCTAGTGGCGGGCCAGTAAATTAAAATTAATCTTGAGGCGGGCCGGTTAATTAACATACCTAAAAAAGCAGTAAATATTACGATTATAAAACGTTGTATAAAGATAACATAAGGCATTTTTTTTAAATTTTACAATCGTTTATTAAAATAAAATCTATTTATGAAGTCTTAACATATCAAATACGCAATATATATGTTTCAAGTATCGATTCAGTATCTTAATTGTTCAAATTTCAATAGTCTTTTAACCTTCGGACCATTAATTTTTTTTTAATGGTCCATGGCAACGGGTTTTTGAGAAAACGCGGCCGAAGCCGCAAGCAACAGCTAGTCTATTATAATTCTTACTAACAGCCTAGCGTTCCGGGTGTTGGACTTGACTGCATGAGGTCCCGAGTTCGAATCCTAGGTCGGCCAACACAAAGGAAATTGGATTTTTCCAATTTTCTAATAAAAAAAATGTTGGTCGGGATTGAAAATGTGCCCGGTTGGCGATAGGCTTGTCACCTATCACATTTTGGGACTTAGTGTCTTCGAATAGTCGTGAATGCCCGGGTTGTGTCTCTGACTACTTCGAGGATACGAGCGAGTAGATACTCATTCCTCGTGAATCTTTCTATCTACTTAAAAACAAAGCATCAAAATCTGTTGCGTACGCTGTAAAAGCGACTTTGTTTTCTACTAGATAGTGTTTCGTATGTTTGTCACCTGACTCAACCTAAACTACTGAAAATAGTTGGAATATTGGTTTTTATAAACGGGCAGATGAATAAGACAATAATTAAGAGCAACAAAACTGCAAAAACCGACTCAACTATTTCATTATGTACATCGCGTCCGCGTCGGTATTTACGAAATTGTCCCATATTCATTTTATTATAATCCGACTAGTGGTTTTGGCTTTTACTCTATTAATTTCTCGTCTAAATCGACGACCTAATTAATGATAACTGCTAGTAGGATAATGACACAATTAATGTGGGACCTATCTTTCACCTCAGAAACATCCCGGAAACATGACCTATCTTTCTAAAAAAGAACTAACAAAATCGGTTGGCTATTGGCAGAGTAATCGCGTAACAAACTTACAAAATAAAACAGTCGAATTATTTTTGGAAAACTTCTTTTTGGAGTCGTTTAAAAATAAGATCATTACATTACAGCTATTTTGATAAAGCTTTTTTAATGGATGGATGTAGGTACCCGGGGAGACCAAGGTTGACATTCCACGATCAAATCGCTCGGGTGTTTTCCGAGGGTGATGTCAAGAGTCTCCGAAACCGGCGTACTTGTATGAAAAGGGTAATTGAATGTGAAGGAAGCCAGACAGGTTTAACTGGATCGTGAGGTCTGGCACTCGATACTTTCTGCCTACCGCGCAAGGGACTTGGCGTGAAGATATGTGTGTATACCGATGTTTTTGTTAATCGATAGATTGCTTTTTTTGATTAATCTTTTTTAATAACCCATACTGTAGTTGATCAGGATTCAGGAGCAAACGAAAAAAATCGGCAGTTGTCTAGGCCTTTATCAAACCTTCCAATTACAAAATTGTATCCACACTTACCCAGCCTCGTCATCCTTCAGCAGCTGGTACTTTACGCTGCGGGACGGCATCTTGAATTTTCACTTCACTTTACACTTTAAAACACTACCATTTTCACTAAATCACTGTAACTTGACACAGGCTATTCAGATTTATAGATAATAAGTTTCCTAAGATCACGAAAAAAAAACATGAGCTTTGACCTTGGTTTTTCCGGAAATCCCTGAGAAGCGTTATCATCATCTTGCCCAAACAAAGCGTTCACCTACAAGAGGCATACCCGGCCGAAAACTGACAAGAAAATGGTAACGGTTTAATAGTAGTAAGGTCAGTACAGATTTTTTATAATACAAAGAGAAAACTGTTTCGGTTTTTTGATTTGTCATCATTAGGTTATTATACTTGTAAGTGTTTTCCAGCTTAACCTTTTCCTGGTGCCTAAACGCCAATGTCCCTTTTTCTCGTATTTTAAATCAGAAGATTAACTAGTTCATTGTTATTTTTTTATGATATTGGAAAGCAACAAGCAGACGGATTTCCTGATGGTAAAAAATTCACGCCGTTTAGAGACACCAAAGTTGGTAATTGTGCGTTGCCATCCTGAAGCCAGGATGTTAGGCCTCGAGCAAAAGTAAGTTTACCGGCTACCTTACCCTCCAAACCGGAGCATGTCAACGGCAAGCATTGACGTTATGGCGGCAGGAATAGGGAAGTCGGTGATACCAATCCGGGCGAGTCGCTGCGAAACTCAACCATCTAATAGGATGTTACGGTGTTAGTGACGGTAAGCCTAGCTCGCCTTTATGAGCTGCCTGGCAGGAAGGCAGATGGTCTATTCTGCAAACGAGCCCAGACCAACACGGGGCTATAAAAGAAGCTTATGAAAGAGGATTAGGATCCTAACGTTTGCAACCACCACTGGCATTACTCATGACATTTTCTCTGTATTCCTTAGCTAATTTCGAAATGGTCCCATACAAATTTTAGCAACATCTCACTAGTAGTCTTGAGTAATGCAATTATGTCGTCGATATATACAAAAACCAAAAATATAACTCCCATACCTCTAGCCGGATCACGATAAAAAATAATATGGGACCACCTCGGAATCATGATCTATGTTTCTCAAAAAAGAATCATCAAAATCAGTTAGCTATTGGCCGAGTAACAGACATACAAAAAACATAACATACAGTCGAATTGAGAAAGTCCTCCTTTTTTGGAGTCCGTTACAAAAGCCTCGTTATACTAACTGCACCCTAATTCCACTGTACACTGAGCGGGTGGTGAAATGATTGAACGAATTTATTCCTTAATGAAAAAGATGGATTGAATTAGCAGCGAAAAGTGTGCTATCAGCTTTGGAAAAATAAAAAAACGTATACAACAACGATAACATACGATACTAATTACATATTGACATAAATATAGGTTACCAGCTTACACCGATAGTTTCATTCAGATATACCTTATTAAAGATTGTCTATTTTTCTCTAGTACAGTCGGTTATTTCATACTGTATTCCAGTTTGGGGTGCCGCTGCACAAACTCATATGGGTTGAGGGTGCTCAAAGAGCCGTTTTAAAGGTGATGACATTTAAACCCTTTCTGTTCCCCACAGATAGACTTTACTCTCTCTGTAATGTTCTTTCTGTGAGAAGACTATTTGTACTGCAAACAATACTCCGGAAACATTCAGAACTAGTTTTTGATCCAGAGGTTTATAACAAGCGTAGAGCAGATATTGCATGTCCAACTATGAGTAGGAGAACGGCAGCTGCAAGCCGTCACTATCAGCATCTTAGCACAAAGCTCTACAACCTAGCAAACAAAAAAATTGGAAATTTATCACCTCCCAATAAAACTATGTAAGCGTAAATCGTTTGACTGGCTAGTACTGCTATCATATGCACAGTCGAATGAAATACGTGAGGTAACCTGTGCCATCGTCAAAATCATCACGCGCGCGCACACACACACACACACGCACACACGCACGCATGCACGCATGCACGCACGCACGCACGCACGCTCGCACGCACGCTCGCAAGCACTCACGCATGCACGCACGCACGCACGCGCGCACGCACGCTCGCACTAACACACACACACGTGCGCGCGCGTGCGCGCGCATAAGCATAAATCAAAAAGCAGCACCTTTAATTCAAAAGTTCATTCAGTTTTCTTTTAATTATTAATTGTTTTGTGTATGATTTATAGATGGTTTTCTCATAAATTTAAATTACAAGGAACATTGTTTTACCTAACTTTAAGAGGGGGCACTCTCACTGCGCTACAGTTTTTAACTTTAGCAGTTGAGATCGCTATAACTGTTTGTATGTATAACGAATTTTGTTCCGAATAAACTATTTTTTTTTTTATTTGAGTATACTTCACTTAGGCCCGGTTCCTATACTCAAGAACCGAGTCGTTTTCCTTACAAATGGTTACTTTTTGTACGAATAGTACAAAATCTAACCACAGTCGTTCATTTTCGATTGTTAACTCTAAACATTTTGAGTGTCTATGAGCAACGCCTGATTGCTTTTAGACAAGCTACCAACGCTTATACTGATGGTTTATGGTTCGTTGATTATAGGAACCAGGCTTTAAAGATATTTCGAATCCTACTTTACTATTTTTATAAAACATACATTGGATATTAAATGGGACCCACGTACTTTCAATAATGAAAACTCAATCAAAATTGGTGTTGAAAACGTTAAATTTAACCATGATATTTAGACTACAGTTCAAATGATTTATGATCTGAGCCCCAAGAACGAAGATTTTCATGTTTCCAAATAGCAGAAAATCATCAAATAATGAAATTGTACGGTCAACGTACGTAGTTAAGGTATTACTTATTCAGAGTTTCAGATATAACGTTATTCGAATTACTAATCATTGTTCAACATTTCATATAGGCAAATGAGGGGATTTCTTGATGATGAACAATATTTGTCGTCTATAGACATCAAAGATGATTACAGGTCCATTGCCAACCTTAAATTGGGATTTTGTCTTGATTTAAAGCTAGTTTAGTACAAGGAGTACAATCATGGTAATTACTAAGGAAATGACCGCACGGTTGGAGAATACAAGGCTATGGCAATATTAATGCTAACCAAGGCTTTCCTTTGCAGCTTTACCTCCTACTCTGACTGACTTGTGAAGTGGAATAATCTAGAAATCTAAATTAATAGATTACCTCGATGCCCGATGGGGTTGTCACATTTATATGCTAAGATAATATTATTGGCGTAGATTTTTTGTATATAAAAAAAAATACAGACTCTCTTTGTAGAGATAACACAGAGTGTACACATAAACTTATCAGTGGCAGACTGTAATCTAAAAAAAAGGAATCAATATTAATCAAATGTCAATATTTAAGAGTGTCACCCAAGGAGGTGTGTTTGAACCGCTACCTTATATAGTATACATTAAGTCCATTTTTACAAGGGAAAAGTATGATAACTTAAGTAGGGATGCTCAACTTATTTTTAATGTTTGTACAGTTTATTTGGGTACAAAAATGTTATCACAACGTTTAACCACAAGGCGATTAGAAAATGATAGAAGGTTCTAGAGTGTTAGCCAAGTACCTGCTCGCATTTAACTGCGCAACGAAGATAATAAATGCATTAGATTTAAAGAATATTTTCAAGTTTTTGTCAATCAACAGAAATATTCAACGGAATGATTAAGCAAGATGTTGTAGTTTTAGTGAAAGTTTAACCAGCAAAAACAATCCCTGACAAGAAGTCGATACTACTTATAGACACCTGGACGTTTTAAGGGTTCATTGTAGTTTTTTTTAATTTTATTTTTATAAATATTATAAAGAGGAAATGTTTGTTTTCTTGTTTGTTTGTTTGAAATGAAGAGGCTTCGAAACTACTGGACCGATTTCAAAAATTCTTTCACTCTTAGAATGCTAAATTATCCCTGAGTGGCATAGGCTTTGTTTCATCAAAATCGATGCAGTAAAAGCCAAGTTACGCAAGCGAAGCTGCGTGAAACTGCTAGTAGTTTTATAATCGCCTTAGGTTAGCACGTTATGCTTCTATTGTAAATAACTTTACCGGTAATGACGATTTGATAGTCTTGTGCATTTGGTTGATACTTACTCGTATTACTTATTAATCGCCTCTGTTGTCTACCGGTTCGCTGTTTAAATTGACTTCCTAAGGTTCTGGGGTCAGGCAAAAAAAAAATAATGTGTATTTTTTTAAATTTTGTAATAAAAGCTAAGGAAATCTTTGTCTTATAGGAAGGACACCTCTGTGGTTTTGCTGTCCGGCGTCCAACTTGACTTCTTGATGTCCAGGGTTTTATCCCCGGGTCGGGCAAAAAAAAAAATGTGTATTTTCAATTTTCTAATATAAAATACCGTTGCCCGGGATTGGATGTGTGCCTGGTAGTCGATAGGTTTGCCACCTATCACATTGCGGGGCTTATTGTCTTCGGATTGTCATGGCAGGTTGTGCCTCTGCCTACCACTTCAGTGATAGGGGCGTGAAGAAACTTGTTTGAGATACTTATTCATGAATTAAATTAAATGTCTATCGCTTGATCAAAAAGAGGAAACACGGTATCAATAATACTCAAAAACGTAAAACGCAGTATTAATACTAATCAGAAAGGACTCGATGGCCGCAATAACAGATAAAATAGCAATAATAAGATAATTCCACGCAGTACGTACTTTAGAGTTATATAAAATCTATATCATACAAATATCTATAACTATCAGATATAACACAAAAACGTTATCACGTTTTCGGCGGTATTTGCACATCAAAGATAAATCACAAAAAATAATTGCGATATTTTATGGGTCCGCTACAAACCCAAAACAATGTATTCGAAATCTTATCTATTGGCTTTGATACATATCACGAGAAAATTATTAAACTTCTAAAGTATAGTATCTTCACGCCTATATCCCCGAAGAGGTAGGCAGAGGCACAACCAGGGCACCCACGACTAGCCGAAGACACTAAGTCCCACAATGTGTTATGAGGCAAGCCTATCGCAAACATTTCCTATCCCGAGCAACATTTGTTTCATTACAAAATTGGAAAAACCCAATTTTCTTTTTGTTGCCCGACCCGGGATTCGAACCCGGGACCTCATGCAGTCAAGTCCAACAACTGAACACAGAAGCGAACTTCTATCATTTGGGTTTCAATGTTTGAAATCAAATATTTCCCCTGTGTTGGTCCGGATCCTTTGTGTATTATAGACTATCTGACGTCATGCCTGGTCCCCTCTTACGAGGTGCCAGTCGTCATTATCAACAAGACCACTGGTGATAAAGTGCTGTGCAGCATTTTGCCTGGGTATGGATCCACCGCCTTACCTATTCCTGCCGCCACAATGACAGTGTCATATTCCGTCTGGGGGTCGCAAGGTAGCCAGTATACTTGCATAATTGGCTTAACATTACGGCCACAGGATAGCACCTATAACATCTATGGTGTATATAGGCCACGGTTATCATCAGGAGACTCTTGCGCTTGTTCACTGACCTCTCACATAAATAATCAAGACAATGTATAGGCACAGCTTTCTCTTGAGGTGCATGATTCAGAGAAATTCATACACCATTGAATGATTTACACTAAACAAAGAACAATAGGGTTGTTATAACTGCTCTAAGATCAATGTGTATAAACCGCATGACACATCCTATTATATCAATAATTTTATTATACACAGTGTTATTTACAGGTATGCAAGGAGGGTCAAATAATAATAATTACAATATAAGTAGAAACCTATGTATATATGTGTGTGTTTGTGTTGCGCGTGCGTGCGTGCGTGCGCGCGCGCGTGTGTGTGTGTGTGTGTGTGTGTGTGTGTGTGTGTGTGTGTGTGTCATCGTAGCTTTCCAGCAGATGGTTTTAACTATTTATTTTCTGAATTTTTCTCAGTTATATTAATTTGTCGTTCCCTAAATTATTAGTGTGCGACTCCACAGCTTGTTAGCGTAATAATGTGACGACCCCATCGCCTAGCGAAGTTATCTAGTACATTTCATTCACAGTTAAGGCGTATACGTACGTCAATTCCCGCGATTATCGTTTTTTGGTTTAGAGATTTGAGATGCCGGTAAATTTAAACTCAATCTTTATGAGGCTGGAATGCTGACACACTGACAATAGACCATTCCACCCATTCAATTTGTATGGGAATTTTTCTAGTTTCGTCGCAGTCAAATGGGATAAAAAGTCATATGTCTTTCTCCTAGTTCTAAGCTACTTCCCCATTAAATTTCAACCAAATCGGTTTAGCCATTCTTGAGTTAAAAATAGTAAACTAACACGACTTTTTATGCTAAAACAATAATAATTACAATTGAAGCTACTGAATAATGTTAGCGAATTTTTATACAATTAGACCGATTTGTTACTGTTTTTATATCACTTGCGGTTACAACGTAAGACCGACTGAGCGACCAGTGAAAGTTGTTACGATGTTTAATGCCCGGTTCCTGTGTTCAAGAAAATGATTGCGTTGTTTTACTTGCAGACGTAGTTTTTTTGTACGAGCCGTAACCTGTAGGGGGTCTGACGTTAAGGTGTTAGATTATAAGGTGTTACGGTCGCTCGTCACAGGTACGTAACTTAAAACACATTTTGTGAAACTGTTTATACAGTTTTTATTAGGTAAACTACGATTGGTTGCACTTACGTATTACGGTTTTGAGCTATAGGAACCGGGTGTAAACCTTTAGGTACCTGCGACTTTATCAAATCGCTATAATTTTCAATCATTAGTCTAAACACAGAACTTGAAGTGCCCAGTTTTAAAATTAAATAATTTTATGTAGAACCTTTATAATTTATATTATTTGAAAACTTCTAAAAACCTCCCAGTAATGGATGGATGCCTACGTCATTATCAGTATGTCATATTTCAACCAAGTCTAATCGGTATCTTCGACTATGCTAGGTAAGTCAGTCAGTCACATTTCCTTTTAATTTCGGACATAACAAAACTGTCCAATATTTTTATTTATTATGTATTAATAATAATACTAAATTATCTTTATTTCACGCAAACCTACAAGACGCACTTGTGACGCGTCTATACCAGCGGTCGGCAACCTTTTGTCGGGCACGGGCCTCAAAGCGGCAATATAAACTAAAGGTGGGCCACACTTGTAATATTTACCCTAGAAGCCAAAAATATCTACATATAATTGGTCATGTCCCATAGAAAAAATGGAAATGGGCAGAGAGAAGCGCGTTCTTAAGGCTGAATCTACACTATACGCCGTACATCATACGGTCAAGTGCGGAAAGTTCAAGTTTTTTTGATATTTATAACTTATTTTCAAGGCATTCACGGGCCGCAAGTAAGACGTCGGCGGGCCGCGGATTGCCGACCGCTGGTCTATACAATAATAAATCTACCATAGGATTGGTACGCGGCCGCACACTGAGAAGATCCGGAAGGAAACTCAGCGAGCTTGTCTTTTTTTCTTATTTTAAAATTTGTTTACAATAATTAATGTAATGATACATTAAATTTATAAGAAATTGGTATGAGGAGCAATTAATCCCAAGCCGTCTTATCATCTAAATATTCAGCAATGGTAATAATGATAACCCTTTTAATTTATATTTAACACATTTCTTAAATTTATTAATTGGAAGTTCTTTCATATAATTGGGAAGTTTATTGTAGAACTGTATACATAGGCCCATGAAAAAATGGCTTACTCTGTAGAGACGAGACACATGCACAGCGAGATTATTTTTATTATTACTTGTATTGACACAGTGTATATCACAATTTCTTTTTAATGAACTTGAATTTCTGTCAACTCATTAAGTCATCACTGTCATCTAATATTTTAATAAGTGAATTCATTCATCACTATTGTAGCATTAATCCTAATCACGTTTACAAGTGGGAATCCAGAACCAGCTGTTCTATTTTTTCTCAACTCCGCATTTTCTTCGACATTCTTAACTGTCCTTAACCAAATTTCACGAGGTCATCGCATCACGCATGAACAGAAGGACCGAATTTGCTAAATATTTTTTGTTTAATTTGTTTTTGTCAGGAGAGGGCTTTTAAAAAAACCAAAAAATTACAGGTAAATTGGAAAAAATAATTATTTGATCCACACAAAGCTGTATATAGCTGTTAATGTCAAGCTATACGAAGGTCAGCTAGTAAATAATAAAAAAAAACGACAATCACTGATAGCTTATGCTTATTATTACTCTGATTCTTTAGCTTAGGTGTCCCACAGGGGCTTGGTGTCCCAAGGTGTCCTTGAGTCATACATATTTAATCCATACAAAAATGACAAGTGTAGAAACCCTGACACGATAAATCTATATAATTTTAATAATACAAAGCAGAAAGACAAAATCACGCGTATATGTAGACACATAGCATTACTTTAAAATTACACAAAAGAGGCCATGTGTTTAACATAATTTAAAATGTGTTAAAATTTTAATGGACACTTAAAATCTTCTACTTTAAGTGTCCATTAAACTAATAACTTTCAAAGCATTTAATGTTGCGGCATGACCACAGAGTGGCAAAAGCAGTGAAAGTTGTTACGAGTTTAGGGCGATTACACGCTCACTCATATCAAGAGAGAATTAGTGCAGAAAACCGTTTTTTATGTCTTTATTACACCATGTATTATTTATTATTTTTTATTACATCGCCTCTGTGCTCTAGCGGTTCAGTTGTTGGACTTGACTGCATGAGGTCCCGGGTTTGAATCCCGGGTCGGGCAACAAAAAGAAGATTGGATTTTTCCAATTTTCTAATAAAAACAAATGTTGCTCGGGATAGGATATGTGCCCGGTTGGCGATAGGCTTGCCACCTATCACATTGTGGGACTTAGTATCTTCGGCTAGTCGTGGATACCCTGGTTGTGCCTCTGCCTACCTCTTCGGGGATATGGGCGTGAAGATATTTTTTTTATTACACCATATCTTCCAATTACGCCGTGTTGGTCCGGGCTCCTTTGCAGAATAGACCATCTGCCTTACTGCCAGTCAGCTCGTAAAAGGTCACCAGCACCGTAACATCAGCAGGGCTATACGGTATCTTTTTAATGATCATCGCTGAGTAAAGTGTACATCAAATAGCTGTCAAATGACGTATTTTGTGTTTGCTATCTCTTTTGTATTTCTGTTGGTCACAGAAGATAGCAAATATAAAACACGTCATTTGACAGCTATTTGATGTACACTTTACCCAGTGATCATCATTAAAAAGATGACCCCTGACTAGGTGGTAGAGTTTCGTAGAGACTCTCACCTTACCTATTCCTGCTGCCATAACGTCAGTGCTTTCCGTTATCGTGTTCCGGTTTGGAAGAAAAGGTAGCCGATTAACTTACTTATGCTCGAAGCCTTACATCCCGGCCTCAGGTTGGCAACGCACCTATACCATCTTTGGTGTCTCTAGGCCGCGTGAATTTCTCATCATCAGGAAATCCGTCTGCTTGTTTGCCTTCATAATATCATAAAAAAAACGATACGATTTGATTTTCTGTAAAGTTCCAGGAAAGTTCTTGTGGAGAGAAAACCAGGAAAAATGAAGAAAAAAAACTATTACATTAGTTTTACCCTTACAAACCATTATTACCTGCCAGTGTCGGTCAGTACGAAATCTGGCGGTCGGCTAGTGTGCAATATTATATCACTACATAGTATAAAACAAAGTCACTTCCTCTCTCCCTCTGTCCCTTAATACGCTTAAATCTGTAAAACTACGCCACGGATTTTGATGCGGTTTTTTAAAAGATGAAGTGATTGAAGAGGAAGGTTTATATGTATATTTTATACCCGTGCGAAGCCCGGGCGGGTCACTAGTATACTGATAAAATTAGAAAGTAATCTGATTTATTTCCTTTCACTTAGCATTATTGTTATACTGATATAAAACTTACTGATTATAATGATCCTAAAAAAACGATTGCGATCTCAATGAAAAACACAACAACAGAATTTAGGTATAGTTTTCTATGTTTTTCTTCTTTTTAAATAATAATTCTATCACATGTAACATGTGGCTTTCTAATGGAATATTTTGCGGATTTTAAAACTTGAATATCAGTTATTTTTATAAACCAAGCATGATACAGTGGATTCGTTTAATTTGTAATTATAATCGTATTATAAAAAGGGAACTTGACCTCTTATTGTTTAGCTCTTCGGCGTGTATAATGAATAAATATTTTATTGTTATTATAAAATTGTGTGTCGGTAATTTGAACATATATATAAAAAAACATTGGAATAAGTTATGGGGTTCCGAAAAACTTTTTTTTAATTGCAATGTGTTTGCCGCCATGGTCTTGTGTTTCAGTGTCGAACTTGACTTTTGGAGGCCCGGGTAGGGTTAGAAACATTAAAAATGTTAATATAAAAAGCCAAGAGCTAAATTTTAGTAGCGGATAATCGGATTTATTTATAGTCACATCAAAAATTCAATTATAGTTTATTTATCCACATAAACCTGTTTGGGTATACCTAACTATAACCGGTAAGAAATTAACGCCCTTATAAACACCAAAGATCTTAAGCCTCTTGAGAAAGTAATTTAAAGGACTTCACTCCACAGGGAAGTAAGACAATGGCCAACATTGACGTACCTAATCACTATAGGAAAGTCTTAGGCGGTACCAAGTCTGGTAAAAGCGAGCGAGCGAGCGCAACGCAACGCAACGAGCGAAGGACAGACTCCCCTGATGGCCTAGAGACAACCGAGGCTTTTAGACACCATAGATGTTACAGATGCGTCGCTACGGATGGAAGGCCTATTTTGAAAGTCTACCGGCTACCCTATCGTCCATACAGGAACACGCCGGAGTCATTATATTGGCAAGAATCTTTCGGGCAAGTTGCTTCACAGTACTCTACAACCAATGGTCTTGTTGGCAATGACAATATTTTAACCTGTACACCTGTGTTTAGTGGCAGATGGTCTATTCTACTCAGTGAACCCGGACCAACACGGGGAGACACTACGACACTGGGAGATTGCCTGCAATAATCCAGTAATCCAAATTACTTTATAATTCCTCTAACGGGTGATGGTGATAGCAACCCTACGTCAATAACAAAAACGTATCAAATAATTATTATCATCCAGCACACGGTTTTTATATTAGTGACGGGTGCTTGGACCTTGGATGTAATTCGACATTTTATCAACACGTGCTGATATTTAGGTAGGTACTAGCCGTTACTTGTGACTTCGCCTACGTCTACAAGTTCCGGCACAATAAAAAACACTCATACATACATGAACCCTAAAACTGTACACTTTGTCTGAACATTTAAGTAACAAGTCAGTTTTTTTTATAAATATTGTTCCTAGTATAGACCGTGACACCTTCCACTCCCTCCACAAAAGTATGAATCCATTAATTAAGTACTCAAGGATTTCCGCACGGTAAAACCAAGGTAAAAAACCCAAATACAAAAAAGCACAACACTAAATGTAATCTAGTTAACCGTGGTGGCCAGGGTATATTGACGTCAACGAATATTAAAGTTGCAGGTTCAAATCCAGGACGCGGTATTTTTTATTTACGGGAATTTCATCCGCTTCAGCCGCTTTCAGCTTGGAAAATTTATGAACGAAGGAATGAACAAAAAAAATTTAAAGACACTATTAAAAAATAAATTGTCACGCAAAACACTAACAAACTTGTAAATCTCACAAACTTTCACGTGAAAGTCACTGGATACACACGCACGCGGCTGCCGTAAAGCTATCGCAGAGTGATACTAAACTGCTTACCGTAATTCCTTCCTTCACAATCTTGATTTTTAGAAATGTTACATCGTATTATCGATATCGATAGATATTTTTTCTTTATACATACATCAAATCAATGAGATTATAGCTTATCTTCAAAGTTTAATGTAAAATGTAGCAAGGTTGAAACATAGGAAGAAAAAATTAATAACTGCTTTAAAAACCACTGCGACGAAGTCTTAACATATTTTTTAGTATATTACTATTTCTTTACAATTGCAATTCCACACGTGACATCACCCATTTATAAATTACTGGCTGGTGCAGCGTATTAATTTCTTAGATGTTGAAATGTTATTTTATACATGATATAAATTTTATGTTACGAATTCTACTAGTACTACTACTTCTTAAAAACTAGCGATCTTTTACAAAGTATAATCGAGGGGTTGGTGTACATGCCTAACAACAAATTACTTATTTTACATAGACCTTATAAGATGTGCTTTTACTTGTCTATACAATTCTAAAATTACGCAAGAAACTCTGCGGACATGTCTTTTTCTCCATTTTTTTTCTTAATATAACTATATAGTTTATAGTATCATTAAATTTATAAATTAAACTTCATAGTATATCATTTGTAGAGAAGTTGGTACGAAGAGCAATTAATTCAAAACATTGCTGTCTTTTGCATATCCCGAAATCTCCTATTAACTATTTCAACAAATCAAGCCAAATTCAAAAATACATTAAACATTAAATTACATTACGCATTAAAAGCTAAATTTATTTCGGCACCTAAAAAAAATTATTTCGGCATCTATCTTTCTATTTTTACGTATTAATATTAGTTTGTGGCTAGATCATTGCATATGGGTCGTGTTAAAAAACAACACCTCTCTTTATCGACAAACAAAAAATCGACACGACTCTACACTAAAACGATTACTTTGAAATCCGCCACTTAAAATCTATCCGGCATATAAAACCTACACCATTGAATTATCATCCTTACCACATTATAATACAATTTAAATTCCATTATCAGGTCATTTCTTAGCTTTTTTGCGTAATAATTTCATTCACTTTGTATTTTTTTACCGGTCATTGCAAGTAAGTTACGATTGATTACTCATTGGAGCTCACATAATCAAAACATTCCCTTTTAAAATTCTTAAGGTTGTATGCTACCGTAAAAAAATTATGTAAGAATCGGATTTGGCGGCTACTGTGACAGAAACCACCAGCTCTTCCTCCGAACCTAAACCAACCCCGTGCTAGATGATATTATATCTTAGCCACTTGCAGAATCGAAAAGCTGCTGGACCTGACGGATTCCTCATCCAAACATGGAAGGTAAAAGCACCTTGTGGTGCCCACACTTAATAACAAGGCTAATAACGAGCCAATTTTCATAGTTTTTCTTTGGAAAAGTAGATAATAATCTAATGATGGTCCCGTATTAATGTTATAATAATACAACTAGTAGTTTTGGAGTCATACCTACTTAACAATGCATAAATTTCATGACATAATAATGACATGACTCAAAACCACTAGTGGACCATCCTAAAATCGTTAATTATCTTTCGAAAAAAATAATTCATCTGCAATCTTCGATTAAATTGCGACGTGGTAATGAAATAGGTAATTGAAGTTGGTTTTTTGTAATTTTACTGCACTTAAATTTTCTTACTATACCTATGTATGTATATGAATTGCGTGTCACGTTCTTTGTCAGTGGATTCCTAAGCTACTAATCAATTTAATTTAAATTTAATCAGTTTTATCCAACTTTAAAGATAGGATAGATTATATCTCTATATCGAGCGAAGACGCGGGTAACAGCTAGTTATAAAAATATAATTTGCTTACTTTGGGGTAAGATTCTATTTGAGTATCTTGTCCAGCGATATTTATTATTTATCATTATTTATTTATTAATTATTATTTTAAATATTTTTCGTTGTTCCAAAATTTTAAAGAAAACATAAAGAAATCCGCTCATAATATGTTGATATCTTTATTTTTCGATCAGACAGAAATAGATATGTGTAAGGAAATATAAGGAAGAAATAGGTATTTGAATACACTTAGCTTTGGTAGATTTATTATTGACTTCAGTGTTTTTATAAATAGTATTTTATTTGTCTAACATCTATAAAAACACTCATGTAATTATTATGTGTACCAACTTTTGCATAATTTGGTCAATTTGCGTAATTTGGCCACTTATTACTGTTATTCCATTTTTTAACTTTCTCTTGTTTTAGAGTAAATACAAAAAATACTTACAGTTCCCTTTTGTCGTCCGTCGCCATGGTTACTTATCTGAAAAAGAAAGACTCATAAGCATTGGCGATACAATTCTGTATTGGTCCAGTTTCATCCATTGTGTCAGTGTTCACCCTGCTTGTGGTCCAATTTGAAAGGACGAGTGGCTGAAACTTCCAAAAGGTATCATCCCAGCTTCACATCTTGCTTTAGTGGGTAAATTTCTAATAATTAGAACATCCATTTGTGTCAATAAACCAATTTCAAAACGAGGAAGATTTTATGTGTTCGAATCCTACATCTTTGTTAATCAATCACTCTAACATTCATTCCTGAACAGATTTAAAAATTCTGTTTTTTCTTCAGGAGAGTGCTTCATCGGTGTTCTATTGCAATCAAGTCTGAATCTGATGATAAATCAATCAGGGAAATCGAGAAAATTACTTAACTTTTTTGTGTATAACATTATTAATAATTATTAAAGTTGAGTTTTTGCAGTTACTTAAAACATCTCCTACACTATAGTAGGGCGAGGTATTACCTCGTGCCAAATCTTAAGATGACGAAGAGTTTGTTTTGCCACTTCTTAAATCGGGATTTCGAAAATGAGGATAGCTTACAGCAAATAATTATTGTAATAAACCAGAACTTTCTGTACATATTAACCTAATTATTTTATTTTGCCAATTTACATAATCTACAATAACTTCTGTGCTTTCAAATGGGGCTGAATAACTTCACCTCTTTTACTGTTGAACTTGAGCTATTCAAAGTGCAATCATATTTTTCTTTACGTTTTAACATAACAATCCAGCAGAGAAATTAAACCTCAGCTATAGACACCATAGATCTACTACATCATAGGCTACTTTATCTACCCCCCAAAGTGGAAATCGACAATGGCAAACAGCAATATTATGACTAGGTAGCAGAAAGTAAAGAGGCAATGGTACCAATCAAGGAGAGCTGCTGCAAAACGCGTTTGTAGTCTTGATTCAATGCACTATATAAATAACTCAGCAACCTGAACCTAGACTACCACCCGCAGATGATGGGGTCATCACAACCCGACGCCAGACTTTGCAATTTTATATTTCTGAAAACATTACTACTAACTCATATTTATTCCAATTATGAGAAAACAAGGCGTAGGGAACTTCCCTACCGCCTGCTGTGTTGTATGTATCACCAGTGTAATCAGTCAACCAACGAACGGCGGTAAAGCCGTTCCAAGGTGGGTGGAAGTAAAAACTGCTAACGCAGGACGGCCAGCAGCGTCCTTGTGAAAACTTCCACCCTAGTGTTGATCCCCAACCCGCCCAAGCGTGGGGATTACGGCAAAACCTCCCCAAATGACCAATTACAAAAACCTTGGCCCCCAGTCTCCGGCAGCTCCGCTTAACCGAGTCTACGGTAGCGGACTCGGTAATGGCAACACAGGGGGTGCGAAGAATTCCTGGACGGACTTAGGCTACCAACTGACGAACCTGGCCCTGGTAACGCACACTGCCGCACGCTCCGGACTGACGAGAAGATCCTGGAGTTGGAAGAGTGTTTGGACACGTTACGCTGGGACATTGTGGGATTATCTGAAGTCCAAAGACAGGGAGAGGACTCGATAATCTTAGAGTCCGGAAACTTGTTCTGCCACCGGGAAGATGAAGCCCTGTACCAGGGCGGTGTCGGGATAATCGTCCGGAGGTCACTCATCAACAGCGTGAAGGCGATCGGGGGTGTGTCAACAAGGGTGGCGTACCTGATACTCAGAATTACAAAACGGTATTCGCTGAAGGTCATACAGGTATACGTCCCGACTTCGGCGCACTCTGACGACGAGGTGGAGGCGATGTACGAGGACATTTCGAAGGCCATCCATACTTCCAAAACTACTACACGGTGGTGATGGGCGACTTCAACGCAAAACTGGGTATGAGAGAGGGCGATGAGCTGAAAGTGGGGCAATTTGGTGTTTGCACTTTGCAGGCGTAATCCTAGGGGCTAACGGTTAGCTGAGTTTCTGGACAAGGACCCTTTATGATGAATTCCTTCTTCAGAAAAAAAACCACATCGTAAATGGACCTGGATTAGCCCGGATGGGTCGACAAAAAACGAGATAGACTTCATTCTGTCTACCAGGCGCCACATATTCAATGATGTCTCTGTGAGCAATAAGCTGAAAACCGGCATCATTACAGGATCAGGGCTCGAAACCAATCCAGCTGCAGAAAGGTGTGAGACAGGGAGACGTTATTTCTCCGACACTGTTCACTGCTGCACTGGAAGATGTCTTCAAGCTTCTGGACTGGAAAAGACTCGGCATCAATATCAACGGCGAGTACATCACTCACCTTCGATTCGCAGATGATGTTGTGGTCATCGATGGAAGACTTAAGCAAGATGCTCGGTGACCTCGATAGAGTTTCCCAACTTAAGATGATGAACTTGGACAAGGCGAAAGTCATGTTCAACGTTCATGTTGCATCTATTCCAGTTAGGGTTGGAAACTCAATTCTTGAAGTTGTTGATCAGTATGTATATATACTGATCAACAACTAGGTCAAGTTATTCAGTTAGGTAAATCCAATTTCAAGAAAGAGGTCGACTACCGAATCCAACTCGGGTGGGCAGCGTTCGGTAACTGAAAGGTATCTTCTTGTCCAGATCACCGCAGAGCCTAAAGTCGAAGGTCTTCGACTTTAGGCTTTGCGGTACACACACCAGTGTGTGTTACCGATGATGACATATGGAACTGAGACTTGGCCGTTAAATGAGGGCCTCTTAAATAAGCTTAGAGTCGCTCAGCGTGCTATGGAGAGAGCTATGCTCGGTGTTTCTCTGCGAGATATGATCCGTAATTCGGTGATCCGCAAGTGAAGAAGAGAGTAACCGACTCTATGAATAGTTCATAGAGTTAACAAGCTGAAGTGGCAATGGGCAGGCCACATTGCTCGCAGAACCGACAACCGTTGGGGAAGAAAGGTTCTCGAGTGGCGGCCCAGCACCGTAGGACGTAGTGATGGGCAACCTCCCACCCGGTGGACTGACGATCTGGTCAAAGTCGCAGGGAGCCGCTGGATGCAAACGGCAGGTGACCGTGACTTGTGGCGCTGTTTGGGGGAGCCCTATGTCCAGCATTGGACGTCTTCCAGCTGATAATAATGAGGAAACAGAATAAAAAATGACAGTTACATTATTATTTTGCACTTTTTATAGTTGTCTGGGGTGAATATGATAACTATCTTGCGAATAATGTTATGGATTTAGATAGTAAAAGATTGATGTGCTACCTGCCTGGTAACTAGATATGTATGTATGTCCAATTTGAATATTACATTTTCCTATTTTTTTAATCTAATTATGAAATATTTTATCTACAATTGACTTCACTTTTATTACACCAGTCATTAATAATATAAAGTACAGTTTGAATAAATAAAACACAAAAAAATAGAACTATGCACATTTTACAATATTTTATTATTCAATTAAAAATGTCTTCCTATTAATAATTGTTCAAATTTACGTAAAATTCTTGCCACCTTACTAACAAAACTTACACTCCCAGTGATCTGGTGTGTAACTTAATTTTTTGTTAGCAAAAGTGAAGTTACACACCAGATCAACGCGGGCAAAAGCTCTATTAGTAAGGGGGTTGGTTTTTAAGACTGACCCTTTTAAATCTGTAAGTTTATCAACTACTTGACCACCACAACAAGACAATTGCCAATATGAATTTTATAACTCAGTAAAATAGCAATAAGAATAACTACGTTAAAAATCCTACTACAAAACTAAAAAGTAAAAAATAATAAAGATTTAATATGGCTTGGCACCGCCTTAAAACCATTAGTAAATAGCACATATAAACAATAGGTAGCATATAATTAATATTAAATCTATATTATTTTTTAATTTTTAGTTTTGAAGTCGGTTTTGTTAACTATTTTTGTTTAATATTTTTCGTTTATTGCTGATATGATTTAATTTTTATAATCTTACTAGCTGTTACCCGCGGCTTTGTCCGCGTAGTCTAGTAATTTGATATTTAGCTCTCCAACACTGCTTGTTAAAATTTTAAGATAAAATGTAGCCTATATCGCTATCCAAAGTTTCATCTATTTTTTTTAAATAGTAAAATCAATTCAGCAATTTTGCCGTCAAAACTGAACATACACTTTCTCTTTTCTAATTTCACCTTAGATAATAGTAGGAATATGTTATTGTCTTCACAGTTTTATCTGCACTTCAGCAATTCCTGTGAAATTTTTTTTTTCAGATTTTTTTCGAAATTTTAGAAATGTACATATCGTCTCTGAGGTCTAGCCGTCCGTCTTCGGAATGACTTCTTGAGATCTTGGGTTTGATCCCCGGTCTGGGCAACAAAAAAAAACAAATAGAAAATGTGACGTTTCAATTTTCTACTAAAAGTAACGTTGCCACTTGCACGGAATAGGATAAGTGCCCGGTTGGCTACAGGATTGTCATCTACCACATTGGACTTAATGTATTCGGCTAGTCATGAGCGGTCTCATTGTGCAGTTAGGAAGAACTAACCCTTCGGGGATATCTTCCGAAACTCACATTTAGAAATTGTAGCAACAAAATTAAACTCTTCAGCTTTTTAATATTAGTATGAACCGATTCTGTGATAAATTTGACCTTGCACAGAAAAATGTGGGAGAACATCCTGGCATAATGATGTGTCTACCAACTCTAAACGACGTCATTTGAAAACAATTATTGCTTTTGCGTAAATTGCTTAAAAATCTTCGAGATTTATCAGAATTGCACAATAAAAGAGATAATAGATATCACAATAAATGATAATAGCGGCTCAGCTGGTTCACCAAGCAAAAGTAATAATACCTTACCATTAGCAAAACCCTGCGTTTCATCTTTGAATTTTTAGGGATCACAATGCTGATATTTTTTAATCATTTTTCTAATTAAAATCAAAGGAGGATATTTATACTGTAAAATATGGTCATAATAGAATCCTGCATTAACAAACACATTAGTATTAAACCTACTGAAAATGATTCTACTTAGAGCTTGACACTGAGCGCTAGCTGATCTTCTCCCTTGCGTCTGTGTAAATATCTCCAAATCCCTCAAAGGCACTTAACAGTGAGCCAATTCCGCAAGTCTATTGAGTCTGAGTATGGAGTGACCATTGACGAATGCTAGCAAGTGATCATAATCCACAAAAACACTATTCTTGCCAACATTTTTTAGAGATTCCCATGATTTCCCCAGGATTTCATCATCCTGGGAAAAATGATCCTGACCTGGTGACAGTGGGACCACCTCTGAAATGTACCCTTTTAAACAAAAAAACAATTTTCCATAAGAACATTCATGACCTCTTTTTACCCATTCTCCCCCATCTTTTGCGATAAAAAGTAGCCTATGTTCTTTTGTTTATCATAAAGTGTCTAAATACAAAGTTCACTTTTACAGCTTTAAAACTGACGAATTTACATATGAACAGTCATTCCCTCTTTTTACCCATTTTCCACCATTTTTTTCGAAAATAAGTAGCCTATGTTCTTTCTGTTCTTTCGTTTATCATAAAGTTCCAAAATACAAAGTTTCACTGTTACAGCTTTAAAAATAACGAATTTCCATATGAACATTCATCCCCTCTTTTTACCCATTCTGCCCTATTTTTTTGCTATAAAAAATGTTGTTCCTCAGGGTCTATTCTATCTCTGTACCAAATTTCATCAAAATCGGTTTACTGGTTTAGGCGTGAAAGCATAACAGACAGAGTTACTTTCGCATTTAGTAGGGAAGTAGGGATTAGTAGGGATAAGTAAATATCTTTATAGCATATTATAAGGCTATATCTATAATATAACCTTACTAAATATCTTTATAGGATGTTGCTAAATGCCGATGTGTCTGTAACCTCATCACTAAGTCACCTAAGTGGATCAAATTTAGTTGCAAGATTTGATAATTTAATAAAAAATAGACATCGGGATAGGTGAAAGAAGATTTAAAAAATGCTCATTAAATAAAAACTAATGGGCCCACCTATAATCAAATTTTTATGGGTCCATTTTGAAACTATTCCGCATCAAACAAAAAAGAATTAAGTAAGTTAGTTCAGACACCTCGGCAAAATTGGTGAACATACATAAATATACATATATATATATATATATAACGGCCAAATTGAGAACCCCCTCCTTTTTTTGAAATCGGTTAAAAAACAAAGGAATATTTATAGTAATTACAAGTGACTAATAAAACTATATTACATTCTAAAACAAAGTCCTCATTACAGACACTTCATGTAATTGTTCACTGTCTGTGTACTAAATTGATAACATATAAGCTTATGTAGTTTACATGTTATCAATTTAACATATATATTAACAGTAGCACCTAATAAGCATTCTCAGACCAAAGTTTGCTCTCACTTAGTACTGTATCTTAATACTGACAATGTCTTTGAAAACATACGGCTATTTTGGTTCAAACATACACCTAATGAGTGACTATCAAAAAGGCTCAGCTTCCAGTAAAATGCTTTTTACAAGATTTATAAAGAGAGTTTTTTGACGCCATCTTACATTTTTCCATTATTATTGAATTCAGTGTTTATATTGAGTGAAATTGGTTAATTTAGGTGGGAATTAGATCAATTTTGTTCAGTAAAAGTGGACAAATGAAATAATCATGAAGAAAGTAGTATATCGTCTATTTCCTTGTTGCCGTCAAATCTCGTAGATGAGCATGAGTAACAAAGCTACCGCTTTACTCAAGACTCTGACCTGACATGACTTTGTACATAGTGACTTATGACTGTATAAGAGTTAACTAAGTAATAGGAAAACAATTTTTTGAAATATTGTCAGTTCAGGTATTGAGTTTAATCAAATAGTGTCACACACCTACAAATATGTGTCCAGAGACTTTAATGACTCATCATACCAAATACACAAAAATTTAAAATTGATCTTAGAAACTAACATTTTTAGTCTGTTCCAAATGCAAAGAAAAATTGAGCTTTATATTTACCTCGTCATTAAGTTCAAAACAAGGCTAATCAACATTTCTAGAATCACTTCAAATTATGAGAAGTATTTTTTATATAGGTGTTTAGGATTTAACTTACAGTAATTATGCATATCAATTTCTGTAAGTAAATATATTAAATTATTCTTCTATATGCAAATAAATAAGTATTTACTCATTATAACAAAAAATATATAACAAAAAATGGAATAAGGACCTCGCCTTGTGTCACAACTCACTCTATCTTAAAAATTTTTGACATCTTTGGATGAACTCAATGCTCACCTTTTAACTCAAACCCAGTTTCCTGCATGAATTTTAGCACAATAGTATGATTTGTACAAAAAAGTATGCTTTTTGCTTTGTTTGGCTCTAGCCAAATAGTTACAGTCAGTGATTGGTTTGTGTTGTTCATTTGGATCAAGCAGACCATACAAGATATGAAAGAAAGTTTACAATATCTTAATTAAAACTTTGTTTACCTCTAGTTACTCTATCAAAAAATTAACTAAGATATAGAAGAGAAAAGGAATCGAACAGGTCAACTGTGACCGACAAGAAAATTTGCTTCTTAACCTGTCCTATGACATTTTAAAGAAAAACTATTTCAATTTTGCTAATTGTTCACATCAAAACATTTAACTACTCTACTGTTTGAACAGTTCTTTTTTAAAAGATGTAAAATAAGCCTTTATTTTGCTAATTCCGCGTAAGCAGTGTAACCGTTGTGGCAAATAATCCTCCAAACGACACAGAATGTGACAAGCCTAACTGACGTTCCCACCACCCACCTCCGCGACCAGCACACGACTATAGGAAGAGCTCGGGAAACAATATAAATTGTCACGTTCTTTACATGTGACAACCCTACCTACACTGCTTACGCGGAATTAGCAAAATAAAGGCTTATTTTACATCTTTTATAATGGATTTCCGCAAAGTAACGCCTGATTCAATAAAATAAAAAAAAAAAATAAAAAAAACAGTTCTTTTTTGTTTGCAACAGTACTTGAAATAAACTTACAAACACATTATCTACATGTACTATCGTAAAACTACATTTATGAATATAAAATATCTTCACAATGACTAATTTTATAAATAAATTTCACTATAACTTGTATTTATATGTAGAAAATGATTATTCAACTGATGATTTTGTGATACAATATACGTGGGCAAAAAGCCTTAGATTTGTTTACCAAAAACCAAGTATTACCTTGAATGATATAGCTCTTTCATCTCGCAAAATAAAGTGAAAGTAGTAAACCTCAATCGTTTAGTTAACTAAACTTACCTTTAGATAGTAAAGTAATAGTACTTACTATGCAAAAAACGAATGCTGCTGACCTTTAAATAGGACACATAAACTTCACAAACGGCAAATATTAATAAAGATAACTACTTTTTGTTATTCGCTTAAATGTATCACAACAACACCTAAATTATCAGAATGTACCGGTTAAAAACAGCAAATAAGGTTTTCATAATTTAATAATCTCACTATTTGGTCTTACTGGAACTCTACATTGTATGAAAATTAGTTAATCCCATAATTTAAACTTCAGAGATTTTCATTCTTTTGTATGGTAATTTTAGGTTTACGGAAATTATAAATATATGACATTGACACTTGACGTATGACGGTATATCTTGGTCATAACAATTATTGTGTTACTTCTTTTTTCTTGAGACAGACTAAGATCAAAAGTTATGCTGCCTTTTCATATCGATTCAAATTCTAGTTTTTTTGTTTCCTCCTATTCTTTGGGAACCATTTCTTTCATTAAGTTGAAAGGTTGCTTAAGCCCTTTGAATACGTCTTCAATTTGTAATTCTTTGAAGTTTTCATGCCTCGGCATTTTTTACAAATATTTATATGATATGTCCTTGAATGTTACGTATTGTAATATTTTTCTTAATATATACAGAATTATTTTGAAAGGACCGGCCAAATTTCAATATTATGCAGTAATCAAGTGCCTTACCATTTAAGTATCTATTAAATAATGCTTGAATGGTACTGCATTTTTGAATATTATTGGCAAATCGTAATATTTACTTTTATGAATATTCATTTAAAACAGTCCTAAAAAATGATTTAACTGTTTTCTACTTTCTTTGTCCTACCTAGTACAAGTCATGACGTCACCAGCCTGCGAATGTGACTGTGGTTGGTGAAAATCAGTCTTATGCTTTGTTTACCTTATAACTAGGCTTGCTTAGTTCACGTACTAAGAACTAATAAGAATTAATTCAGTTAACAGTACTAGAACGAACTATTCCTTAACCGTATCCTTAATTGTACATTTAGTAAATCTCGTTCGCAATGTTCCATCAAGTACGGAATCATAGCAAAGAACATACTGAAATATGAATACGAAGAATGAATTGTTTGTCGCGCGCTGCTATTAGACACCGTGTTTAAGATATGATCGAACGATAATAACAAATTATGTTATTTTGAGTTTTACCATCATTGAAATAGAGATCATAGTTAATAAGTTTGATGAATATTACAAATAATTTGATAAATATGACTACATAGTATAAAACAAAGTCGCTTCCTCTGTGCCTACGTCCCTTTGTATGCTTTAATATTTAAAACTACGCTACGGATTTTGATTCGGTTTTTTTAATGGATAAAGGGATTGAAGATGAAGGTTTACATCTAATCCCGTGCGAAGTTGGGGCTGGTCGCTAGTTGTAAATAAGTTGATAAATGTTTGAAACACATTTTACATAATGATAATATTTTTTATAAAAAATTGTAATATAACGTAAATAAAAAACAAAAAGGGAAAAATACCAATCGTTGTAAACATTTTCATTTTTAAATAAGCCATTCTAAAGATGACCCTACAAATGGAGATAAAACTTTTCATAAAGCATGAAGGAAAATGAAAATATAATTCATTCCGTGACTCACGTGAGAATCGTAAGACGTAACTTTTTCTGATGTACTACTGAGCTAATAGTACTAGAAGTCCGAACTAGTACATTCGAATAACTGTACTAGTACGGAGCGATCCTTATTGTGACCGAGAAATAACAAGTCTATTTAAAACCTTGCATATTTTGCGTTGGATAAACATTATAAATTTGTATTTTATTCATTTCAATTACTTCATAGATCGAAAAGGTTGCCGATTCCAAATCGTTTCTCAAAATTTGGTCGGTACTTTAAATGTCACTCTGCATATATTAGTTATATTATATAATTATATGTATATATTTAAAACGAATGGTATGGGGACAATTATTCGAGCGGACGTATGTTCAGCGGATATTTAGAATACTTTGGGGACCGATCTTATTATACAGTGTATGATTTGGAGATTCCCTTTATTCCCCACAATGGTGGGACTTTGAAAGCTCAGATATTATCCAACTAAGCAAAAATTAAAAATAAAACAAACAAAGCAATTTTACTATTACTTTATGCCGTACAACCAGAAACTACTGTAAGGTACAAATATAGTTTCACTTACGAGGGACAAATTTCCGAAAAAATTAACCGCTCTCTAAAGTCCAATCATATACACATTACTTTTAAAACATGTAATCCGTTAAAAAAAATTTGTAATGTTAAGGACAAATTAGACAATAAAGATAAGTCAGGTATTTATAGGCTTATATAGAACATACATAGGTCAAAGTCGGAGTTTTCAAACACGTTACAAAGAACATATAGCGGCGTTCAGAAATAAACATTTAGATAAATCCCATTTTGCAAAACATCTTTTGGAAGCTGGTCACAATTTGACCATTGCAATTTGTGAAAAAGGAATTGGGTTAAATATTTTAGAACAATAAGGAAGTTTCCATTTTTTCAGTTTTATTTTTAAAAAATCACACTAAAGCTGCTTTGAATCCCAGTGTTTAATTTAATAAAATATCTTCATAAATAACGAAGTTATAAAAGTTTTCCCCTCCATTATGAAATCGAAAGACTCGCGGCGATCCGGGCAACGCGTGACGTCACAAGTCCCGTTCGGCTCGGAGCCGAGACGCAGCGGCTATTGTGGCTTGACAGTAGTTTGTTTTTTCTATGGGACATGACCAATTATACGTAGGTATTATTGGCTTCTAGGGTAAACATTACAAGTGTGACTCACCTTTAGTTTATTTTGCCACCGTGTGGCCCTTGTCTGCCAAAAGGTTGCCGACCGCTGCTCTATTTTAATAGTATAAAGAGGAAATGTTGATTTTTTTGTTTGTTTGTTTGAAACGAAAAAAAACAAAAGCGAACAACCTCAGTCATATGCCAACTGCGTCTTAATCACTCCTGTTCACTTAAATAAAATCAGAATTCGATATTGCCTACTTTGTGAATGTGGTTTAGATGAAGGAACTCCTGATCACATTTTCTTTAACAGTCCCAAAATTGTATTTCCATATATGATATTCTCCCCCAAAAAATTCCCGTTCTTTGATCCCGTTCTATTGATTTGATTTTAAATCTCTTATAACATAATATACTAATACCTCTTTTGTTAAAATACTTTTAAAATGTATTATTGCTAACTACATTAGGCTGTAATGTTGTAAAGCAATAATGTAACAAATAACGAATTGTTGTACATGTTAATGTATGTGTTTGTTTTGTATTTGTTTCAGATCTCAATCTGAGTTTGATTAACCAGCTATAAAACAAAAATAACGCATTTAAAAATAAAAACGTGTCTTTTACAACGTGACATTGGCAGAGTATATTGTGCCTGACCATGGCCATGAAATAGGACTATATATATATAGGTGAATGTGCCTAACACGATGAAGGACCATTTAACAAAAATTTAACTGAATAGAATAAGAATTTAAAAAAAATCCGCTCGCTGTATCTTCTCAGCATGAGGCCGTGTTCCGATCCGGTGGTAGTTTTTTAGTATTACATAGACTCGTCAAATTGCCTCCTGAAGGTGAATAAAAATACTTTCTATTCTATTAAAAAAATACGGAATCAAACCCCAGAAGGCAAAGCAGGTTAACGACGACAATAAATCAATATCCCTACCCATAGTCCAAATATAAATGTAGTTGCAATTATAATTTACAATAATACTTATATCTCCATATAAGTCCCCAAAGAGCACATGTCCTCCTTGTTAGTAGTGTATGTAGATACACATATCGCGGTAAAAAATTCCGGTCAACATAAAATCCCATCTCATCCCTGGTGGGACTCTGAGTGTATGGTTGCATTTCGGCATCGAAAAGCAGCTGAAAACAAGTACTTTCAGAGTCTTAGCATAAAAAAGTACATTGAGTTTAAAAAGGTTTCTGCTTCATGTAAATATCTTGTATAAGCTAAAAAAATCTACAGGTTAGCGTTGAGTATGTCTTTACAGTTAATACCTTTAAATTGTTGTCAGTTGTTATATTTGATACCATTTACATTTACAAACTGAAAGTCCCAGCCAGACTACAACTATTGAATTGAAATAATCATAAAATGTTGTTGGTTATTTTGTTGGGACCTAGCCTAAGCCAAATATCAAATGCCTTGTACATCTTATTCATTCGTAGACTACCTATCTAGAAACAATATTCATTTGCAATAAAAACTTTATGTAATTTTTGACTAGACAGTCATGGTCTGTCTCACAATCATATTTACATTTTGAATTTTATGAAGTTTTGGTAAAAGAAAACTTAAATAAAAAAGGCAATAGATGTACGGTAATAATATAATTCAATATTGTATAGAATTATACAAACAAAATAAAGAAAAATAAGGGAAAAGAGTTAGGAATTGCCGTTAGTGACAATTCACGACATCATGAATTTTGACAAGCCCTTTAAAGACTTAATGAAAGCAAATATATTGATTCCCAATAAAAAAATCTGTGCCATATTTCAAAAAAATCGAAATAATGAACATTATAAAGTTTTACAAGATTGTGGCAGTTTTTTTAATGTTTTAATTTAAAAATAATGAGGCCGGTGCATTTTAACTCGGACCCTATGGAAAACTATTTTGGTCAGGTAAGAGCCTAAATGATAAAGACCTAATGATAAATTTAAAATCGTTGCTTCGAAATAATAGAAGCGGTGAGCCGGATCGTCCAACGCTTCAGAAAAATATGGAAATGGTGTTAGAATAGGCCCGAACAGAACAGGTGAATGTTCATTCTCGTGCCTACTCTGCAGGATGGGTTGTTTATGAAATATTAAACATTTTAAAAATAAGTGAGTGACCAAATTGTAGGCACAGCCTAATTCGAGTTATTACCAGCAGTGTCCATGACTGGATAGTTCAATAAGAATATACTGATGGCAAGAACCAACTAAACTACCCATTCTAAGGTGTAGTTAGGTATTTCGGTACAATTGTTAACGATACAAATGAATACTTGGAAAATAATGCACATAAAAATATTTTTTTCTCTTCTATAAAATGTGCTGTAATTTCTAAGTATTAATTTAAATTTATTGACTGTGACAAGTTTAAGGAAGAACATTCGACCATTCCCTATTTTTTTCTATTTGATAAGGTTCTAAATAATAAATTATTGCAGTGTAATAAGAAAATTGTAAAGGACACAGATATTTTCCGTCTTCAAACTCGTGTATTACTTAATGTGCAAAAGTGAAACATTTGAAAACTTTAAAATGCTTAAAACCAAACGTCTGAACAAATATCTACTTCGTTTTATTCATTACGAAATTAACTGTTTGTTTCCAAAACAAAAAATTGAAAGTATGGTGGATGTGTATGCTACAAAATTGGAAGTGAGGCATAACGTGCCATGATTTCTTGTCCTTAGAAATTCCCATTGCATAAAAAAATTAACTGTCGAGTATTGTCAGCTTTGACCCGTAATGGCAAAAATATTTGTTCCCTAGATGGCAGTCTGTACGTAGTACTCTAACTGGTCTGTGGTTGCTAAGTTGCTAATACGCTCCATTAGTTAGGTATATAGTTGTACTTAGTAAGTTTGCCTTCGTTATCGTTTTGCATTTAGTAATCGTTCATTCAGTTCTCGTAATTCTATTTCACGGTTATAATATATATTAGTCATCATTACTGAAGAAATTTTGTGCAGTTTATGGGGTTTGTCTATCTCTTTATTAAAAATTCACAATTAAATTAATAAAGTTTTGATCGGGATCAGTAATGTCGGGACAAAATGTTAATGTTTGTGATATTGGTGACGATGTGAAGGAAGTACTGAAAAAGTTTCGTTTTCAGAAACACACTTCAAACTCTGCACTCATACTTAAGGTTTGTTTAATTAAATCACTTAATTTTTTTAAACCCCGACTGAAATATTCTAATTATATTAAGGATACAGACAACTACCGAAAGCTTTAAAACTGCTGTTTAATTGCAAAATAAATAGTATAATGTTATAAATTTTCTAGTGTTTTAGAAAGATGGGTCAGTTTGTTAATCAAAAATATGATATACACTATACAAAATACATGTCACATAGAAACATCAAATGTGTTCATTGTCAACTTAAAGGTAAATAAATATACTTACTGATATTCCTACTCTCCAACCTGGAAGATGACTGTGGTGAGCTCTGGCATTATGGTGGTAGAAGTAGGTTGTGTAGTAGTAGGTTTGTTAGAAGCAACAACAAACCCTGAAAGTAAAAAGCAACCATGGCCTATAGACAGCATAGATGTTATAGGCGTATGTCTGTCCTGTTGCTAGAATGTTACGTGCAGATCTACTGACTACCTGACACTGCAAACTGTGTTTGTCACTGTTATGTTCAAGCAGGAAGCAGGAGTATTTAAGGCAGTCAGTCGCTTCCCTGGACTAGGTGTCACACAGCAGTCTATCTCCAATAGTCATGGTGGTCATAACATTTTACCTATGCTCACCTCTTAGTCGCAGCAGATGGTTTCTTGTAAACCTGTCTCAAAAAAATATATTACCGAATAGTCATAATTATTATCATGCAATAATTACATTTAATGTGTTTATCTTGTTTATTTGTATTTCCACAGTATGATTCATATTTGTTTATGATAAGCTGTTATAATGCATATATACATCAAGTAAACTGATTATCTACAGTACTACTAATTGCTCATGACAATGGTTCATGTTGCATGTGTGCTTGTAACTTGTGTTTCCTTGCCAACCACAGAAATTACTATGGTGCAGTTAGAATAGTGAAAACCAATTAAAGAGCAAATTCTTTTCATATTTCTAGATAAGTGAGCGTGACTATTAATGGCTTTTTGCTCCCCAGAGCTAGAATCTAAAACGACAACACAACCACACAAATTGCAAATGATACAAATCTTTTTTATGATTAAGAGGCAGATATGCAAAAGTATTTCCTAATGGTAAGAAATGAACATGCATTGCCAAAATAAGACCTGAATACTAAAGAGATAGAATGTTAGTGGCAGGAAACCAGTTGGCCTATATTTTATTAATATTTTGATATATTTTGTAGGTAAATAGAGATAAGCAAGCTTTGGAAGTAGACGAGGAACTAGAAAATGTAGGGTTAGAAGAATTACAAGACATCCTTCCATCACATCAACCTCGTTTTATTGTGTATAGGTAAATATTTTTTTTACAAATGAATACTCCAGGACAAGTTACACAAATTGAATCTAGCCCCAAAGTTAGCAAAATATATGCTTTTGTTACAGGTTGTAGTCAACGATTCTACTACATAGAAATACTTAAATAGATAATAAAATAAATTTAATACACACCCAGTCCCGGAAATGCAGACATCTCAATGTTTATCACAGGAGTGCCTGCCCTGTCGGGAATCGAACCCGAGCCTGAGTTTCAGCAATTGGTCAGTGTAGTTAGGCATGTACGCTTGCCACTCGATCAACTAGGCCGTCATTTCGGCTTATATTATTGTCATTTGAAAAGCAAACAATCAGGTCCCACTATGAAAAAGTAGATTCTTTATTAAGATATAAAAAATGTCAATATGCATTGCCGATTTGGGACTAGGATGTTATCCCTCTAGTATTAACAAATTACCAGCAACCAAATCCTCCAAACTGTTACTTCATAATAAGGAGCTCTGACTTTAGGTTGATAAGAATAAACAAGGTGTGGCACCAATTTAAGTGAGTCATCAAAGATCACTCACACCTTATTGAACAACAATAATAATCTGTGTAATGTTAGTTTTTGCAACTCTGTAAGCAGAGTGGTCTTGACTATCATAAACCCTACTAGCTGACAAAACAAACTTCATATCTATTCAAGTTACCAGCTTCTAACAATTTTATATAATGAAACAGTGGTTTTCCAATTTTTCCTGTTTTCCTATTTATAAGAATCTTCTGACAATAACAACACAACTAAAAAAGAATTAGCAAAATTGCTCCATGTTTTCAAGTGTAATACTAAGGCCATGGTAAATGAGGATTATGTATAAGGTATTTTCAAGTTAGTGCTTGAAATCGAGGCTGGATTTTCTGGATAATTAACTAAAATAGTAAAAAAAAAATTATTAAATCAAACTCGAACAAATTATAGCACTTTTAATATTCCTTAAAAGGTTGATGACCCGGCGCGATGTAAGACAAACAGCTGGCAGCTCTGTCTTTTTAGCGACAATAACTAGGTTTTTTAATTTGCCTAATTTCATTTATGATTATTTTTATTATTTCCATAATTTAAATATTGTTAACTAATTCGAGAAAACCTTAAAGTGCATGTTTTGTAATTTTTTGTCACAGTCTTATACTTTGATACAATATACAAATATGCAATAGTAAGTAAAGCCTGTTGCCTTCGTTAGTGCGAGAACTGTGACTAGAAACAAAATCTGTATATGAAAATCAATCACTGTTTGTTATTCTTGCTAAAACTCCAGACTGGCGTGTTTTGGTTAATTTTGGTTTTAAATTGTTTGTGAAAGTAAAGAAAAGGTTTAAAATATAAGAAAAAAGGGAAAGCAAACTAGGAGAAACAACATTTAAATTTTTCCCATAAAAACTGAACTAGTGAGATGAAGTTTGCCGGGAAAGCTAGTCACATATAAAGTTATATAAAATAGATATAAATTAAACAAACAGCCTTCTACTATTCACAACATCTTAACAACTAATACTTATTACTTTCAATTATTTAGTAATCTGGATAGTTTATTATGTTATAGGTCACAAAAAGCAGACAGATTGCCAGGTGGTAAGAGAAGACCAGCATTTATAGATACCATAGATATTACTAGTTCTTTGCTATTTCATGGCCAGAACCTGCCGCAATATTTACTTGTTTACCTCCATAAGATTTCCAAGTATCATCTATTATTCCCTATGTTACTTTCCAATGCCTTAATGTTAATGCTGGTATTTATCGTATATGGTATAAATGCTAAAACTTCCAGCCTCAGTTTTCACCAATAACATCTTTGGTGTTTATAATTGCATTTCTTACCATCAGTAAATCTGACTGCCTTCCAATCCCATAAATAAGTTATTAAATGTTTCTATTGTTTCAGCTACAAAATGGAACATAGTGACGGACGAACATCATTTCCCATGTGTTTCATATTTTACACACCTAGGGATGCTCATATGGAGTTGCAGGTATTACCTTTTTTTATCTGTATATAAAAATAATATCACTCACCCGCAGCTTTACCTGTAGAATTTCCCAAAACTTGCTTCTTTTAAATATATCATAATTAATATATTACTAATATACATATTTCGAAAACCGGCATCTACGCCGAGCGCCTGCGTCACTGAAAGCGAATAAAAACAATCGCATCTGACAATAAGTGTTTGTCAGCATACTAAAGGCTGTACCTAGCATGAAGTTTACATGTTTAAATCGCACTTTTACGTTTTAGTTTAACCATGTCTAAAAACCAAGATTGCATTATATACTCTTGAACAACTGAAAATCCCTTTGAAATAATTCTTTCCTTTACAATGTATTTTTTTTTTGTTAAAATAGATAAATAGATGTCGCGTTCATTGTATGCACAAAACTGCTACACAGAAATTGACATATTTTGTGTTTGACAATTCCTGTGAATTGACAATCTCACATTTGACATAGCCTCCGTTTATTTATCGAAAACTAACTTTCCAACGCATTTTGCAGGTAATGTATGCTGGCACCCAAAGGGCACTTGCTGCAGCGGTCGGTGCTCCCAGACTTCTGGAAGTCCGGGAAATTGATGAACTGACCGAGGACTGGCTAAACGAGAAACTGAAGAAGTAGTGCCATATTAGTATTATTCTGACTTTAGTAACACACGTGGCTTATATACATCTCGTTCATATCATAAATACAAATGTATGTCTCTTTGTCTATCTAATTAACTATCACGGAATAACAGTATTTGTTGCAGATGTGTAATAGACAATATTTTTAATTGCTTCAGCAATTTCACAGCTTAATACAAAAAAAACATCAAACTTACATTTTTTTGTATGAGACTGTGCGGTTTCTTACAGTTATTAAAATAACATTAAAATCAGAAAAATCGGAACCTCACCCACGACACATTATATAATTTAAATATTTCGCAATGCTCTAAGCCGCATTATATTATTTTCTTTATGAGAGATTAAACTAATGAAAAGACATTAAGATTTAAATAGATAACAACATAATTTCTTAAAATTATTTTACGATAGAGATTTTCAATATTTTCGTAATTAAATGCTCTCTTTGAATAAAGTCAAATAGAGATTAAGTAATTAAAGAAAAATATATTTTGTATTCGTGAACAAGCTTAGTCTCGTTTTAGCTTACCTAATAAAAGAAATGAAGTCTGAGATTGAAATTACGAACGAAAATTAACGTTAAGTTCTTGCCTATTTGTTGTTAATCGATTCCAAATAGGTGAAGGTAATAAATTCGACTACATTTTTTTGTATTTAGAAAGGTATGTCGTCACCTTATATATGAAAGTTTATGCGCTATTAATTATTATAACTCAAAACTTCTAGTGGGATGTTAATAAAGTTTATGTGGGATCGTCAGTGGAGTCCATTAACTATCTATCGAAAAAAGGATCATCAAATTGCGATGTGCATTATCACGTTTTGATTTCATTCAATTTTCTTTTCATATCAGTAGAAACAATTGGACCGAGTTATGCCAAAATATATCAACCCACAAATTGTCAAAAAATGATTTAGTGACACCAAACTGATCAGAATGTGCTATATTACTACTCAGCAAAAACAACCCATCCTACACTTACATTTGATACAAAAAAAAAATCTATGAACCAAGCCACACTTAAGGACTAAGTCTAAAACAATTATTCTGCTATAATGATCCAAAAACATGTGGTGAACCCTTGATAATTTAAATAAATACCAAGTGACTTTGGGTCAATGAATTTAATAAAATATTTTAAAACATGTACTGATAATAATAATAAATTAATAAAGATAGTAGAACCACGTGTAATTACAACTCTAGACGCTAGTTTTCTCTAAATCAACTTTGTGCAGTTGGTACATTTTGGCATAACTTGGTCCAATTGAAGTCAAAATTTTGCAATTTTACCGCGCTTTCATTAATATAATCCCGAATTGTAATTGTCGTTTTTTTTTGTAACTTATATTTAAACGAAACTCTTCGATCGTATTGCATTAGTAGACGAGACTTGCATAATGAAGTTACTCAAAAGCAGTTGAAGAGTTCACTAAATTTCTAATTTAAAAAAAAATAAACTCGTCGGTTTGAAAAATCTTTTTCGTCCAATATTAATAACGTAGCAATAGATAAAAATAGGCCTTCTACAGTTTTGTTGCTAAGATACTTTTGTTAATTATTGAAAATAACAGCGGTTACCTGTCAACTGAACTAAATTAGCACGATCTTTTATCTTAGGTAGGTTATTAATATTGGACATTTTATTTAAGCCCAGTACTAGAGACAGATCATAGACTGGGTTCTCATACATTCCTACGACCTTCAGATGCGATTTAAAAATTGATGAAAATACAGCCTAACATTCTTTAAAAACTACAAGTTTTAAAAAAAGTGTTAGGTTCAATATTCATTCTTGAAAATAACCTTTCTTAGCCCTATAATTACACTTTGTTTTGTAGTTGAACAAAACAGTGATACACACAGTTTAAACTACATTTGTAGACAGTTAATCATAATAAACTATTATTTTTCATAAACTTATGTATCATGACTTGTGATTTTGTATGCATTTACTGTAAAGTATTTTATAATTTTTAAGAATTATTTATACCAAATTATTTTATTAAGATGTATATTTAATAAAGAATTTTCAAATATAATTTTGCGTCTGTTTTTAACGTTAGGAGAAAATGTTTTATTATCCATTTGTAGGATGCGTCATTTGGACTTTAAAGAGCCTATTAGCGAGATCTCATATATGACAATATTATATTGTGAGATTGGGTTCATCACATTCTCCTGTGTTGATCTAATAGGCTTACTCTTCAATCTCGATTTCAAGCAAATTGAAAATTGGAATCGGATATTTCATTTCGGGTACCTACTCAAAAGCACTGACAAATGATTAACATTGAGTACTAAACAGTAAATAATTTTAGTTGATTTGTTGAATTTTTTTGGAACTCGGTAACTATATGTTAATCCGCTAGAGTAGCTAAAGTGACATAATATCCTGTTCCAATTTGCATGAAATCGAGATTTAAGAGTTGCCTAGTATGGTTACTTTTAAAGCTTGATTCATGCAACATTTAAAATTGGATCGAGTAGATACCTATGTCATTTTAGCTACTCTTGAAGAGAAAACTGGAAAATTATTATTAACAATTAGTTAATAGTACCTAAACAATACATTTTATTTTATCGAATTCGTTGAATTTATTTGCAACTAAATATTAATAATCCGCTAATACTGTGTTCAAAAGTACCTAAAATGACATACGATTCCAATTTGCATAATATCGAGATTTAAGAGTAACCCTACTGGTCTCTTCTGTAGACGATATGCCTCCCCACAGATTAAGAGTCCTGTATAGGTATATTATTATACTCTTTGGATAAGACTTAATGCTTTCCTGTCTAGCAGTTCGTAAGAGCCGTGCTTTGGTTGAATTGATCATTACCAACTAGATTACTGGTGGTCGAGTGCTAAATAGGTGGCGATTCGTCCAGGTACGGATCCACCACCTTAACTACTCGTGATAGCTCCTGTTTCAGTCCGGATAGTAAGGCAGCCGGCAGACTTGCAATTTAGGCTTACCACCCCGGCCACAGGTTATCGTCCAAAAAATATAAATACTCTTTAGCGCCGCAACTGTAACATCTAATGGTGTCTTAGATAAGCCACGGTTGTCTCATCATCAGAAGAGTTTAGAGAGTGCTTGTTCATTGTGTTATGCCATTAAATTTCAATATCCTGAAGGAAACGTGCATTTTTTTTACTTTATTTTGCAAAAGCGGAAAGAAATACGTATATTTGAGTTCCTGTATAGTAACAAAACCTGAGATCTAATAAATTACGTGTGGTCATCAAAGGCGGAGTTGGCAAAAAAACGTCAAAATGGGTCACTTAGTAAGGGCACGACCGAAACAAGTTAATGCGTACCTACGTTACCTAAGGGTATCTCATATATATGCCATATTTAGGTAGGTACCTATATTTTGTTACATTTAAATTTTAAAACTACCCTACTAACATAGGTACTCGTGTATTCAATCCCACAAAACTGATAAGCAGTTTTGAAGATATTTTTTATGATATTGGAAGCCAAACAAGCAGACGGATTTCCTGATGGTAAGAAATTCACACCGCTTAGAAGCACCACAGTTGGCAATGCTGCATTGCCACCCTGAGGCCGAAATGTTAGAGATCAAACAAAAGTAAGTTTGCCGGCTGCTTTATCCGCGGAACCAGAAAACGTCAACGGCAAGAACTGACGTTACGGCGCTAGGAATAGGTAAGGCAATCGGCGATGGTACCAATCCGGGCGAGTCGCTGCGAAACTCTACAGCCTAGCCAGATGTCAAACTGTTAGTGACGATAAGCCTAAGCTTGCCTTTTACGAGCTGCCTAGCAGGAAGGCAGATGGTCTATTCTGCAAAGGAGCCCGGGCCAACACGGGAAAGGCCTATATTATATGATGTCTGCAAAATTACGAGCAAAACATAACCCTTGCTTGTAATTTGGTAAAAAATGAAACAAGTTTTTCTGGTTAGACTTATTTATTTCTAAAATCTATAAGACACTAATAATGTTCCTTCTAAGTTCTATTAGGTACAAAAGGCCATGACCCAACGATTCAAACAATCACCTTACCATCAGGTTAAAGAATGGTGCACTCAGTAACTTAACCACGAAACCCCATTATTAAATACTAGCTGTTTTGACGAACGTTGTTCCACCCGTTCAATTATTATGGAAAAAATTTAAAAAAATATTTGAAGGAAAAAATAAATTGGAAACCTATGTTTGCCTCCTGGTTCTGAGCTAGGTACCTTCCCGTAAATTTTCAGCCAAATATTCAGAGTACCTAACTAACATGACTTTCTTTTATTTAAATGGATGTGCCTGCAGCCAGTGGCCTAATCCAAACTGGTCACCATTGGACCATTTTTTCATTAAGTACATTATTTTGAAAACTTGCAGATAGTTACATATTTTTGTTAAACATACTAATTAAAACAGAGTCCGCAGAGTATGGTTGTTAAAAGAATAGACAATGAACCAATTTATTTGAATAAATTAAAAAATGTACCGTTGTTGCAAGAATATCACCAAACACTTAGTGAAAGAGAAGCGGGAAAGGGAAAGGTTTTTATTTTGGTTTTTTTTTATATTGACATATATAGTTTTATAATGACAAAAAAAAACTAGAAGAGAGGTTGGCTAACAACTTCGAGATGAACACCAAACTCTTTTGGAGGGAGGTGAAGAAGTCTCGGAGTTGTTCGTCTGCCTCCAGAATGAATAGAATTAAGTCTAAGAGTGGTGATATTCTTACAAGCACGCATGACGTGTTAAAACGGTGGAGTGAATTTTATGGAGATATGTATGAATGTGCCCAAGATGCTGCCGCTGGGTTCGAGTACTCATACGACTCGGAAATAACGGAGGCATCTGACGGCATAATGATGGAAGAAGTTGAATGGGCGATAAGAAGTATGAAATATGGTAAGGCTGCGGGAGTAGATACTTAGGGTTACAACTGAGATGATCAAACTTGGTGGTCCTGCCGTCCGGGACTCTTTCTG
>NJDC01002719.1:307122-379832 GCA_002245475.1 Calephelis virginiensis | reverse complement strand
AAAGAGTGGGATTGAAACAAAGTGTTGGTGTTAAAATGCGAAAGGGCATGTCCGTTGGTTCGGTCATGTGGAAAGAATGACAGATGAAAGATTGACAAAGCAGATATACAATGCGAATGTAGATGGATGTAGGTAGGTACCCGGGGAGACCAAGGCTGACATTTCACGATCAGATCAATCGGATATTATCCGAGGGTGGTGTCAAGAGTCTCCGAAACCGGCGTGTTTGTATGAAAAGGGTTATGAATGTGAAGGAAGCAAGACAGGTTTGTCAGGATCGTGAGGTCTGGCATACGATACTCTCTGCCTACCCCGTAAGGGACTTGGCGTGAAGATAATAATGTAAATTAAAAAAATAAACATACAAGTAAGTACAACATTTTGCTAAACTGATAATAAACTTGGTTTAAAAAGTCGCTTCTCGGGAATAATTTTGCTGCAACCGTCTGATAGCGACGCACCTATAACATCTAATCTAAAGGCAACGGTTTTCTTACCACCAGGAGAGTCGTATACTTGTTCGCTATTTGTTGTTGAAGAATGTTTGAAGAGCAGAAACAAAACAAAGTACACTATCTTGGCAGCCCATCATTCCTTGGAGTCTCCTCATCATCAGCGGCGACTGCAGCCAGGAGCAAAGCTTGCGCAGGGGCCATGAAAACCGCAGGCAGTCGTGCCAGACCCACTGGAGTACATACCACCCAGCCTAAAGATTAATAAACATATTGTATAAAAATTCGAAATCTTTTTTTATTTCTATGTATTCGTGCCGCCATAGCATCTGTAGTTTCCAATTAGCCCGGTTAGTGTAGTTGCAATATCACTTGCAAGCGGAACGGAATTTACATTTTTTTGCTGCTTTACGGACAGTGTTTTTACTTTACCTAAAATGACATACTCGATTCTAACAAAACAATATACTGGTAACATTAACTTCAGTATAGAATCTCAGGCATTTGAATATGACTATGAATGACCGCGTCAATAGTCGAGGGGTTAGCGTACACGCCCTATGCCATCTGGAAAACTTAAAAACCCCGAGGCTTAGGTTAGGTTTTCAATTAGGGCACAATATATGATAAGTACATCTAAATGTCTGTATTTTGGAGTCTGGTTGTGTTGACTAAATTTATTCTTATAACTAATCTGGTATTTCTATGGATTGGTGTCGTTAACTAACATCCATAACATAAGAATATAATTTGCCTACTTTAGGCTTTGAGTCAACTTGTTCAGGGATATTTATTTGTAAAAAATAATATTATCTAGTAACTACAAGATCTTTATTTTTGTGAAAAGACAGGCAACAAACACTCGGCTCTCCCTACTATTGTTGTGCGTAAAAACATTAAAACGTTTGGTTAAAGTCGGAAAGTTATCATGAGGTTGAGACGTTCTTAAAAGACAACAATTAATATGATTAGTTTTATTTATACTTATTATTGTATGAATACTTAACCAGTGAGAGCTTTTTAGGCCATGAAAACGTATAAATAATCCCTACTCTGTAGCCAAGAAACATACCTAAATGTGTAGCTTTAGGAGTAGCTACGAGGAGCAGGCTTCGGGCTTCGCTGTGGGACAGCAGGCCACCGCGAGCGTATAGACCTCCGCTGACAGCCACCGCAAATACCCAACTTACAGCTGATGACAAAATTGTATATTGGTCTGTCATTTAGTAATTATTTATCGGATAGAGTATAAAAAGATCATTGACCAACCACCTCGTTAGTCGAGGGGTTAGCGTACACGCCTAACGTCACCGACCTAACGAGATTCAGGTTCAATTTCCGACAAGGCAGACATTTGTGTGATGAACGTTTAAACGATGAATTGTTCACACCTCTTGAAGAGTGAAGATAAATAAAAGTGTACCTATGAAGGACGCCTTTCTGAATTTCATTTTTTTTTAATTTATTATTATTGGTCGGTAAATAAAACTGCCCTAAATTCTATACTGTCCCTAAAATTTTGAATTGAAAAGCACGTCTAATACAATATCCGACTACTTCGAAGGAAATCCAACTGACTTATATATCTATTATTTAAACCAAAATTTAAACTAGAGATAATTTAATATTACAAATCTCTGATTATTCCTATAGAAAGAAGTCACCGCTATATTACTGTTATAGACAATCACATGTTTTATGCTAATTTTTTTATATACCTAACACATCAGCCAGCTAGGCATTTGTTTGATAAAAGTAAGGTCTAGTTTTTTGAAAATATTTTAACGTATCAGTCCTATGAACCTTCAAAAAAAGAGCATGGTAGTTATTCTGTACATAACTGAATAACTACACATGCTGACCATATGCTACACAAAACTGCGACCAACTTATCCATTGTTCTTTTTTTTCAACAAAATGTGTGCAAAATCATTGATTAAATAATTTAGATACTTACGAGTATGTTTTAAGCCCCTACACGTGTTCCAAAATCATTTGAATCAACGGCAAAGAAATAGTAAAGATCCCGGGAGGCTATATTCCACACTACTCACCTAAAAACAGCGTCGCCAAAACGTCTGTGATATATAAGCTTCCCTCCGCCTCTCGCAAGAGGGCGCAACACTCAGAGTACAGGATTACTAATGCAGAAAGCTTTGTGAACGTCGATCCTGAAATATTATATGAGCCTTTAAACCACAGCCTACAATCTCTACTCTACTCCAAACCGAAACCCTACCGTCGCAGACGTTCAAATCAGTGTGTGTAATTAAAGTGGGTAATTAATTTTGTTTCAATCTCTAAAACTCCTCAAGGTTTCTAAGACTAATAAATATTGTTACTTCCAGTTGCCCATCGAGATACATAATAAATAACAAGTAGCTCGTTACGTAATACAATTCTAATACTGCTTCAAGGATAGCACCCAGTTGGACGGGCCGGGTCGGGGCGCATCGCCAACAACTACTAGAGACGCCACTTTCCATATTTGACGATTTCTCTATTTCGTTGCTCTACTTTGGTACTGAGTAACAAAAATGCGCGCCGATGCGATGCGGCCCGGCCCGCATCAGTGGGCTTTGGAATGCCATGCGATGCGCCCCGGCCCGACACGCTCCGCCCCGTCAATAGTAGGCGCTATCCATTACAGTACTATTATTTAAATTATGCGCTTCGGCTTTACACTTTTTATTCTTTTTACACTTTATACTTTTATTTTTAAATTTGATTTCCTAATCTCAATTTAAGCGAAATTATTAATTATGTGTAATAACAACTCTATATAGTTATCTTTAAAATACATCAAACTGGAACACGGCAGTGGTCAGAACTGACGTCTTATTACAACTAAGATTTCTTCTTTCTTTAGGTATTGGCCTTCACGTTAGTATTTTGCCATTAGTCAAGTAGAAATTTGCATCAAATTTTTATTCAATTTTAATTAGTCATCATCAGTCATAAGTCGTCAGTAAGTCATGTCTGGATCTTGAGTAAAACGGTGGCTTTGTTACTCAAACTCGTCTATTGAGATTTGGCGGCAGCGAGGAAATACACAATACACTAATTTCTACATAATTACTTCATTTGTGCACGTTCACTGAACAAAATTAATCTAATTCCCACCTAAATTAACTAATTTCACTCAATATAAACACGAAATTCAATAACTATGAAAAAATTACGACCATCTTCATTCACGATGGCGCCAAAACTCCACAACCAAGATTAGTAATCATATTGCCTGCCACAGGTAAAGGACAGTAACACACTTATATCAATGGTGTCTAAGACGTGTGCTTGTTTGTTGTCTCAACACAAAAAAATATAATTTAAAATGCTATTTCTACGGAAATCGCTGCTGTGGTCTAGCGGTTTAAGTGTTGGACTTGACATCATGAGGTCCTGGGTCGGGCAACAAAAGGAAAACGTGGTTTTTCTAATTTTCTATTAAAAAATGTTGCTCGGGATTGGATGTGGCTGGCGATGGCTTGCCACCTATCACATTATAGGACTTAGTATCTTCGGCTAATCGTGGGTGCTCTGGTTGGAGCACAGCATCGGATTTCCGAAGCTTGACGAATAAATAAGAGAGATATAAATTTAAAATTTATAGAAAATAAATAAGAGTGTAATATAAGCGTATAATTTAAAAAATAGTACCTACTACTTGTACGTAACTAATTCTTTCACCAGTGAGGTTATCTACTCTTGAATCTCGATTTCATACAAATTGGAATTTAAAATCAGATTTATGGCATTTTATACTCTTAATTCTTGAATATAAAACTAGCGAATTACTAATATTTAGCTTAAAAAAAGCGGCCAAGTGAGAGTCGGTCACGCCCATGAAGGGTTCCGTAGTAGCAAGTAACATAATCTAAAAGTTGTTGGCTTATGATTTATAATTTATTGTAAGCAATAGGTTGCTAGTTGATAGTAAGATGGAAGTCACAACTATCACTCGATGCCAGGAAGAAGACGAAACAACTGTTAAGTGTCAGATGTGTAATTAAATATTATATTTCGCGTAGGAACTTCCTATTGTAATAAGTACTTCCTAATAGTTTACAGCATGAAACTTTATTTGGAGATCCATGTGATTAACACGGAAGCCCAATAAAACTAGTGAGATTTGTACCTATTTTAAATGTCAGTGTAATAGTAGGTACCTATTAAAAAAAACTACTTATTAGATATCGTCTAAACCAATTTTCAGTAAAGGCAGGTAAGCTTTCATGTACATCATATATTTTATTAAGTTTTATCGTTCTCTTATTTTAGAAATTACAGCGGAGAGACACGCATTTTACCATTTCGGCAATGTCTGTTGGAGAAACAATTAAGTTAAAAAAAATGATATCAAAAACCTTAACATCATTCTTTTAGAAACCCATACACACTTATGGATTTGATGAGACAATGTTTTTTTTTGAGTTTTAGTTTTTAAGTATCGGGAGCCCCCAAATTTTGTTGTTATTTTTCTATATTTGTGTGAAAATCTTAATGCGGTTCAAACAATAGATTCACTAATTTCAACGGTAAAGTTCTTATTGCTTCAGCAAAGTGACGGACATACATGACGAACCTATAAGGATTCAGTTTCTTAGCATTTAGCTACGGAACCAAAAAAGAAAAAGAATCCGATACAACAAATTATTAACAAAATGTAAATAATTCGCTATGTTTAGGTCCAATCGCCTCTGTGGTCTAGCGGTCCAGGTATTGGACCTCACTTCATGAGGTCCCGGATTCGATTCCCAGGTCAGGCAACAAAAAGAAAATGTATTTTTTTCTATCTTCTAGAAAAAATGTTGCTCGGGATTGGATATGTGCCTGGTTAGCGAAAGGCTTGCCACCTATCACATTGTGGGACTTAGTGTCTTCGGCTAGAGTGTGGGTGCCCTGGTTGTGCCTCTGCCTGCCCTTCGGGGATATCGGCGTGAAGATACTTTTATTAGTTTCAAGAGTACAAAATGACATTACTCCGATTCCAACTTGCAGAACATCGAGATCCAGGAGAAGCCCTACAGACTAGGGCTCACCATCATTGTGTTTCGGTTTGGAGAATATAGCATAACCGGTAATTTCCCAATCCCAGCTTGCTTTATAAAAATGTGTCCATACCTAGGTTGTATTACATTTTTTGTGTTTATTTGGAATTCACGTATAACACCTAAAAAGCTTATGACAATTTCGGAACATGGATACACTATATTTCTAAAAACATTAATATTGAGAGAGAAATCGACTCCAAATATTTTTATTACCAAGTCACGATTTGAAAATTCTTTTTCAAATTTATCAACATCCCACTAGTAGTTTGTCTAGCCAATCTGTCAATAGACAAAAAAGTATACATTATTAAGTACGCAAAAACCACCTTAAAATCGTGAAACATCTTTCTAAAAAATCGCAATTGGTTATTGACCGAGTAATTGCCAAGAAACATACAAAACAATTACATACAGTCGAATTTAGAACTCCCTCTTTTCTATAGTCGGTTAAAAATTTAAAAACGGGGGCGAATTCAAGTGAGAAAGTTGTTTGGTCTAGGCATTGATATATTTATGGGTCTAGGTATATAAATGCTCCAGAGTAACTCCGTACCTGTAACATCCTTTGGGTATAAGGCTCCTAGCGCGAATGGTCCTAGCGTTGTCATTAGTGACAACACGATGACACTAAGAGGTGGAAATGGTACGCTGCCACACTGAATAAAAATAAACATAAAAACAAGGTTGAAAATCGTTATTTAAGTATTTATTACACAAATATTTGACTAGGTTAAAATAGTTAATTTGTCTAAAAAAACTAGATTTTTACAAGGATCACCCGAATCATAGTTTACACCACCTACTAGGGTGACTCTTGAAGCTCGATTCATGCAATATTGGAAATTGGAATCAAGTATATCATTTAAGGTGCTTTTGAACACAAAACTGGCGAATTATTAACACTTATTTGTAGCTAAATTTTTGTCTGATATTAGACGGCAAACAAGTAGACGGATTTCCTCATGGTAAGAAATTCACGTCACCTAAAGACACCAAAGGTGGTATTGGTGTGTTGCCAACCTGCGGCCGGGATATTAGACCTCAAGCCAAAGTAAGCCTCAAGCGCTGAAGTTATAATGTCAGGAATATGTAAAGCAACGGTACCAATCTGGGCGAGTCGCTGCGGAACTACATAACTAGTCAAATGTCACGGTATTAGTGACGGGAAGACTATGCTCGCCTTTTACGAGCTGCCTGGCAAGAAGGTAGATGGTCTATTCTACAAAAGGAGCTAGGATCAACACGGGGGAAAGCTTCAATAATCCGCTAGTACTGCGTTTAAAAGTACCTGAAATGACATATTATACGATTTTAATTTCCAATTCGCATGATATCGAGATTTAAGAGTAACCCTACCGGATTATTTCCAATGACTTAGTCCATTCCTGCGGCTATGACCAATAGGCTTACTCTTGAAACTCGATTTCATGCAAATTGCAAATTGGAATCGGATATTATGTCATTACAGGTAATTTTGCACTACAACACAAGCGAATTAAGTGTTAAAATCTAAATTATTTTATAGAATTCGTTAACTAAATGTTAATAGTCCGCTAGCACTGCGTTCAAGAGTACCTGTATTTTTAATTTAATTATCTGTATTAAAAATAAACATTAATTACAATAAAAGTGCAAAATAAACTCATAAGAATTTCCTAAAAAGGCATTTCCGATTCCAATTCGCATGAAATTAAGATTCGAGAGTAGATAAATTTGTTTACGCAAAAAGTTTTACATTTTTAGAAGGACAACGCATTAACATTCTCGGTGTCTATAGGCAATGTATATTGTTTACTATCGCGAAATCGGTCTTCTTTCGCATTTGACAAATGTTTTTGGAACAGAACGTATGTACACATAAGATACTTATAGGTAGGTACTTGCAAGGGAAGGCGATAGTAATTTGGCGAAAAATCTTTGGATAGTATCCAAAGTCAGAAAAACATCTTTTGTGTCGTGCAGTCGATCGGTGCATTTATGAGGTGCCACATAACTTTGTTCAAATATGTACTTTTACAAGGAAAAGACATACCAATATGAGATGAGCTATTGGTGACGTCACCATAGAAATGGCGTAGTTGACGGCAGCCAGCGTGGGTATAACGTTGTTGTTGCCTAAAGATATTGGCAGCCATGCGCAAGGTCGAGCAGCACTCGCTAGTATTGCTCTACAAAAAATATTTTAACAGTAACTTATCGTTTAAGTACCTACTGAATCATAATTTTAGTTCTGATTTTAAATAGCCTGTCAAAGTAATAGCTGACATCAGACAGATTCAAATTTTCCCCTTCCATCCTCTCTTCTCACCCTCCTGACCGTCACAGGAAAAATAGGCATTCCTCAATTGAGTGTGTACAGACAATATTTTGGCTCGAATTAATCAAATTACTTAAAAAGTTAGATGATTTGTGGCGCCAGCCATCGAGAAATAAGATGGTCTCAGTTTTTTCGTATTTATTGAATTTCTTGTATGTGTATTGAGTATTTCAAATTATATTGATGAACATTTCACTTTTTTGTGCCACATTGTGCAAGTGCAGACAGTTGAAATATTTATCAAGATAATTTCTTGAAGGTGTATCGTATATTTCCTCGTTGCCGCCAAATTATATTATGTTATACTACTTACTATAAACATTGCTCGTTGTCTCCCTAAATGAGCTTGAGTAAGGAGACCACCGTATTGCTAAACACCCTGACCTGACTTTTTACAACGACATACAACTATACTAGCGGCCCGCCCCGGCTTCCCACGTGTATGACATATACATACAAACCATTTTTCTTCAATCACTTTATCTGTTAAAAAAACCGCAGCAAAATCTTTTAAGTAGTTTTAAAGATTTAAGCATACAAAGGGACATAGGGACAGAGGAAGCAACTTTGTTTTATACTATGTAGTGAATAATGATTATAAGAAAAAAGAAGTGACTATTCACTGACAAAACAAACAACAAGGAAAAGAAATTTACTGATACGGAAGACAAGGTAGTATGTCTTTGCCTGTCCCGGAAAGGGGACAAATTAATTAGGTAATTAATTAAAAAGTTATACAGAAGCATTTATGCTTCGCCTTAAAGTTATATCATATATAATACATTATATATTAAGCAAAGACTACAATACTCTAATAAAGTATCTTCACGCCCATATCCCCGAAGAGGTAGGCAGAGGCACAACCTGGGCACCCACGACTAGCCGAAGATACTAAGTCCCCCAATGTGCTAGGTGGCAAGCCTATCGCCAACCGGGCACATATCCTATCCCGAGTAACATTTTTTTTATTAGACAATTGGAATAAACCCAATTTTCTTTTGTTGCCCGACCCGGGACTCGAACCCGGGATGCATGCAGACAAGTCCAACAACTGAACGGCTAGATCACAGAGGCGACAATACTCTATTATTAAGAGATATAATATGACAGAACATAGCAGGCGCCCGCTTGCACTTTAAATACTGGTTTTAACAATCCGCCATACGAAAGATTGTGAATATCTTAATTTAGATCATCAAACGCTAAGGAAAATTTGCAGTTTTCGAAATGTTTACTGATCGCATTCATAACAGCGAGATCAGAGGGAAAGTGGAATTGAAATAAAGCGTTGGTGATAAATGGGAATGGGCATGCTCCGTTGTTCAATCATGAGGAAACAACGTCAGATGGAAGATTTAGAAAACAGATAAATTCGCCGCATTCGCTAACTGATTAGCTTAAGCATCCAACAGCAGCGCGAGCGGCCAACTGCTAGGCTAGGGATTCCAGATGGGGTAGGAATTTGTGTGATAAACATTTCGATACCCGCTTTTCTGGGTCTGGTTACTTGTTCAATTTATTCTAGTATCTACCTATACACATACTGCCTTATTCATAAAAAATAGTTAAATAACCTCCTAAACATTGCTTAACTAATCATTTGATTAAGCCTTAAACATTGTTTAAATTTTTTTTATTCATATATTACATTTTGACAATGCTTAGTTAAATACTGTTTAACTTGGTAGGTTTTGATAGAAATGTGTATGCGTATTTCTTTTGCTAAAAGTGAATTCCTTTATGGACAGTTACTTTACTCTTTGAAGTGAATTAAACAATTGTCATCCGTTGTCAACATCGTTGTTTCTGAATACGGTGTCGGACATCTATAACCTCTTGCTAAAGAGTATTTATATTCATTGTCCATAACTCGTCCATAACTATCTACCTGCTAATGTGCTGGGTATTGGCTGGGCCTGGGCTATGTAACTTGTTGGCGTTTTTTAAAAAATGTGATGCGGAAGTTCAATACTACTCGTATTGTACTACAATGAAATTAAATTTATTAGAGTAAACCAAAGTTGATGCAACATAGTCACAAAACGTTTGAACTGATACACTCCATTTCAAAAATAATGTTTTTTAATGCATCTACGTTATATTACTGAGCTAAATATAAAATTATTTCCCTCGTGTTGGTTCGTACCTTTGTAGAATAGACCATCTACCTTCCTGTTAGACAGCGCGTAAAAAGCGAGCATAGGCTTACTGTCACTAGCACCGTGACAACTGACTAGGAGGTGAGTTTCTAAGCGACTCACCCGGATTGGTACCACCGCCTTACCTATTCCTGCCGCCATAACATCAGCGCTTGCTATTGAATTGTTCCGGTTCGTAGAATAAAGTAGCCGGTAAAATTAGGGGGCGTCCATAAATTACGTGAGGTGTTTTTTTTACATTTTTTGAGCCTCCTTCCCCCCCTGGTGAGATGTAGTGAGATTTTATTAAACCCCCTCACCCACCCTCCTATCTCACATGAGATTTTTCGAAATGTGGGTTTCTTATTTAAATGTATTGGATTTTTACAGCAAAGGCTTTTAGGCTAAAAAATACTATTGGAACCAACATGCCCGTATGATTTTCAGTAAAATCATCTGCTCCTTCAATTTCGTTCCGGTTGAATCGGTAGGCAGTGTCGTATTAAAAATGGAGCAAATGACTTTCGGCTCTTTAAAGTCCGGAATTGTCAAATGTCCATCAATCCCCTTGTTGGGGTGGGCTTCTTTGCAGAATAGACCATCTGCTTTCGTGCCAGGCAGCGTGTAAAAGGCGAGCATAGGTATTGGCAACAAAGCCTTGCCTAATCCTGCCGCTATAACGTCAGTGCTTGCCGTTGACGTGTTCCGGTTGGAGGATAAGATACACTCGCTTTTACACGAGGCCTAACCTCCCAACGTTAGGTGGGCAACGCACCACTACCACCTTTGGTGTCTATAGGCGGTGTGAATTTTTCACCATCAGGAAATCCTTGTTTGCAATCCAATAACATAAAAAACCCTAATTGATTAATTAAGTGAATTGAGGTATTTGATACAAAACAAATATACCTATACGGTGGTTTGACAGTCAGTAGATGTATCAAGTCGGGTATGAATGAAGTTATTTTCTTTTGAAGGAATTAGTGAATGATCTTCGTTGTATTACGATTTTGCTTAAGATTAAATCTTTAGTATGGATGAAATGGACCAAAATAGCATTTTTTTTTGTAATTGAAGCAAAAAAATTACGTGATATTTGCCGAGACCCCCCCTCTCTCCAACGTAATATTAGGTGAGATTTGAATCGACCCCCTCCCCCCTTTAAACATCTCACGTAATTTGTGGACGCCCCCTTACTTTTGCTCGGGGCTTAACATCCCAGCCTCAGGTTGGAAACTCACCATTGCCACCTTTGGTGTATCTAGGAGGCGTGAAATTCTCACCATCAGAAAATCTGTCTACTTTTTTGCTTCCAATATCATAAAAATGCTCTGGAAAACTATCCGTTTCTTCATAGGAGTCATTGGCCATCTCCATAATAAAACATGTTATAGTCCTATATGTTCCAAAATCCAACATATCACGTCTAAACTTGACCAAACTTCAACGAAATCGAAATATTTCAATGCGTGTATTATAGAAAATTCATAAGAATACCCAAATAAGCCATATTAAATGGGTATTTGTTGCATTTTGTCATTGCATATAAAATCAGCTGTTTGAAATTTAGTCAGCCATTTTGTTGATTAAGGTTTTAAACAAGGGTCCGACGTTGTTTAAAGTGACAGCTATTTAGGTGTATATTTAAACAAATGATCAATGATTTCAAAGGGAAATATATATGTCTATGCAAATGATTAACTCTAAATAGCGTTTATGAATAAACATTTTTTTAAATATTATTTAAATTGGTGATTAAAAGTTAAACAACGTTTATGAATAAGCCTGATAGTATATAAGTATTTTAATTTTATATGTATTCGGTAGTATCCATAGTAGTATCGTTGATTAAGACCAAAGACAATATATCTCTGCTGAGACCCATAGTCGTGGGTGCCCTGGTTGTGCCTCTGCTTACCCTTTTGGGGACATAGACTTGAAGATACTAACAAGCATATAATTTACTTACTTTCGTGTTAGATCCAATTTGTGTAATATGACTAGGAATAAAATGAAATAACAACAATGCGATTGTGGGTGGATGGAGGTGCCCGGCTCAGTTGTCTAGGCCCGTAGAGATTTAGTTTGACATTTCATGATCCAATCACTCGTCTACTATCCGAAGCGCAGGTGGTGGCAAGAGTGGCAGTTTGTACGAAAAGAGTAATGAATGTGAAATAAATTAGGCAAGCCTGGAAGGACTGTAACACTTGGCACTCGATAATCCCCGGTATATTATTCTATGCTCGATACTCTCCGCCCAGCCTACAAGATGTGTACGTATAGGTTTGACGCTGTCGTGTTCCGGTCAGGAGCACCGGATAGATGGCACTTTTCCAGCGACCTAAAATCCCTGTCACAACGTGGAGTCACTTTATTGTGGTTTGAGCTTAACCACAATTTTCATCTATCTAACCTATTGTTATGAACTAAAAAAAATACATACCCTTCTATCACCCGTCTGTCAAGCGCAGTAGACATAGCATTGACAGTTAGCATACAGATCGCAAGCGCACCAACATTAGCATGTAGAACTGTCAAAGTGTACAGTCGCGCTCGTGATACATTTACTCTTGTACGACCGGCTGTGTAGTAAATGTATATAATTGGTATATAAATTAAATACTCTGAATGAATTGGTCCTGAAACGAAAATTATCATTAAAATATTTATATTTACGACGCCGAATCTCGAATTTCCCCAGAGCCTGGTGATAACCTAATCGTCTAAATAAATTTCGTCTGTAGTACTTATTCATTAATACTTCACATTATTTAGACATAAGACATATAATATTCAGTTGATGTAAATAAATAAATAAATTGAATTAATATGTTTATGAGGCAGAGAAAATGTAATATTATTACAATATCATTTTAAATATTAAATCATCTAGCCTTAATAGGTAAGTAAGCGTCTCCTACAACTATAATTTAATGCATCAGAAAGCTATTCTAAAGTAGAGGTAAATTTTAAAAGTAATAACAATTTAATGACTTTTTAAAGTATGAATTTTCTCTGAATATCTAGTTCTAAGTTCTAACATGCGAATGTTATTCACCTACTCAATTCTCATTAAATATTATTTAAATATGGTTATCAACTGTGCTTGCCAACTTTGAGTTCTTAACGCAGTTAAGGCCATAAAATGTTGAGTTATTTGCACATGCGTGTTGTAATTATTGTCAAAATATTTTTTGTCTGAGTTAATAAAACTAATACCTATCTATTTTAAAATAAGTACCTTTTCAAAAAATATTTTAAAACCGATTAAAAAAGGAGAAATTTGGGGTTGGTTTCATAATCAAACAATGTTGGTCACTTATTTTATTGGAAAGTGGGTTGCATATAAATTTTATTGTGACTTAGCGGATTTGGGTTGAACATAACATACATAAGTGGGTACTCATTAAGTTTTTTTTACTAAGATAAAGATAACATAATTAAACAAGATATTACGTTCGACAAAGTATAAAATCAATGATTCTGAAACGGTTCTCTACTTGATGATTCGCCGACAGAACGATTCTCTGTCTTCTCTTTTCAGATTCGACAAGACTTTTTCATTACAAACGTTACACTGACAGAACGACTCTTTCACGAAACAACAGGTATTGGTGGTGTACCTACATTATAACCGATTTTTTTTTACGATAATAGAGTTCCTGAAAGAACAAGTGTACCTTTACGATAAAAAACTTATATTTTCGCCTGTTTATATATATTTCACCTAATTGTCATCAAAGTGAAACACCCACGAGAAAATTATTCTGTTGGTGTAACAGCCGTTGTAGAAAATTGAAATGTTATATCATTGAAAAAATAATAAACGTCGTCGAATCATAATCAAGCGGAGAAACGTTTGTCAGAAAAAAGTTTCAGAATCGAATTCAATTTAGGGATTTTTATTGATTTTAATCATACCAAAGTACTATAGTCTGCGTACGATTAAATACCTGCGCTGCCAACGTAGCAAAAACAAAATACCGATATTTTAAATAATACTAAAGTGCACATCTGTAAAACATGTACATTGTATTATAAAAACCTAGAAATTTTAATTGGTGCAGTTGAGCCAACTCTATAGGTAAAAAATGTTTAGACCGTGTGGTGAACTCGGACTTCACTTTTCCTTTTAGTGCCTACTCTTGGAAGCATTTACATAAATTCATGAGCCTGCAGATATCGAAAATAAATTCTGTAGAAAAATTTTGATCTATTGTTTTCTACATTTCCCTGCATGCGGAGTTGCATTTTTAATAAAAAATAGTGAATAAAAATATTTTGCTAATTGCTTTTTATATTTTATAGTGAAAAGTAATCATAAAGTTAATTACATGAGTTAAATGGGTGCAATGCTTTCTAATGAACTACTGATAACATGCATGTAGTTGCCTCCAGGAGCCCCAAAATGCGGGGTCAAAACTGCTAGGGCTACCGCTGCCAAGACACCCAGCACCATCCATCTTTTCTTAACTTCTTTCCAAAAATTTAAGTTGTAATTATCCTTTAACCGTGAAAAATGTTCGCTTTGATTGTTATCAACACTATTTAATTTAATATTATTTTCCATTGGTGTTTTTATTAAGAAACCACTTTATTTTTATTTTTATTAAACACAAAGAAGATTTAAAACAATTCCAAACGAAGTGTGTCCTTTTTAACGCGTTCTAAATTAAAATTAAAGTAGACGAACCAAAATGAATCAATCTTTCCGAGTTGGTCCTTTGGCCGGAATTTCAAATTGCCGCACATCTGCATTGCTACAAAATTGACAGGTACCTTACATGAGCGTTTCGTTTTCTAAAGTTATCGATAATGTAGTTACGTTTTCATCTTCTCATTTCAAACGAATCAATTACCGACCTTTAATAAATGTAAATATTTCTATAGTTTTAGCAATAACCATATTAATGGCTGATTTTATTCTAAATTGTTATAATATTAATCTCAACAGTGTAATGGAAGAGATCGGTGTTTACGCATTAATTTAAAACGAATACAGTTTCTGTTTCTTTATATATTAAAATATAATCATAATTTAAAATGAGTTTTTTTTTTAATTGACCTATGTTTTGTGGATTGAAACGAAAACATGAAAGAAAAATAATTGACATTTTGACATCAATTTGACATTGACACTAGACCAATTGTCAGATTGAAACAAAACAATAGTAAAATAGGTAAAATTTACCTCTAGTAATTGAATTCAACAAATTGAGATTAGTTTTATTTTCCTAAATTAATAATTATTAAATAGTTGCCTCAATTTACGTAAAATGTTGTTTAGAATCGTAAATTCTATATTTGGCCATCCTCAGGGTCCATCATTTTTGAGGTTAGTTTTCTTAATTAAGAATCTATTCATAATCGAAAGCTAATTAATAAAAGTTAGCTACGCAATTACGCCTTAACATATTTTTCTAAATTTTCTCAAATTCTGCTTTTATTAGCTTTTTCTTCTAATTTTAATTTTCATGGAAGATTTGCATATGGCTACTAGAGTATCAGATGTAAAATAGTAACCACTGTGCATAGACTCCTGCAACATGAAAACTTCCATATTTTAGTAGAATCTGTCACAACTTTAGGGTTTCCTAGGACATTAGATTAAACCGGTTTAAACAATGCAGGTGTGGTATGTTTCCAAAAAAACTATGGTGATAGATAGGTAAGGGATGAATAACAAAAGTCTTGAATTATTTTTTTGTTATACCTCAGTTCTACCATTCATTTATTTAAATATTAATTAAGTATTGATTATTATTCCTTTTTATGGCTTTATTTATATATCTCTAAGTTTTAATTTTTAACAATGTAATGAAATTATTTACTGGCCAAAATTTATTAAAATGATTGAAATAAATTTGTAAAAAGCATTATAATGTTATTTCAGATCTACAAATAAAAGTAATTTGTTGAAATGTAGTCAATGCTGTAAGTTTGGTACCACTAGCAATATACGACATAAAGCGGCGTATGAGGGTGATGGAAAAACAACAGTAAGAGTACTCAACCAGGAATTAGACTTGGGTCTGATGATTGATTCATATTCAACAGTAAGTTGAAAGACTTGTAAAATCCATCCATTATTTGTAGCTTTGTCTGAGATTTTTTTATTTAATAAGACAGCTTATAAGTGGTCTAGTGCCTGCTTGATCATTTAAAAGACCACTCCGTACTAGCACATTTTGGACAGTGAACTAATTTGCTCCGTTAGTTCTAAGTATTTTCACACCCACATCCCTGAAGCCTCTTTGGTCTAAAGGTTCAGTTGTTGGACTTGACTGCATGAGGGAGGTCCAGGGTTTGAATCCCGGATAGGGCAACAAAAAGAAAATTGGGTTTATCCAATTTTCTAATAAAACAAATGTTGCTCGGGATCGGAAATGTGCCTGGTTGGCGATAGGCTTGACACCTATCACATTGTGGGACTTAGTGTCTTCGGCTAGTCGTGGGTGCCCTGGTTGTGCCTCTGCCAACCCCTTCGGGGATATGGGCGTGAAGACGCTTATCCTCGAAGAGATAGCCAGAGCCACAACCAGGCACATCCACCAGCCTAAGAAACTATGTCGCACAGTGTGATCTTATTGCCAAGTTTTATTAGCTCTATTCAGTTTAGATTCAACTGTTACAAATTATACACTATCCTATCGGCTTTCAGTTTAACAGTATCAACAGGGCACACAAGTATTAACAAGTTTTGCTTGCTTACTCAAGCACCGAGTACTGAGCAGTGAACAATAAACCGCAAACTTGCATCTGTAATGAATATTGACCAATTAACCGAGTATCTTTATGTCTATATCCCTGAAAAGACAGGCAGAGGCACAGCCAGGGTACCAACAACTTGCCAAAGAAAATTAGTCCCACAATAAGATAGGTGGCAAGCCTATATATATATATATATATAATATAGGTGGTAAGCCTAACACCTACCAGGTTCATATTCAATCCCGGGCAATATTGTTTTTATTAGCATATTGAAAATATACATTTTCTTTAAAGAGAAAACAAGAAAATTTCTCTTTATTTTGTTATTTTCATTCCTAGTTTATGTAGTAATTTGAATATAACAAAAGTCTTGATAAACTTCTGTCTTTGTTTTTAAAGCTGGTCTAGTAATTTCTGTGTTTATTAATAACAAATAAAAAAATTTCCTTTATAGTGAAAGTGTAGATATACGTGCATAAAACGTTAATACACAATTTTGTTTTTAAACCAAGAAGTAAAAAAAACCTTTTATTTCCAGTATGGATTCCGACTAAACAATGGAGTTGTAGTACTTGGACCAATGGCCATTTTTTCTAGGTATAGATATTTACTTTATAGACTATCTTATTATTCATTCTTCATCTTGATGTCTGGATGTGAGGTTTCTCTTGGTGGGTGTTAGTCGGCTGGTGATACTCCCAGGTGGACTATTTCCTGAAGGTTACCTTACTGTTGACCGGCCAGCAGCTGGTTGCGCTAATTTATTGCATTATTGTCTGTGTTCGTCCTGCTGAGTAGAATAGACCATCTGCCTCTCTGCCAGGCACCTCGTAAGAGGCACAGGTTTAAATATAGGTCAGTACCAACAAGACCACTAATGGTAGCGTGCTGTGCAGCAACTTGCCCGGATAGGGATCCTCCTTACGTATTCTCCGTAATTGACTGACATGACTCCGTCATTGTAGGGTAGCCGGTAGACATGCACAATAGGCGTAACATCCCGGCCGCAACACGCACCTGTAACATCTATGGTGTCTATAGGCCACGGTTGTCTCATACCGTCAGGAGACCCATGTGCTTTTTCGCTGGCTTATCACAAAATAAATCCTGCATTATTGTCGTTCAATACCATTACGAAAGAATAACTAAACATTTTTATCAGGAGCCGAAACCCAAGTAGTCACCCATTTGTATTACTTCAACGCTTTATGTTGTAAACGGTTATATAGCACAATATGACTTCTTAAGTTTCAGTTTTGCATGTATGTGAGTTACAACAAGAATTATAGGTAATTTTTTTTATATCTAGACTTCCGTTTTGGTAGAGATAAAACTATTTGCACTATTACTTACTCACGACTTAAATGGCCTCCTTCTATTCTAGTTTCTAGGTGGAGCTAATGTGTGAGGTTAATCATTTTGATTTTGAATTAAGCTAGTTATATGAAATTATTGAAATTGTCGAATTTCCTTTTCAAAGTTCATACAGTATAACAGGTGAATGTGTGAATTATTGAGTGAGTAGGTTTCTTTTAGTTTCGTATGTATAGATCCTTCAAATCAATTATATCTAGACGAAATTTCTTTTTTATTTTCTTTTTTTTTTCATATACCGTCTTGTCGATTGTCCTTCCTATACTGCTTACGGACCGTAGTTTTTTTGTAAGAATCATAACCTCTGAGGGGCCTGAGGGCACGGGAGATGTCATTCTGCAGTTTAGATATGTTCGGCTGGCAGACCTCCCAAGTTCAATGTTCGAGTTGATACTCGCCTAAGCTATTAGGCGGTCAGCTATGTGGATGGCACGCAGGCCGCGTTGTGAGTATTTCTTAGTATCAGGAAAATTTTCTTTTTGTTGCTGCAGACAAGTAAATGATCAGAAACAATAAAAAATAAAACCAATAATAATTCAGAGCGCCAATACCAAGTGGACAACCATACATATTGTCGCTTTACGATTATTATTTTAGCAACGCTAAGCGCATTATGAACTCTTTAAATTTTGCTATTATTCAGTAACTTTAGACATAACTTCCTTTTTGTGACAAAGTGAGTTTCTGTTTCTACTTCAGTAGGTTCGTGTCTTAGGTATTAGGTGAGATAGGTATCAATTGCGGATGCTTAACGCAGGTAGTATACGCAAACATTTTTAGTTCTGTATTTATACTTACGGATTACGCTCTGTAGGGTTACTCTTGAATCTCGATATCATGCGAATTGGAAATTGGAATCGTATATGTCACTTTAGGTACTTTTGAACACAGTATAAGGGGATTATTAACATTTAGTTACAAATAAATTCAACGAATAGAATAAAATAATTTTCTATTTACTATTAACTAAATGTCAATAATTCGCCAGAATTGTGTTCAGGAGTACCTAAAATGACATATTCGATTCCAATTTCCAATAATGCATGAATCGAGCGTCGAGAGTAACCCTACTGTTGATTATGAAAACCGGACATAAAAGATTTGCAAAATGTAACCTCTTGTGTTTGTAGCTGTCCATGAGTGGTAGTGATTAATCACTTATTAAGTTCACCTCTAGCTTGTTCGTCTCTCAACTTCTTTAAAATTTTAGAACAATCCTGTCATGGCAAGTGACCAGCGCAAACGAAATTAATGAACCGGCGCTCAGGTTTTTTAAACTAGTGGTTCCTAAAATTGATCTCTTGGTAAGATGTTTTATTTTTATTGGAATCATTTTTACTTATTTTGAACAGACTGCGAAAACGAGGAGGTTATAAACGCCGTGGAATTTATAATCTCTTCCATATTATATGTTATACTTATGAAACTATAAAATATAAAATAACTTATGATTAGCTTTTTTCGTATTCCTCTAAAGTCTAAACTACCACTAGGTGCTAAGAAAATTTCCATTTCAAATAAAGCGATTGCGAATTTCGTATTCTGGTTTGGAGGGTTAGAAGCCGGTAGATTACTAATTGTGGAGTTTAGGATATTTATGAATTAGGTACATATGAAAGTAACTCATATTTAGTTTCTTTGTCAGACTTTTATTTCTTACCTCAAGGAATTTGTTTGCTTGTATGCCTTCCAGTCCTGTCAAAAAACATTCACTTTATACACATGTTGGAAAGGCATTAAAATTCTGTTGCATTTGACCCCACATGTTAAACTTACGAAACAAGGACCTAGTGAAATTTGTAAATACTTAAGCTGGCGTTGTATCAAAATAGAAATAATATTATGTACTATTTTAATTACAGGTAATAGGCCTAGAAACTAGTGAAAGGAAAGTGGTGGACTCAGTATTTAGGGCATCCCGAGAGGCCAAATTAAATGTAGAGATCTTGCCGACTGAACATGCTTGTTCCACGTTTAACTTTCTCAATGCTGAAGGCAGGTAAGGAGGATTTACGCTGTTTTAATCCTTTCCTTAACAATGTGGCGCTACATGGTGTAAAGCACATGAGTGTGAATGTTTAAATTACAACTAATTAAAGAAAAAACTGTCATAGTCCCATAAAAATAATGCGTCTGGTGTAGTTCATCTCTAAACTCTTCCAGAAGAACACATGAGCCCGACATTGACATATTCATGTGTGAAAAGGAAAAAAATGTTCACTTAAATGTTTTAAGTAAAAACTTGTTGAATTCCATCTTGGGTTTTTATTGTACACTAACGAAAGTATAATTTACAGATCAGTGGCGGGTGCATTGATGCCACCTCTCCACATAACGGTGAACGAAGACGATCTTCTACATTCACAATTAAAAGATAGTAATAGTGTTTTTAGAAAGGGATTTGAGTAAGGCTTTTGACAATGTCAACCAATGTATCAATTGCGATGTTCAAAGACAAGGGCTCAGATTTCTCCGTTGTTATCTTCCTTATTATTATTATTATCGAACTTGTGACAAAACATGATAATCGCTTTTATCCTTTCAAAGTTCCAGTTCGTGACATTTAGATAAACTGAAATTAAAATGACAATACTTTTAATTGATTTGGATCACTTGTTCAAAACCTGTAAAAATCCTCTCGATACTAATAGGTAATTTAAATTGTGCATCTGAATTTGATTTAATTTCAAATTAATTTCTAATAGTCGTAACAAAGGGTTATAATCTTTTAACTTATTTTGGTATTACAATAAGTCCTTTTAGTTTTATAATGCCTTTGTTTTACGTAAATCCTTTAACCATAGAACATTTCATGGTCCTATTTTCTTGTTTTCAAATAAGAATTAAATTAATAGCACCTTTAGTTAAGTAGGATAATTTTATGTAAATTATGATTTGTAAATAGCTGTAAATAAATAAATTCTATATAAACACTTTATTTTTATTTTATTGACACGACAAATTTAATAGAATGACTGCATTACCAACGAGAGGCTTAGTGATTGGCGATCGATTTGTAAATATTTATCATACTGTTTTTCAGAATGTTTAAAGACCGCAAACATCCTGAAAGAACTTTAAACTCAGATATCCTAGTAATATCAGCAATATTCGTCGCCTAAATATACCAAAATTGATTATGTAACGTGGGGCCGACCTAAGGCAACAATAGCAAGCCTCTTTTGTAAAAAAAAAGTTTACTTGCTACCCTATGTATGGTAAACTATAACAAAATAAAAAAAGATTTAACAACCCCCGACTCAATCTATCTGTAATGTAGCTAAGAACCATCTCGATCACGTCAACTTTCAAATAAATATCGGTCCAGCCGTTTCGGAGACACTATGCCAAAGACAGACACACACACGTCAATCAAATGACAACCCTCTTTTTACGTTGGTGTTAAAAATAAATTATACTATAACATAATATATATTACAAAAGCATGCACACAAAGGATATCACATACTTGGTCAAGGCGTAACGCAGTGCAACATTCCGCCTGAAATACATAGCTTTCATACATTTTGTATGGAGCTACGCACACTATGCCCACCCGTATCGCACGCAACTTTGCGCGCAGTCCCCGACGATATTACTAATGTGGAGTAGAGTGTTATCACAAAGTGCATTGAATAATAGCGCATAACGTAATTTTAATGCTAAAGTTTTGTAAGACAAACTACCACAGGCGCCACTTTCCAAACTTGACGATTTTAAAGCAGAGTTGCCACTCTTACTCTACTCTTTGGTACGGAGTAACAAAATTTTAACAATGCGAAGCGGCCCGGCCCGAAGTGCCAAGACCCGACACGCTCTGCGCTTTAAAGTGTGCGCTTTCCTTAAAGTTGCACGGAGAATTATTGAAAAAATACTGTTTTAAAATGTCACGGAAAATGCTTAAAAACAACTTGTATATTCATAATGTGACAATATTTGGACCCAAAACCCATAATCGTGAAATTGAATTAAGGGAGTCATTGAAAAACAATAATTTTAATAATTTATTTACTATTCTATTCTACGCTAACAAATAATTTACAGGAGGTCAACAAGACAGCTAAACAAACATACAAATGTCACTTCTATTGTACTTCCAGTTTTCTGCTTTCATATTATTACAATCAACAAAAAATAAATTATTTATTTAATCAGCTACGGCTTAAAAATGAACCAAAATAAACTTATTTATATTGAAAAATCGACATCATAATTTTTACACTTTAAAATTTAGTCAGTTTAGCGTGTAATATCATTACTTTTATATAAATTCTTCATCATGGGCTTGTTTCTAATACAGTCATCTGGAAAAAAATATATATTAGTAAAATAAAGAGAAAACCCCAAAATCAAACAGGAAAGTATGGGAAGATAGCAGTTAAATAACTCTTGTTTTGTTCTGTGCGAGTATAAGTTTTAATGTTGCAGTACAAGGTAGATAGTCCTTGTTGCCGGGAAGTTTGTGTTGCCGTTTCTTCTCCTGACTGGAAATGGTGGTAGTTTACGGTAGAAAGGGTTAAATTTATTTCCATTTTTAAATTGTTTATGATTAATTATTTGAATTGTAAAGAATATAACAGTAAAAATATCTGATATCAAAATTTATGAAGAGTATCTTCCGCACATATCCCTGAAGAAGTAAGCAGAGTCTAGAGCACCCACGACTAGCCGAAGACACTATGTCCCACAGTGTGATAGGTGGCAAGCCTATCAAACCGGGCACACATCTAATCTCTAGCAACATTTTTTTTATTAGAAAATTGGAAAAAACATATTTTCTTTTTGTTACCCGACCCGGGAATCGAAGTCAAGTCCAAAGTAAAATATATGAACACTAATTAAATAATTATTTTTTACAAATGTTAAAATATTTGCACACCACAACATGGTGGAATATGTTTGATTGCTTAAATAAATTTGTAACAACATTTTAACACACATATTCGGAAATAAATATTTGACATTTTATAGAACATAATCTATATAAATATAAAAATCAATGCCAATTTTCGTTGTAATTTTATAACTCAAGAACGGGCTCATCTATCCAAACCAAATGTTTAGGCTTTGTTTGGACTATTTAGTAGATGGTTTATGTGAAGTTTGCATAAAATCGGTAGAGCGGTTCTTCATTTATCATATTTTTTGTAAAAAAAGGAATTCAATAAATGGCGGATCGTTTTGTTAATGGGTATTTTTCTGTCAAATTGAAACTTTTTACACATGGGAATTGTGCTCTCATATTGAAATTTTTTTCACTTGTTTTTTCTTTTTTTATTTTGTTGTGTTATGTCATTCATGCAGTCACATACCTAGCGGAGCACGTACCAGGCCGTTAGTCTAATTTAAAAGTATCTTTACGACGATCTCCTCGAAGAGGTACACCCAGGGCACCAACAACTACCTAAAGACACTTAAGTTCCACAATTTAATAGATGGCAAGCCTATCGCCGACCGGTTACATGTCATCCAAGTGACGTTTTACTTATTAAAAAATGTATTGCCCGACCTGGAGATCGCACCTTAGACCTCGAGGAGTCGAGTCTTACGCCGGACCGCTACACCACATAGGCGATAATAAATAAGCATATATTTTTTTATAATATGAGTAATAAAGTCGATAAATAAAATATTTATTTTATATGCAAATACGTGTGTTACTTCCAAATGTGATCTTGTATGCAGTATGCGCAAATAAGTATACACGTGCCACAACATCTCTTACTGCTTCTCATGAGTAGATGTGCATGATAGTGTTAGTATACATATGCGTGCGCGTGTAAGTATGTAAATGCATGTGTGATAGCTGACCTATAGGAAGTGAGCAGCGAGCCCGAACTGCAGGCCCGCGGCGGTGGTGTCGCCGACGCGGGCTCGCGCCGGCACGCAGTAGTTGAGCTCGAGCCGCGCCACGCTCCCGACCCGCACGCACACGCCCGCGCCCACCGACACTCGCGCCTCTTTCAGTGCATCGATGTGGGTTTCACCACTTTCTTCTGTTCAATTAACAAATTTTTATCATAAATTAAGTATACATATCGTAACATATGGAAATTGAGAAAAGAAAAAGCTTAGTTAGACGGAGAGGAAATCGTGTAACTTATAGCATTTTTTAAGGAATAAAGCAGCGAACAAGTACGCCTCTCCAGATGGTAAGAGACAACAGTGGCCTATTGACACCTCTTACAAGCTACCTGGCAGGCAACCTCTAAGGCTTGTGACGTTAACTTAATGCGTCCTAAAGTTTGCGTCATTATACAGCATAAATAAAATTTCTGGAAAAGCTTATTCTACTTCTAACGATCACAAGTATAAATTAAATTTGTTACTTCTACAATTTAATGTGCAAGGTTTGTCAAACACACCAGCCCTAGCTGGAATTGACAAATGTGCTACTAAGTAATGAATAACTTAATAAAAAATCAATAATAATAGTATCTTAATTTATATAATATATAAAAATCAATGCCAATTTTCGTTGTAATTTTTAACTCAAGAACGGGCTTACCTATCCAAACCAAATGTTTAGGCTTTCTTTGGACTATTTAGTAGTTCGTTTATGTGAAGTTTGCATAACATCGATCGAGCGGTTCTTCTTTTATCACATTTTTTGTAACAAATGAATTCAATAAATGGTGGATCGTTTTGTTGATGGGTATTTTTCAGTCAAATTGAAACTTTTTTCATATGGGGATTGTGCTGTCATATTGAAACTTTTTTCAGGTGCTTTTTTTCTATTTTTGTTTTGTTATGTTATGTCATTCATGCGGTCATATACAAAGCGAAGCACGTACCGGGTCGCTATTCATTTATAATAATGAATCCCCATTTCCTTGGATAATCGCATCACGCCTAAACAGATGCATCGAGTTTGTTATTTTTTTATTGTTTAGTTATTATTGTCAGAATAAGGTTCATAAGAAACAATAATAATTAAACATAATTAGTTACACAGGACACCGCCTGTTGGGTCAGCTAGCACTAAATAAAGTAAATAAGTAAGTACCTAATACGAATACCATTATTAAAAAAAAAAAAATTTACTTACCTGGATGAGCGAGACAGCCTGCGTTTACGAAGAAATGGGATCGGAACAATTCCCCTAAGCCTCCTTTGCCCGGTTGGAAAGGGAGGGGAGTGAATAGATGAAACCCTGTAGCCCAGTATGCCTAAAACACAAAACACGCTCTTTTAATATAACGCTCATATCAGATGGCACGTAAAAATTCATGTTTTTTTTTATATGGCTTTCACTGGGTTGTCATGTGGGGTACGATTTCGGTTCTGTGTTTCCGTAACTGTGTTCTTCGCATGACAATACTAGGTGGCGTCGAGGAATGTTTTCTTGAGCGGAAGCGAATACCCAAATATCTTCATAAGCTTCCAGATATCACTGTGATATTTTTGAGCTTGAGAGTATAAAAATAATACGGTTACCCTCACGCTTATTTTTCTATTACGTACCGTTACTATCTATAAATCTTACAACATTGATTAAAAACAAGAATATGAAAAATAACCCTACATATTTTGAAGTAAAATAAAGGCATCAGCATACATCCTTGAGATACACCTGGGTAGTTTATTTTATTTCCTATTCCTTCAAACATAAGCTTTACACGACTGATACAATTGTTAAACAGTTTTATTTCCTATACTATTATTTGCCATGTACAAGTTATTTTTATTTTTGCAAGGTCAATTTTGTATTTATATTGCAATCCCTTAGACTCTTAGACTCATGTAACTCCAACGCTTGAGAAACTTTCATCTGCACCATCGTTTATTTTCACCAAATCGTTTCTATATATAAATTATAATAAATATCTAAGCACACAACCATAAAGTATAGTCAGAAAGCGAGATAACATGTTTACTTTCTGACCCAATCGGTTTGGTCGGTTAGATCCACACTTTCCATACATAAAGTATAGCAAAGTCCCAAGAACACAACCATGAAGTAGACCTTAAATACGTTTATAGTCAGCTAACTCACCGTCCCTCCTAAAGACAACCCATCAGCGTGCGGACCAACGCCCCTTTGCTGGAACGCTCGTATGGTGGCTGGGCCTCCTAAGAAGAAACGATCCGCCAACTCCGTACCGTACACGTCGTGTAGAACGCCACCCGAAAATGACCATTGGGCTACCTGGGTGATAAAGTACTAAATTAAATTCTAATCTAGCACGTAATCAAAAACAAAAAAAAAAACAAGAACACAATATGATCACGGACTTGAGAATTAAGATCAAAATAAGTTTTCCAGAAACCCATAATGAGTGCCTCGCATAAGCCGTAAAGTATGCTGTGAACTGCAGTAGATTTCCCCCGTGTTGTTCCGGGCCCCTTTGCAGAATAGACTATCTGCCTTTCTGCCAGGCAGCTCATAAAAAGCGAGCATAAGTTTTCTGTTACTAACACCGCGAGATCCTACTAGGTGGTAGAGTTTTGCAGCGACTCGTCTGGATTGGTACCACCGCCTTACCTACGTACTGCCATAACGTCAATACTTGTTGTTGACGTGTTCCGGTTCAGAGGGTAATGTAGCCGGTAAACTTACTTTTGCTCTAGGCCTAGGTGTGTGTGTGTGTGTGTGTGTGTGTGTGTGTGTGTGTGTGTGTGTGTGTGTGTGTGTGTGTGCGCGTGTGCGTGCGCGTGTGCGTGTGTGTGTGTGTCATTGTCGCTCTTCAACGAATGGACAGATTTAAATGCATTTTTTTTGTTTGAAAGCTGACGTGATGGGATGGTTCCAGGTCATCAGCTCACTTGCCGCTCATTTGTAAGCATCGGAATGGATATTAGACGTACTATTGGTAATTAAAATTAAACCTTACCACATTAGGCAGTAGCTCCTGATTAGCCTGAGCTTGCAGTTCTGTCTTTACATTGGCTACGCCACCACCAAGTCCGGCCAGCTCACTTGAGAACTGAACCCATGTCCCTCGCGTCGGGAATATCGGCTCATCCCTGTGGTCAACACTCACTATGTGACGAATCACTGATTTCATTTGGGGGCCTGTGGAATGTAGACAGTTGAAAATTAAACAACTCGTATAGATAAAACAAAATTTAAAGTCTATATTTACTAAACTACTTTTTAATGCCATGTTTAACTAAACACTGTCAAAAATTTGACGTCAAAAAAATAACATGCTAAACGTGGATGGCGTGGGATTCCAATTTTATATAATGTTTAGTAAAACATGTGTTGAACTAGTGTTTATTTCTTTCTTAAATCTTAAAATAAGTACATAACAATTTATATTCTTTAGTTTCTGTATTATAGACATTTCTTTATGAGAAAAGTCGCATTTTGAATAACTTTTCAACTACAATAATATATTTACCGTCATTTGGCAAAATTATGGTTTCTTACATATAAAAATTTAATTGTTTTTCAAACATCTTACCGCTGCTTTCTCTAACTTTAAAGCTAGTATTCTTGCTGAGTACTGACGTATCTCGTATAATACCTTCCCATTGTAAATTGTGTTTTGTCTGAAACACAAGAAACCTTTTATACATGACTTCTGTATATCAGCTCTGCCCGGACGGATGAATGTACGGGAAAAAAATGCTGTTATTGTAATACACACTATGTCCAACCAGTTATTTAAATTTTGATAGCAAGGAAAAAATACATTATGCAATTTGAATAAAAGAGACCACTATAGAACATGTATTACATGTTAAATAACTAGTTGGACTAAGTACCACCATTTCTTAATATATTCTCGGGATCAATTCCCGACGGGGGCAGGCATTTATGTGACAAACATTTCGATGTCTGCATTTCCGGGTTTGGTGTTTAGCCGATAAACTTACTGCTGCTGGAGGCCTAACATCCCGGCTTCTGGTTAGCAACGCACCATTACCAATTACGTGTTTCTAGGCGGCGTGAATTTCGTAAAATCAGGAAATACGTCTGCTGTTTGCCTTCCAGTATCATAAAAAATGATTTCTTTGTAATAGAATTTTTGTCTAACAGTCACTAATTTGTTTACTTTGGGTTTAGATTCAATTTGTTTAACATATCCAGGGATATTTTTTTCTTGTTATATTCAATGTACAGATAAAGCACTGCAACGATTTAATAAAGAGTATAAAAATAATTATTTTAAAGTTTTCAGATAATACTTCCTAATATTTTTTTAAATATCAAAATTGCTTGAAAAAAAAAAATTTTTATTCGAAAATCCTCAAATCATAAACAATTATTATTAAGAATATTAATGAGAAAGTTTGAAATCATCACACTTGTAACTTACCGAAGGTGATGTCCTGAAAGCGATATCCAAGAGTAATCCTCTATCTAATAGTTTATAGCCAGACCAGGGAAATTGATGGTTCTGTTGATACACTGTAGTAGATACTCTGAAAGTATCAACAACTGAGTTACTAAAAAAAACATGTAGGTCCATGCATATGTGCGTTTAGATCCGTGCACACTTGTTTATAAAGCCGTGCGTATTGACGATAGTGTGTGTGAGTGTGATTAGGTGAGTGAATGTGTGAGTGAGTAGTGTATGTTTACTGTGTAACATACTCACACGGGCACATAGTGGCTGTGTGGGAACGGTTTCGTGGCTGTAACGCTAAAGTTGGAGGAACTCCTGTGGCCGACACTATACTCTGCTGCTACCCTTTCGCCTCGACCTAACACGTTTGGTAATTTCGTACCTAAAACAAAAAAAATATCTTCACGCCTATATCCCCGAAATGGTAGGCACAGGCACAACCAGGGCACCCACGACTAGCCGAAGACAGTAAGTCCTAAAATGTGATAGGTGACAAGCCTATCGCCAACCGGGCACATATCCAATCCCGAGCAACATTTTGTTATTAAAAAAATAAAAATTCTTTTTGTTGTCCGACCCGGGACCTCATGAAGTCAAGTCCAATACCTGGGCCGCTAAACCACAGAGGAGGTTTCCTCTTTAAAAAATTACAACATTTAAACAATTAAGGCTAGCTACTAAGTGCGAAACCATTTTAAACTCCTTGCATGAGTATGATTTTGCTTTTTTTTATTTTTCGTATTAATTTTTTTTAAAAAAGCAAACTTTAAGCATGTTTTTTTGACTTACCAATAACCAAATTCCCCTCATTCTCGCTGACAGTTGTATTGACACCGCCCACGACTCGAGACAACTCCTTCACTTGAAATGTTACCTGTTCACAAAAAAAAATAGTACCATATAGTAAGCACAACACAAAAAAAAGTCAAAACAATAACAGACAGGTTTAGGGAAACAGTTGGTTAATAAGAAAAACAACAATTAAACAAACAATACACATTACCTCAAGTCCCTCAGGAGTTGAATTGGGGCCACTGGATACATCAATGAAGACACCAATATCTTTGAAACACCCTATTGAGTCTAGGGCACGACGAACCTAAAGTTAGAAATTACAAAAAAATTAACACACTTCCTCGTATTGTGAGTCATTATGACCTTTCCCTGAGGTTCGAAATCATAGATATATTACTCTCGTACCTATGCTTTCGTTGAACCAAGTTTTAATCAGGGTCGTGTGATAAGTATTATTTTTCTTTTTAATATGAACAAAGACTTTTATCCAAATCAACAACTATTAGTAAAATAAAACGTTGAAAGAACACAGTGTCGACAGGGTGTCGACAAAAACAGTTCAGGCGGAAAATATCAGTTGGCATACGAATTCCATCAGAAATGACGTTAGCAGAGTTTAACCTTAGCAAAATGAGGGTGCAACACCTCAATCTTCTTTCTTTTCTTTCTTGTCTTTGAGTTATACTTCGGCAGAACCTGCGCGTATTTTACCGTAGAATTGCGCTGTGAGACCTATTCTTACTATTAAAAAGTTATTGTTTGTCAGGATCCTGAGGTTTGGCACTCGATACTGATACTCTCCGTCTACTTTGTAAGGGACTTGGCTTGAAGATATGTATGTATGTAAAAAGTTATCGTGTAGAAGTTGTGGTCATATTAAAGGCTTCGATATTTTGCATGAAATATCGTACACCACTTACTTAAAAAAGATGGTCGAAATAACTTTCAAGCGTTAAATTATGGATTATGGCTGTCTTTACATCTATATATTAATACATGGAGCAAAACTTATGAAATTTTGCACACTTATAGTTTATCTGTAGAAGTGCAGAAAGCTTATATTTTTTAATGATAATGTTTATAAATTGCATAATTCAAAAAACAAAACATTACACGTACTACCATGCATTTGACACACACAAACAAATATATTGATGATAAAGATAAAAAATCACAGATGACGCACCATACAGTTTGGAAACAAAGTAGTTGGTCTCGAGAAATGAAGATGGCGTTCTTTTCAACAACATATTAAAATTTATTATGGTTGAATTTCGACCAATGGGCGACCACTAGTAAAAATAAACACAAAACAAGCTAAAGTCACCGATACACAGCGGCACCAATTTGTCGGCTGGCTAGTCAGTCATGGCAAGTCGAAACGCTATGTAGGTGCGGCCGCTCGACAGAGAAAACTTGGAAGATACTGCTATGGTACATAAAGATTTCACAACAAGACATTCACAGAATAAAGATTGATAAGTGCATGAGCTTTTTCGTCACTCCCACTCTTTGTTTCCAAAACAAAAAAGCACGACACTACAACGAAATTGTCGCCGCTGCGCGTTTTCGCAGCGCATATAAGCCGCCGACATGCCGCAGGCAATAGGCGCGGCGGTTGCCGAAATTATTGTTTGAATATAACTGCCGGATTGGGTCGGCGGCGTTGGTGTATAGTGTGCATAACAATTTCGTTTCTATTTTTAACACTCTATAATTATTATTATCATTCCCGAGCAACATTTTTTTATTTGAAAAATCACACTTTCTTTTTATTGCCCGAACTGGGCATTGAACCCGGGACCTCATGAAGTTGAGTCCAACACCTGGACCGCCAGACCACAGACGCGATTAAAAAATTAAACTGACAATTTGGTTCCCACTTCAGATAATATTTACTCAATTACTTTACAAACAATGGCATAATTGGGACATTAATTGGTTTTGTAATTCACATTTTTAGGATCAGATGTAATGGACTCGGCTTCGAAATTGAACAATGTTCATTGCTTCATTCCACTTTTACCCATATGCATTTCATCCAATCAAAAATAATATTTGAAGTTTTACTAATAGCAGGTGCTAATATGTACATGTTTATATGTGGAAAAAAAAAGGTTTCTTACAGAAATTAAATAAAACTCACTCTATGGGCCCGTAGAATGACATCCTCAAAATCTGTGGCATGGAACAGGTCATCTACAGTGTTGCGGATAATATCATCCTTGGTCCTACTCAACCCATCCACATGGACTCTGTCTACTCGAGCCTGCAATTGTGATTAAATTAATTATGTCCATACATAAATATTTGTATAATTGTAAAATAAGGATTATAGGTGAGCCCACTAAGTTTTTTTTCGCCATTTGTCTTACATTTGGATCGAGTGGCATTATATAGACATCACAATGGCCTGATGTATCTATGTGAAATATACTATAAATTTCTTTTTCACATTTTTTTAAATTTTAGGACTTTACCTGTATTTGGTATTAATTTTGCAGTTGCTTGAGACAAAGATTTGATTTCAAATACTATCTGCAGTGAAATATTGTTTTCTTTTTAATTTATAATCTCAACATTTATATCTGCTTATTTTTTTGTAGTTTAGATAAGTGTTGGTAAGTGGTATGTACCGAACATTGAAAAATCTATATTTTTTATCTAAAAAACTTACTCTGACTCCATTTAATTTGATAGCAGGTTTTGCCACTGGTTCCTCCAGATCAATGGTTTCCTCGTATCCAAAAAGACTGCCGCCAACACTTTCTGTTTGCTGTGACTGTAATAAAAAAATTACTTTTTAATTTAAAGAGATAATACTATTGTTTCTTAACTTGAAGCACTTTTCCAGAAAACTATCTGACCTAATGATTTGATTGCCACTTAGTGAATTTTAGAGCTTCAACTTACAATCTAAAAAAAATGTATTTTTACCAGCTAACCAGAAGCAAGTCTTTCTATTTTTAAAATTAGAAGAAATATTCTCTGCTGAAAGGTTTTTGCATTTTATTGCCTAACTCTATAGGCAGTTTATAGGCTAATTAACATAACACCACAACCTACAGAAATTTAAGTAAAACACATAATAAACTTTCATACCTAAAGTTATATCTATAAAAAAAGACAACATAAAGTGGTGCATTACATATAAAAATGATCTTTTATTGTTGCAACCTAATAATTTTTATTAAAACCATATTCCACAATAGCCAATTATATTTTAGTTAACCTAAACAAATTAAATATTTAAAATTCATTCAGTGCATACCTTAGCATGTACGGTACCCATTTTTTAACATTCAAATTTATTTTTACTACAATATTGTATAGGATTTACAAAGTTTTAAATTAAATTTAGATTTTTTGTTTTGGAATTACATAAATACACAGCTTTGAAGTTTTGACGACAGTTTTTTGTTTTTTTAGCACTGACACTTGGCAACACTGAAGGTCATGTTCATTTTATAAAAATAAAAAAATGTGTATGATTTCTGCAGATTATTGATTGAAAAAATAGAATTGCGTACGATTAAGCCTAATATATTGCTTCATTATCCAATTTGTTCATTCGTAAAATATTATAAAATTCTGAAAAAATATTAAATCAGCTGATTATTTTTTACAATAGCAACTCGATTAATAACGTTTCGTTTTTGTGTTCACTTTTTTATTTATCCAATACATTTAATGCTTTTAACTACAATAACTAAATTTTAAACAGCACGTTCTTAATTTCAGAAAGCTAAAAGCTCTTTACAAATGATATAATCGATAAACAAAGTCTGACCAATGATTTTTACATTTATTACAAAAGAAAACGTCTCATTTTACGCTTGTTTCTCTTCTCTATGTCAGTTGTCAGTTGTCAATGTGAGGTAGTTTTGACAGTTGACAAAATCAAGCACATGGTTTGCTGTTTGCCGGTAGATTTGTTGTGGATTTGTTTTTATTAGTTTTAAGTTTTTTTCATTGTTATTAAAATCATTATCAATGGATCAAAAAGCAATATATAATTTTTGCCGGAGCTTGGGATGTTGCCGACCATGTTGTCTTCGCTACGTTGGCATTAGAAATCCAAATGTCTACGAAGATTCACAATCATTTTGCGCCAAAGTTTGTATATTTAGTTTTTAAACAAAGTTGTAAAATCATATTTTTGAGTACATGTTCAATATATTCGTTTTACATTAGATATATCATAGGATAAAGTAATTTGCTATGATATTTGTGACTTTCCTTTAAGATTTTTTGCCTGTTTGTGTACATGTTACAGTACAGTTCAATAGTTCATTGAATCCCTATTAATCTTCTTTCCGTAAATCTGAATATAGTATAAACTGTAACATACATTCTAAGCTATATTTCATAATGATTAAATGGGTATGTGGAAAAATCATTCCTTTAAGAGAAAAACAATATTATTGTAATTAGAGTTTGGTAAGAGAAAAAAGTTAATGTATAATGTAGTTAGTGAATGTAAATATTTAGCAGTAAATGGTAAATTCTTGTGATATAATGATCTCTCTCCTATTGTCCTAATCAGAAAAACATAGATGTAAAAGTGTGCACACATGTTTGTATGTTTGTATTCTATTATGCTTTGTATTCCAAGCTGATTGTATTAAAAAAAGCCATAGTAGCTTTTGAGATTTAAAAAAAAATATAATTGTTATATGCAGTTATTTGTTGTAGTATGAAGAAAACATTGATACTTCTAACAATGAATCAAATGCAGAAGAGCTCATAAAAGAATCTGAAATTACAAATAATATCAAGAAAGATAGTGAAGCACTTAATGGTGATGAGCATCCACCTGCAAAAAAACGTAAAATAGATATATGTCTCAGTTGTTTAGGAATTTTACAAGAAGAAACTTGGTCTAATGTTATGACTACTGCTAAAGAAGAATTGGATAAGAAAAAGTAAGTGTTTAATGTAATATATTACTTTACTATGTTGAAAAAAGATTTATTTCATTTGAATTAATGATAAGAATAACTGAATCGATTTAAAAAAAAACATTTATTACTTGAAAGCTGCCATATTCTATTGCTATGTTTAACCAAAGTGGTTAGAAGGTAACATAACCCTCATGAAAGAGCAGATATCTCTTAAATTTATTATAAAAGTTAATGAATAAATAACTAATTTGATACTTACATGTTTTTTATCATTTATGTAGTATGTTGCTTCTGTTGTGTTTGCTTTTTTGCCTTTGACGTAAAGAGGGGGTGTTGAATTTTGATGTGTATGTGTGAATGTTTGTGGCATCATAACTATAGAACGGATAAACCAATTTTGATGAAAATCATTGTTTGAAAGCTGACATGACTGAGATGGTTCTTAACTATGTTACATACAGGTTTTGTTGGAAGTTGATCTCTCTTGCTGTTTTCTTGTTTTTATCTGTAATAATGTTTCTTGCTTTTACAACCAGGATTATAATTTGTTTTTATTTTGTTTAAGATACGAGTGTGATACATTTGCATGTGGTCTCTCATCACCAATTGCTGCAATTCTCAGGGAAAAAGCAATCACTTTACGACTGGCCTCAGAATTTCCGATTTATGATGCAAGTAAGAATATCTGCTATTAAAAATCATTTTTTTGCATCTGTTTTTGCTCATAATAACCTAGAAATAACTGACATACTCATTTTGACCCTTAATAGCCTCAGTGCTCTTTTAGTATAGTTTTGTTACATTTAGTGCAGTTAGAATTAAGCTTTTTGTTTATGCATTTTTCTATTTCCTATTTCAGATTGTCTGACACCGCTCAAGGAAGCTTGGAAATGGTCATTTGGTGTAAAGCTGGCGACATTTATCAACAAATCCTTAGACTCAGGAGCAGTGTCGCCACTACTTGTCACAATAACCTTGGACTATATTGATGAATTGCAGGTAATAAATATTAAACCTTAATTGATAACACAGGTGGTCCGCCACTAAATGCTCTGAGAACCAAAACATCTTTATCATTTCATGTCAGGTCTTCCTACCTAAAACATAATTTTAAAGCAGTAGTGTAGCCATTTTTAAAAAGAGTTCAACAACCTATACTAAACTTTTATATAAATATAAAATAAACTCATTTAAATTTAAATGAATAGTGATCCCTGAATTTGATAAATATGATGATACAGAATTGATTTGTCTAACAAGAATGAACAAGCATTATGAAACTCATAAAAGCATGTCAAACCTACCTTAAATAAGAAAAAAAAACAGACTCCATCGTCAGCTTATACAATAATTTAAATAGAATTTAAATTTGTGTTTTTTGCCCCTTGTGTAATTTTCACTGTTAAAAGGCTATTATGTCTTGATCTGGTTTATTATTGGTACTATTGTTTTACCTATTCCTACTACTAGGCAGCTAGTGCTTGCTGTTGTCGAATTTCCATTTAGAATAACAGGTAAATTCACGTTAGATGCTTAACATCCCTGCGTCAGGTTGGTAAGGCATACTTGTTTGTTGGTGACAATTTACTGTTGTAGAGTGCCAGATAATTTTCTTCTCCTTTATTTTTACAAAAAAGTAGGTTACTTAAAAGTAAAGACAAAAAAATATATTCATAAAAATTGAGATATTTTTTAATTATTTATTTATATAAAGTAAAACAGTTAAAACAACACACTAAGAAATTTAATCATATGTGTATGAGCACAATGCCAACTAACTGCTTCACTGTTAGGGAAAAATTTTGTAAAATCTGTAAGTTATTTAGAAAAATAAACTGAAATAGATAACGTATTTTTATTTTAGCACTTGCCCTGTGCTTGGGATAAATTTCTATAAATTTTAAAGAAAGAAAAAATTTCGCCACGGGACTTGAATCCTCAGTAGCTCAATTGGTTAGAGCATTCGTCGGCTTGAGACGAAAGGTTACAGGTTCAAATCTTGTCTGGGGCGAAATTTTTTCTTTCTTTAAAATTTATAGAAATTTATCCCAAGCACAGGGCAAGTGCTAAAATAAAAATACGTTGCGAGAAACGAGAGTTATGGCCATTCTAAAATGTGAATTTCATCTGTAATGATGAACTCATTTGGTGGGTACTCAGAATTGTGTATCTATATAGGACATAACTACCCGCGTTAACTGGTTAGAAAGGAATTAAAAATTTCGCCACGGGACTTGAATCCTCAGTAGCTCAATTGGTTAGAGCATTCGTCGGCTTGAGACGAAAGGTTACAGGTTCAAATCCTGTCTGGGGCGAAATTTTTTCTTTCTTTAAAATTTATTGAAATAGATAAGTCTACATGCATCAAAATTTGAAACTATTTTGACATTCACCAAATGTTCCTAGATTCACTACCATGCATTTGACACACACAAACAAATTATTCATGATAAAGATAAAAGAACACAGATGGCGCCCTAAAAAGTTTAGAAACAAAGTAGTTGATCTTGAGAAATGAAGATGGCGTTCTTATCAATAAGATATTAAAATTTATTTTGGTCGAATTTTGATCAATGGGCTATGGCCACTAGTAATGAATAATTTTATTAACTCGCAAATCTTATGCCACAACCTATATTGAGTTATAGTTATACCAGACAACACAGAACATCTCAGAAAACACAAACAAAAAATGTTGATCTAAAACATACGAAGTTGAATGACTAATCTGACATGTCTAAAATGTTCCTCTTCTTTTCATTTTGTTTGATTGGAAGGAGATATCATACAATAAAAATACTTTTAGCTGGAGCTCAGCAGAATTAACCACCTATGTAAAATCTTTTTAAATGTATTACATACCTATATAATGATACCTAGATAATGGATTTTTGTAAAATGTGTAGGTAAATTCTTTTGTATGTTAGGCAACATTAGCAGCGTCAACTGTCGCGCGCGATCTTATCTGTGATCGCTTTAATTTTAAGAAGAATCCTGCACCTTGTTTATTATTTTTGGAAATCGTGATATGATATAGGAGTAACTAAATAACTTGAACAGCAAGCGTCTCAAATTTCACACAGATTAAGCAGTTGGATTCTGTGATTTACATTTCAATGCACATACTCACAGCAAAATAATCTCGTCATCTGTGTAATTCTGTTTTAACAATAACTCGTTTGAGTATAACGTAAATGTATTTTTAGGAGTTGGAGATATTAAAGAAATTGTCGCCAGAACTGTTTGAAGAGAGAAGTAAACAGAAGAATCGTTTCACCACAGAATTCACGAGGCGGTCTGTGGAACAGGTGAAGTTTAAAAATAAATCAAGTGTCTCTAAACCGGCGTGTTTTATGAAAAGAGTAAACGACCCGCCGACATATTACTTGAGGCCCTTGAATGTTTTGTAAATAAGTTATAAATATCAAAATAAATGCATCCACGTGTAGTGAGAATTCAGCCTTAAGAAAGCAGGAAAGAGAAAGAGGGAAGCCCTCCGCCCTTTTTTTCTATGGGTTATGACCAATTGTACGTACTTTGGTATATTTGGCTTCTAGGGTTAATATCACAAGTGTGGCCCACCTTTATTTTATTATGCCGCCTTGTAGCCCATGCCCGCTAAAAGGTTGCCGACCGCTGGACTAGACTGTTCTGTAGGAATCGTGATAACTGGCACTACATACTCTATGAATTCTGTGTAAAGATATCATGCATATCCTCACTCATGTAAAGGGTTACTTTGATAGAACCGACCAAATTTTAATGCCTTTTAAATATAATTGTCAAATTGTAATATTTGCTTCAATAAACATTCATTTAAATGCTTCACTTGTCACATTATGCACACATACCCAGTATGAGTCATGACCTTACTTGCAAATGCGACATTGCGGTGGGAACCAGTTTTTTTTTGCTTTGTTTATGTTATAACCATGCATATTATATTTCGCGTTAGATATGTTTTTTTTATTTTTGTTTTTTTTTTAAAGATCGAAAGTGCTATCTATTCGATAATTAAAAATTTGGCTGCAGTGCTTTAGATGTTACCCTGTATAAATTAAAAAAAACCAACCAACCCACCACAAGTCGTTATGCTTACGAATGGTATTTTTTTGTATGATAAGTAAAAATTTAGCTATGCTCGTTTGTTATCGACTTAATTCAAAACATTTTGTGTTACTATAAGCAACGCTTCGCCATTTATAGGCTAACTACTGAGGATTATACTAACGGATTACAGTTCGTTGGTTATAGGAACCGGGCCTACGTCTGATTAGAGACACGCATCTGTGATGAACATCTACAAGTCTGCATTTCTGGATCTAGGTGTATTGATTAAATTTATTCTGGTATCTATTTAAGTATTAGTATTGTAGACTTACATCCAGAACACAAGCATGTAGTTTGCAAAATTTTTTTGGGTTATTAGTTTTTCAGTATTAAATCCACTCTGTGGTCTAGCGGTCCGGCGTCGGACTTGAATTCTTGAGGTCCCGGGTGCGATCCACGAGTCGGGCAACAAAAAGTTTAGGAAACGCATATTTTAAATTTTCCCCGTGTTGGTCCGGGCTCCTTTGCAGAGTAGACCATCTACCTTCGTGCCAGGCAGCTCGTAAAAGATGAGCATAGGCTTACCGTCACTAACACCGTGACATCCTACTAGGTGGTAGAGTTTTGCAGCGACTTGCCCAGATTGGTACTACCACCTTACCTATTCCTGCCACCATAACGTCAGCGCTTGCTGTTGACGTGTTCCGGTTCGAAGGGTAAGGTAGCCGATAAACTTACGTTGGCTCGACGCCTAACATCCCGGCCTCAGGTTTGCAACTCAACATTACCACCTTTAGTGTCTCTAGGGGGCCTGAATTTCTTACCATCACGAAATCCGTCTGCTTGTTTGCCTTCTAGAATGAATAAAATATTACTAGAATGTCATTATAGAGAACAACAACTATTCAATAATGACGATTGCATTCTATTATCATCGTTATAAACCGCAAATTATTTTTTTATAGCTTAAAAAATCAATATAAATTATGTTAAGTATACACAACATTTTCTCCAAAATAATTCTGGAGGAAGTTTGAAAACTGTATTTAAACCCAGCAAAGTTTTCTTTTGTCTAAAAATATAAAATCATGAGTGCCATTTACTTAAAGTCAGAAAGTGATGACCATATTAGTAAAATTCCAAAGCCGGAAAATTGTGTCAAAAATAAAATGATATATTTTTCATGAGTGACTATATACAGTTTTAAAAACACTTTTAATTTTTCCACAAAACATTATTGATCTTTTTATTACCCCTAAACCGGTCCAACTACTTAAAACTTTAAAGCAGTCATCACCCAATTATGCTTGCCTTTTATTTATGGTGAAAAATAATGAGTACTTTATACGCACAACTTGTATTACTACATAATAACATTGATGCCAGCAGAAAAAACAATTATTTTCTGTAGAAAATATGGAAACTGATAATTGAAAATCATTAAGTTTGATTGATTATTATTAAAAAAAATACGTTTTGAAATTTTCGTTACGTTACGTATAATGTTATGAATTGTAGAAAATACGATATTTTGAAATTGATATTAAGCGCGAAAAAAGAATAAATATATCTTAATTTAATGTCGTCAGGCATTATCTGCAGCAACACTTCCCGCATTGGAGCAGGCAGGTGGGGGGCTCCCCGAAGTGGGGGTGGCGGCCCACTGCGCCGCCGTGCACTGGGGTCACGCGCCAGCCTATCTCGCCGCCAGGTAAGGACATACAAACAATAACATGCTGTATATAACAGCAACAAGAAACTTACAAAAAAGAAGTGTATGATTTCAAAAAAAAACAGGAGACCTGAGTGCTTGTTCGCTGATCTCTCACAATAATGAATGATATTATTAAAAAATCCGATCACCAGCTTAAGATGATCTATATATTTGAATGTTTCTCTACATTACGAATTTATATTTATACTGACTCATGTTAAGTCTAATTTCTAAACTGAAAAACTAGTAACGTGAAAAAAAAAAGTTTATCTCTGAAACTTATACTTCAAAACAAAAAAAGATTAAATAAAATCGGACTACGTGTTACATTTTGACTTTTACCCCTTTCCACTGTAACCGCTTTGGTAAACGAGATAAAAAAGTATCCTGTAACTCTTCTGAGGATATGGAGTACCTGCCCAATTTCGTAACTATCGGTTAAGTGATTTTTATTTATCGTTTATTTTAAAAATCCGCGAAGAACTATACAACCACATTTACCACCGTCCCTCATACAACCACACTCTTATTAACGTATTTTTTTATTAAAGTATAATGAAAATGAAAAAGTGATGAAGAAAATTTGCAAATGATTTGTAAAGTTTTCTATGTTTAAATGCATCTACAGCAATAAAAATGACATGTGAACACGTTTTTATAAATTTGTAAAATAAAATAAAAAATACTACATATGAAATATAAGTCTTGTAAAATAAATGAGGTTTGTAAGGATGGATATTTACTCTTTCACGCAAAAACTACTCAACGTAAATATTGATAATATCATGTTTGTGTAAACATATTTTTATTTCTTCATTTTAGTTTTTGTTGTTACTTTTATTTATCAGATATATAAAACTGAGTCGTGAGTTGCCCCAGTCTCACTGGATATTGGATGGGAAAAGGGTTCTGCCCTCCTCCGTGCAAGAGATCATTGCAGCGCCGATTGCTAAGTTATACAAGTAAGTATTTTTTTATGGAACTTTACTCGTATTTTATTGAATTTGACCTTTGAATTATAAAAAATAAAAGTTTTTTCTACGTCTGGAACTGACTCGTAAAATTTTGTTTTATCTCGAATGTTCATTACGTGTATTTGTCACCTAACTCCTAAAAACAGCTGGACTGATTTGGTTGAAATTTTATGCTTATTTAAGAGTTTATTGGTGGTTTGAAAACACTATCAGACCCAGTAGATAGCGTTGCCGTCGCTATGTCACAAAATAATGGTGGTACTAAGTTCACTTTTTCAGCTAGTTTTTTTTTTTAACTCGTGTAAATCAACTAATTATTTACAAATAAATGATCAAATAGAACCGTTTATTATTCGTTATTCCTGTAGTATAGATCCAGATGAAGCGGACCGAAGACTGAAATTTATTGCAGCAGGCAGAGAAGATGTCGACGTTCGATGTTTAGGAGAGGGAAGGCCATTTGCTCTTGAGGTGGGTAAGTTCTTATAGTCATGGTATAGTCATGGTTTTGATGACTAATTTGTTGCTAACTTCGCGGTTTTTACAAGTTTACCGTATTTTAGCATGGTAATTTTCTTTTAAACATTGTAGATATGATAGTTTTATTGTAGAGATGATAGTTGTATATATATATATATAAGATGTAGTAGTTTCACGGTTATGGTGGTATATTGTGGACAGACGTCGTAATTTTATCGTCGAGATGGTACTTTTATTGTAGACAGTTAAGTTTCACTTTAGATATGGTGGCTTGATTGTAAACTTTTGTTATTTTATTGCAGATATGGTAGATTTATTGTAGACATGAGAAGATTCTACAGGTGGAAAGGCATATCACCAACTTAAACATGGGGTGTTAGGCCTCTTGTGTGAGCAAGTTTGCTAGGTACCTCGCACCTCACTAGCACTTATGTTATGTTGGTAGAAGTAGATTAAGTAGTGTTGCAAACCGGGCGAATTCTCAAATACTTAATCATCTTGTAGTTTGTTATAAACCAACAATGTAAATATCAAATAATAAAGTTAAGAGCCAGGGTCATCGTGGTATTAACTACACGTTGCTCAGTAGGTTTTTATAATAATACGCTCGTTTTATGTTATATTTTATAGATAAGTGACCCACAAAGAGAGCTGACGCCGGAAGAACTGGATAAAGCTTGTGAGGAAATATCCAGTGGCGGAGAAGTAGTTGTTAAGAAATTCGCCGTTATAAATAAGTGAGTTGCTTTGATATGTTTGCAGAGTATAATAATTAATAAGGTTGTTATAAGAACAATTATTAAAAAAATTAAGGAAAATTTACAGAAGACTTAATTCTTTCTTCATATGTTTCTAGAGATCATCTAGTCCAGTTGAAAAAGGGTGAAGAAACGAAAAGTAAAACTTACGAAGCGCTCTGCATAAAATTGTCCCATTCCAAATATGACCAGGTAATGTGCTGAAATATACTAAGTTATGTGAAGGTATTTTTATTTTAGCACTTGCCCTGTGATGGGTCATATTTCTGTAAATTTTAAACAAAGAAAAAATTTCGCCCCAGACAGGATTTGATCCTATAACCTTTCATTTCAAGTCAGCGAATGCTCTAATTTGAACTACTGAGTTAAGGCTAAGTCCTGTGGCGAAATTTTCAATTCTTTTCTTTACCGTTGACGCGGGTAGTTATGTCTCGTTGATACAGAGTTCTGAGTAAAGAAGGAAAAAGAAAAAAAACGCCCTAGACAGGATTCTTTGCTTCAGTTTGATCAAGCTAAGCTCTATAAAATCTATGCATTACGTCAAAAATGGTTTCGTTGTAATAAGTAATTTTCTTTATCTTATATCCTTTGAGTAATTTCCTGGATGCTTCTGGGATTTCATCATCACATACAGACTTGGTGGAAATAAAACCACTACGTAGGTACGCTCGTTTTGAAATAGCGTAAGAAAAATACAGAGAAATCGATTGACATGCATAAAAAAAGCGTTGACGATTTTTAAGTATAAATAAAAGAAAAATCGTTTAAAAGGCAGCTTTCCTGATACTAGGAGCAAATCTTAAGAATAAGTAACATTTCAACGGAATATAATATTACAGCTATCCTCCGAAACGCCAATACAAGTTACATCTGCCGACATCGACCGCATCAACAGCTACCGCAACACGCCTGAAGGGACTGATGTCAAGATAAACATACAGCAGCGCACACCCATCCGCGTCTTGCACCGCCGGCCGCTGCTTACTCGGACAAGGCACATATTGGACCTCAGCGCTAAAGAAGTACCCGGTAAGAAATTTTCTTTGTGCATTTAATGATGAAATATCTTGATGAAAACTCTTATACATTCATAAAACCTGAATACAATACAATTATTTTTTGAGCCGTGGTTAAAACTATTACTAGTAGTCCGAAATCCTTTGCATGTGAATAAAGAATCTTTGACTGACAAATATGTTATTTCAGGTCATCAACAGCTGTTTAAAATATTTGTCCACACTTCAGCTGGTACTTACGTCAAAGAGTGGGTACATGGAGAATTTGGTCGAACTACACCATCATTGGGTGAAGCTATTGGCGCAAAAGTGGACCTACTCGCGCTGGACGTCACCGCTGTCCACTTAGACTGGCCGCCATTACAGAGTACGTAGTTGACGTTATATATTAAAACGGTGTACTGCAAGGCAGTATTCTTAGACCGTCTCCTTTGTCAATGTATATAAGTGAACTTATTTTTTATGTAACATTAATAATAAATTAATTTTACAAATACTTGCCTTTTCAATTACCTCGCTTGATTTTTGGTGATTGGTGGCTCAAGTCGTTGCTTCTACATTAACACTATTAGTATTGTTATAATTTTCTGATTGAATGAATGAAAAAGTTCTTGCTGATTTTTTATTTTTCTGCTCATTATTTTAAAAGTGTGATAGAACACTGTTCTTAGCCCAATTTCTAAGTATAGCAAACTTGTAGAGGCGATTTCAAATGTCTCATTAAAACTGATATAAGTCTTCTGGAATAATCTGGTAACGTAAATTGCAGGATTATACCACAAGTGCAGTCAGTAAAACTAACTAATTGAGAAAATATTTTATCCTTCCATGTCGTCACTAAAACTTACCGTTGTATTCTGGTTTGTAACCTTAACATTCCAGTCTCAGCTTGGCAATGCAACATTAATGAGAAATAAATCTCCTTGTTTGCCTTCCCATGCCATTAAAAAATAACAGATTCACATTTAAATGTATTTATTATGATGGAGCTCCTGTTGTTGTTTCTGACCCGTTGTTGTCCCCTCCAGTTGTCCCTGTTGCTTCTCCGGTGGCTTGGGTCGATGCTTTCACAAAAACAATATTCGCTTTGTTAACATTACAATCAATGGAGTCAGGTGAGTAATGCTTATTATGAAAAAATATATTTGTTTTACATTTACAAAAAAATAAATGACTCGGTACATGAAATAATAAATGGGTAAAGGTCATTGGTTTTTCTTATTTGCGGTAATAATTAAAAATTGTAAAGTGACGTCCTAAGCATTTTGGAATATCGCATTAACAGAATTTTGGATATATCCTAATAGCCGACATCGATTTTATAATGCGTGCAGATTTCTAAAAGCTAAAACCACTGATTAGAAATACAGCGTATAATGTGGACACTCTTACCTGCACCAGTCGCGTTGCTCTTAGTAGTAAAATCACCCCATGTACTAAAACACAAATTACAATAATTAATCGATAGTTAAACTCTATGTATATGTTAATAAGACAATAACACTCTGAATTCGTGTAGTAGTTATGTGGCTAGAGCCTTTACCATGAGTTCCAATAGAATACATATGTTAATTGACGTATCGGAATGTATCGCGATCTGAAAATACTTTTTGCTACTTATGGTCTGAAAATTTAGTTCTCTTAATTATCAGTAGAGGCGCTGTTAAAAAGATACGCGTTTAGAGGTTTCTTTTCAAACAATTATTTATGTTGTTATGAGAAACAAGGTGACAGATATCTTGGTTTTAGGAACAAGATTTACAAGATTACGGTGTGTAAAGAAGCCTAGATAAAGTTTAGACTACCATTTCCACCAAACCAGAACAATGTTGATAGTTAACGCTATGGATAGGTATAGTAGATGCGATAATAAATCATCTGGGGCCTTACCATGAACGCTTATAGCAGTATTATTTCCTTGTTGCTAAATGTCGACTTATATTTTATGCAACTTTATGCTATACATACATCTTAAGGGTATCTTTCTCCCATTACAAAAAGTATTATTATAATAGCATTATTTTAAGAGTTTATGATAACCGCCCCAATAAGGTTATGATAAACAGTGATTCATATAAGTAACCAAAATGCAACACTAGGTACAAATTGAAAAATCGTTTTGGTGTCGGAAAGCTGAAATTTATACTAATGTTACAAATGCGAAAATGTGGTTGTTTGTTTCCTTTGTTTAACCATGTTACACCTCGCAATGGAGCTATTTTATGGTATAATTTTCGTAATTGAAAATAGGAGGCTGAAGAGTGACATATGCTTCTTAATATCCTAATATCTAAACGGGATACCGCGGAAGAGATTATTACTTCAATATGGGGGCTTAGCAGCGGTTAACATCTGGCCTCCAGGTGTAGTTAAAGTACGGAATAGTTGAAGAACATACTCACTATTTGTCTTTGAATGTGGACGGAATGTAACGGGCCGCACTTGCTCGATTCTCTAAAATTTCTCTGAGAAATAAAGTAAGTGAACAAATTTAACTGTTAATGATATCTGTAATTTTAAATAAAATACAGGAATGGTGCTGCAGTCGCCTGCAGCGACATTCTGGTTTGAATTTGTCATTGGCTCTGCAAGCCATTATAGATTCATGGCTCTGTCATTATTTCGTAGTACTTTGATTTATATGGTAGTAGTTTTATTTTATAATTCCTAGGCCAAATTGTACGGAAGTAGTCGCATTTGAAAGACCACACAACATCCATATAAAAAGAAAAAAATGGAGTGTCAGTAATATTAAAATAACCTGCTTTTGTAAAATAACATTTTCACAATTTTTGCCTGTCTACTGTCCTACTTTCTTTAAATCTGTTTTCCTTTGAGTATTAAACCAACTTTTTTTTCGTTGTTCACGGGACTTTCACTGGCAGGTAACTGTAATAAGGAATGATTCAGGCTACTTTTATTAAAAAAAAACAACTCAAAAACTTTTTGTTAAATTCCACGCGGACGAAATCTCGAACGCAGCTAGTCATATATAAAATAAGTAAGTATTTCTGTGGTAATATCGCTGACAATACTGATTACTCATAACACAAGCATATAACGTGCTTACTTTTATTAATTCAATTTGTCCCGACCTAATTTATTTAATTGCGGATTTATATTTAACTAGCAGTTTCACGCAGCTTCGCCTGCGTAACTTGGCTTCTACGGCACCGATTGTGATAAAACAAAGCCTATGTCACTCAGGGGTAATGTAGCATTCTAAAGGTGAAAAATTTTTTGAAATCGGTCCAGTAGTCTACTTTGTTTCCAAACCTTATGAATACAGTTTGTGCGCCATCTTATGATATTTTATCGTTAAACAAAAATATTGTTATTGGTGTTTGTCAAATCTTTGCATTATTATTGAAAAATATTAGCGTCCTCCACATAAGCTATAAGTGTGCCAATTTTGTAGGTATTCCTCCGTCCGCGGAATTTTCGTAAAAAAGTTCAAAAAAGTCCAAGTTTTGCTTTACGTTATGATTGTTTAATTGCAATCTACTGAATATATAACGCCAGTACCAGCTTTTTTCTTGTAAGCATAAAAAGTAGGTTTTCTGTTGTAGTAGCTTACAACCAGGGCCGGATTTAGAGGTCTGGAGGCCTCAGAACAACTAAAGAGTGGAGGTTCTGGCCGGCCAAATTACGTGAAAAATTTGTTGTCAGTCTACTTTTCTATTAATATTTTAGAACAATATAATCACGTTTGTATAAATTACTGTAGTTAAAGGTAAAACAGTAAAAAATGTCACACGAAAAGATGGTTACTGGTGTTTTCTAGGAAGATTTTTTTGCGAATTCTGGTATGGGCTCCTCGTTTTTCTTTTGACCTTTAATTTTGGCCTTACTTGCAACTTTGTTGGCAACTTTGGTATAGGCGATGTGTATCCCATCAGGAAATCCGTCTGTATTTTGCGCCCCTATGTTAAAAAAAATGTACTTATAACATAACATATAATAAAAAAAAACAGTCATTCACCTTTTTTATTGTGTACATACCTCAGCAGCCTGACACTTATACTGCCACTAGGCAGTCTGGCTTCCACTGGATTTGAAACGTAGATGATGGAGTCATCATCTAAGACTGGCGTAAGTGCTGTGGTGTCGGTAGGCATTTCGTAAGAAAAATCATAGTACATGTCATTTAGCTGCAACAAAAGAAATACAAAACATTCACGTTTCGTTATGTTCATCATCACTTTCCGTAAGTAAATTATTCTTTATTAGTTAATATTACGAGCGCCACAATCTGTTAGTTCGGAAATCTCTTCTGATGCCTGGATCGATTGCAACAAATTAGCAAAAATATTTTAACATAATTTAAAATTGTGCAAGTCTACCGGCTACCCTACCCTACCCTTCAGACCGAAACATGACAGTCATTAAGGCGGCATGATTAGTTAAGAGGTGTATTCGTACCGGGCAAGTTGCTGCACACCACTCTACTCTACCACCAATGGTCTTGATGATGTTGATTTATTTTACTTACGCTCGCCTCTTATGAGCTAACTGGCAGGAAGGCTATGTATATATGGCTGGTCTATCCTACTCAGCGGATCCGTAGCGACACGGGGATATCGAAAATTATTCTATTTATTCTGACCTTATTCATGCTAGGAAACATTTTCAGGCTATCGGCGATTCTCATGAAACGTCTGCTGGACTGCATTGACCTTCGGATTGCTCGACGCACTTCCTGAGTCTTAGGGCTTTCCTCCAAAAGCGTCAGGAGCCACATCACTGAGGAGTAGTCCCATTTAGGCGAGTCTATATAGCCAGGAGGCGCTGGTTCAAGGGAAGCTGATAAAAAAGATGTACGATATGCATTATCAATATGCATGTTCGCCCGAGCAATAATCTAAGTAAAGACCAGGGTTCGCCTTCTTTTTTCTTAGCTCTATTTTAGCACAATATCCACCGATAGGTATTTGTCTCACATACCTATCTTCATGGCGTTAACCTGTAACTAAAGATTTTATGCCTGGCATATTTAAATCAAGGCATTTATTCCCCATATCCGAAACCGATTCCGAAAATGACGATTTACGATAATCTTGACCGAACCTCATACATCGTCGCACTAGCAGTATTCCTGCTTATGCCTTGCGTACTGTCCATTTTTCTTCTCTTACCTTTACACTTTGAATAGTTTTGTTTCATGACATATAGCCAGTGTTTCTTGGGATCGCCTTTTTTGAAAGGTAAATGACATTACGAAGGTAAGAATAGGCTACGAGGTGGTAACATTGCGCAACCAGGGCATTCGAGACTAGCAGAAGACACTAAGTCTCACAATGTGATAGGTGGCAAGCCTATCACCAAAGGAACACACATTGTTAACACGGGAGTGTTATAAAGTTCTTTAGAAACCATTGTTTCAGTCCTTAGCAGATTAAAGAAGTAAATAAGCTCAATTACCTTTTATCGGCACTAGGGGTAGTTTCCGGAAATCCTCAATAAAATTATTACTGTAGAACTGAACTACTCGATCCAGCCATCCAGTGCGGTGGAATGTTAGGGTTCCCATTGCCACGGCCATACACAAACATTTTATTAATAGGCACTGCAAAAAATATAAGCTTTATTTTACAGCAAAAATAAAATCAACTGTCGCTGTTAGTTTCAAGAGAATATTATCCTCATACCGGTAAGCCGGCATACTCCCTTAATAGTAATAAATAAACGGAATAATAAATGATAGTCAACAGCCACCGACATACATAATCTCCCCTGGGTCCATATCAACTTATTATTATAAATGCGAAAGTCTCCTTGTCTGTTACATTTCCACGGCTAAATTGCAGACCGATTTCGATGAAATTTGACATGCATATAGACAAAGACCCGAAATTAAACATAGGTCACTTTTTTCCGCAAACAGCACCCAAACGAATATAAATTCCCATTTTACGAGCTTCCCTGGTAGTCTGTTGGTTTTTGTCGTTGGAAGAAAATATAGTTTTATTTTTTTCTCGCTTGGAGTTTAGCCCATCTACTTCATCTTAAGACATTACCAACAAGACCACTGATGCAGAGTGGTGTGCAGCAACTTGCATCCCGGCCTCTGGGCCACGACGCACCCATAACATCTATGGTGCCTGTAGGCCACGGCTCTCTTACCATTAAGAAGACACGTGTGCTTTTTCGCTAATCGCTCTAATAAAAAACGTAGTCATGGAAAACTGCGCAGCTGGAGAGGCAGCAAATTGCCCAGGCAGGGATTTCTCCCCTTGCCAATTCCTACTGCCATCACAATGTCATGTTCCGGTCTGGAGGCTAAGATAGCCACAGACTTACACATTAGAAATGGCACCTCGGCGACGAGACAGCGATGTATAACACCTATGCCTACGGTGTTATAAACCAAGGTTGACTCTTACTAACAGAACAGATGTATGCTTGTTCGATGAATTTTGGCTTAAAAAAACCTTACTTTTCAATCCGGAACACGATAATAGCAAGAATTGAGCTTGTGTTCTCTTTGGTTCGTTATGCAAGATTTTATAGTCAAGTAGTTAGGTACTTACAAAGAAAAACATCATGAACTAGCTTGCTAAGAAATCATGATATATACTAAATATGGAAAATTGTGTTCATGTAGGTAGTTAAATCGTTAATAATAAAAGTTTAATGATCTGTTTATTTCGTTTTAAAAACCTATTAACCATATCAATTTACGGTGGAAAATGAATTGTAAAATGAAAAAACTGCTGCCGACCGACCAAAGAACACGTAGGTATATTATGTAGGTACCTGAGAAATCTACCACCCGATCCCTTTAAAATACGCTTGGAAAGGGTGATTTAAATACTTAGTACATACTAAATAATTTAGATATATTTAAATATAAATACATAAATGTACGACTTATCTTAATATATATAAATTACGTGTCACGTTGTTTGTCCGCGATGGACTCCTAAACTACTTAACCAATTTGAATCAAAATTGCACACAGTGTGCAGTTTGATCCAACTTGAAAGATAGGATAGCTTACATCTCAATTTATAATTAAAAAAATTAACATCCGTGCGAAGCCGGAATAGGCAGCTAGTTATACTATATACTTAAGTATTTCTTGGTGTCGAGCTATTTATGTATATTTCCTCACAAGCAGGTGGATTTTAAGATGGTATTGGAGAACCGTCTTCTGAATTAGTTACCAAAGAATGATACTGATATGATATCTTAAAACTGAGCAAGATTGAGGTCCTACACATGTACTGACTTCCTAATCCTCCCACAAGCACGTAACGCGGTGTATTATTGTAACCTCCATATCAATTTACCAATTATTATAATATATAAACTTAGACCCCCACTTGTTATTTTATAAACCTATAAAATTTATATAAATGAATTCTCGATACTAAAATATCTCTAAAATAAAAAAAACGGAACGTTGATATGACGGTGACCAGATGAGGTTATTTATAGGTACTAAAGCCAGTATATTCATACTAGATTAAAAACTACATTAAATAAACAAATCATGTCATAAATCGATACTTTTTATAAATCCAAAAGTGTGCACTCATGTTTGTTGGTCCTTCTTTTACATTATAACGGAAAGATGTTATGGAAGATATGTGGAGAAAAGGAGACTAGAGAATGACAGTTACCTACTTTTAAGCTGACATCTTAATCGTTAACGGGTGTCACACGAAATCCAAACTACCTGAGTGTAACTATGGGCAACATAAAGTCTAGTGTTTGTAAAATAAAGTGCCCCAAAAACTTCGTTTCATACATTACATACAACCAAATTAAAAAAAGTTGCATACATACAACCAAATTACTCGTCTCATATACAGGCTTATTGGAAATTTGTCCCGATCCCGTTAAGGGGGTGTAGATGAGGTCACTAGTTAACTAATTACCCATGAGTATGCGCGGAAAAAGTGAACCAATCACGAGTTATATTTTTTTCCTTTTTTAAAAAAAATAGGGTAATACAACTTTCAAAACAAGATTATAAAAAAAACTACGGCGTATTTTAGTATAATTAGTTATTATCCAGTTACAGCTTACTCCAGTACATTATAAAACACAATAAAATAAATAAAAACATTCATAGTTTTGAAATAAGAGATAGAAAACTCTACATTTTTTATGATTTTTACAATGTTGTTTGGAATAAAGTGTAATTTTTTTCAAAAAATCACCAACACATTATTGGCTAATCAATGTGCTACAATTTATCATAATAGCTATCCTATTGTCAAAATAATTTAAAATAATACAGAGACCAGGTGCAGGTTAAACAAGATAACTTATAAATGCGACAAAAGACCAAGTAGGCTTAGCCATGAATGGACAAAAGGGACTGGTGAAAAGCTAAGAGTCATAAATTAAAAGGTCTCGAAAATTAGTTTATTGCCTTTTTTATCTGTTTTTATGTTTACCTAACAAAAGCGGCGACATATTGTATTAGTGCAAAATTAATTAAGATAAAAGGCTTCAAACTTTGTAATGCGCTTTATAAGTCTTCAAGTAGTCTGTTTCTACCACTCGTACGTTACGGATACCTCTTAAATACACAAGATTATTCTTATTATTTGACCTCTCACTACTCACTGGACTGTTTCTGATATCTTTTGCGACTTGGCTTGTGAACTGGACTTTGACTGATTGCTCTATACTGATTTGGCGATATTAAAGGATTGTGATGTCTGCACAACGAAATTTGTTCTCTAATGAGGAATACGCCGATATCATGTATTTTTACGGATATTGTCGCGGCAATGCTGCAGCTGCTCGTCGTGAGTACATGCGTCGCTTTCCTAATCGTCGAATACCCGATAACACTGTTTCCACTGCGACATGCCTACGCGAACCGCGTAGGCATGTCGCAGTGGAAAGTTTGGTTTACCATGCATACAGCTGGGTTGTATCCATATCATTATACGCCAGTGCACGTAATTGAAGGAGATCCTGCCAGACGTTTAGATTTCTGCAGATTCATGCTGAATGCCGATGCGGAAAATCTAAGCTTTTTAAAAAAAACTTTATGGACGGACGAGTCGAAATTTGACCAAGATGGTATAACGAATTACCATAACGCACATTTTTGGGCCCCAAAATCAGAACTAAATCCCAATAAAAAGAGGCCGCAAGGATCGCAGCGACGCTTTTCTCTAAACGTGTGGATGGGAATAATAAATGATAATTTAATTTGACCACATTTTCTGCCAAATAATTTAACGGGTGCAGCTTATGAAAATTTTCTGCGAGAGGATATGTTTTCTCTGCTTGAAGACGTGCCTCTACAAACGAGACAGGAAAAGATTTACCAACACGATGGATGTCCGGCACATTTTAGTATTACTGTGAGACAGTGGTTAAATGCAAATTTTCCCGACCGGTGGAGGAGGTCGGTAGAGGAGGACCGATCCCTTGGCCGGCAAGATCCCCAGACCTTACGCCCATGGACAACATTTGGGGGCATATGAAAAGTTTAGTCTACGACATTTCTCCTGTCTCTTCAATAAAAGAGCTAAGAAGCCGTATTGTTAGTGCAGCAGAACTAATAAAAATATTTTGTCAAGTGCTGTAATGAAAACTAGTCTTAGGAAGAGAATGCGTATTTGCATTAGGAATAGAGGATCTCACTTTGAAAATGAGCTGTAAATCAATTTAAGGCAACGTTAGATCTAGTGTTCTAATTGATTTACAGCTATAAAATGTTTGCACTGATTAAAACGAAAATTTCAAATTCAAGGTTCATTTCCTATTTATGTTTATTAATCTTTATTAAAATTATTATATAACTTTTTGTGTAAATGTTGTATCTTGTTAGATAGCTAATCATGTGTAGATGTTTTTAAAATGTTCTGCCGTCTAAGTACATTGGTGATTTTCTGAAAAAAAAATACACTTTCCAAACACAATTCCAAACAACATTGTAAAAATCATAAATAATGTAGTGTTTTCTATCTCTTATTTCAAAACTATGAATGTTTTTATTTATTTTATTGTGTTTTATAATGTACTAGAGTAAGCTGTAACTGGATAATAAATATTTATACTAAAATACGCCGTAATTTTTTTAAAATCTTGTTTTGAAAGTTGTATTACCCTATTTTGTTTACAAAAAGGAAAAAAAAATATAACTCGTGATTGGTTCACTTTCTCCCCGCATAGTCATGGGTAATTAGTTAGCTAGTGACCTCATCTACACCCCCTTAACGGGATCAGGACACATTTCCAATAAGCCTGTATATGTTCATGGTAAACTGAAAAATTCATCTCTCGCAATTACATGCGAAAGATAGCATTTATAATCTGTTCTTGATTATTTTAAATAAACTAAAAAAAAACGTGAATATTGATAGTAATTTTGTTACTTGTTTGTATCAATTAAGATGTCTTTGGTACAACATCGCACGTATTGAGCATTTTATACTTCATTTTTAAATTTATTTCACATACAATATATTTCTGCACCCATAAAATCATCTCGACTTTGCCTTCTCACTGGCAGAGAATGCTGTCATTAAGTCATCAATTTGTGCTTAAAAATAAAAAGTATTATGGTATATTTTTCTTCTTCTTTTATAAATTTGGCTTTCAATCGTTTTTCACGACTTATTTAGCCAATGTCAGATACGAGCCGGAATATTTTTCAAAATTAGCAGGTTCACCCCTTGTTTATATCCTTGTTTAAATTGTTTTTTGACAAATGACAACTGACATTCATTATTTGCTGTGTATTTTTTGACTGTAGACCACAGACCACTGTTGACATTTGGTTTCCGAAACGAGGACGTGTCAAAAATTCGCGTATATTTCGAAAATTTATTTAAACAAATACATATTGTTAATGAATACTTAATATATATAATAAATATTTGTCACTCAGCATTAATACATAACAGTATTTACCAGGACGGCCTCTCTTCGGAAGGATAATAATTTAAGAAATAAAATAATTTGTGAAGCAAAAAACGTAAACAAAGAAGTCTAGTTTCTAACAATGTATTTAATACCTTTTGTGTGAACCCGTATGGGAGGAATATTAGTCATTTGTAAGGCTTGCATGGGAAAGAAACGTTCGAAGTATTTCAAAATGAATGGTATCAATAAAGACGCCCCCATCGGCGTGCAGTGTTTACAAAAAATTAGCAACTGGTTGTGCCCGCGTCTACAAATTAATAGGCTACGATGGTAAGTGATTTAGGATTTTTTATTAGTCCTTTGTACAGTAAATAACAACCAGAATACTTACTGATATGCATTAACAGCGTTTCGCTTCTATGCTCCTTATTATACGCTATTTTTATTCATACTGAACAAATTTTAATAAAAATTGCTTGTTTTACTTTTTATAATTATATTGACTCGCCATAAGTACCCATATTTTATAAAATATTTATTTATATTTTAACTATAGAATATTTTTTTTAAAATCAATTCAGTAGGTACTTTAATTGAGCATGGGCATCACATACTTTCATAACAGCCAGTTTCAAAATATGGAATTATGTATTTTATGACGTTTAAAATAGCAAAAGTTTTAATATAGATAAAAATAATTTTTATACTTATCCTAAATTTTTATTTATTGAAAATGTTTAAAATGTTATAGGCAAAGGCTTTTTTAAATAGACAGGCAAGGCGGTCTTTAGTCTTTAGGTATTTTTTATCCATTTGCAGCCAGCAATACCAAGCACAGAGCAAGAGTACCTTGAGAAATAGCAAACCTTTTAAAAGTTTTTACTAATAAGTATTTCATAAGGCAATTTAAATGACTGGGCATTACTGTGTGTATAGTTCTTGTGTAGTCCCCACAGTGATCCTGTTTGGAAAGTAAGAAATTAGGTAAAGGCTACATTATAGTTTTTAGCTTGGAAACAAATGATTCTATGTATTCATGCCACTGTATTTACTGAACTGTAATAAAAGGAAATAATTTTTAACTTACTTCCCAAACAGGCATGTGTTTGTTTTACTTTTATTAGTGTTTTTATTATAATATCTTGTAAGAAAGTTTTGTAAGTTTCTTGTCTAACTCTTTAACAAACTGACAGAAAGACATTTGTCCTCAGCATAACTATATATAGCTATCAATATATCAATCACAATCACAACTTTACTGCAGCAAAGTTTATCAAAATATTTCTATTATATAATTGTATATCATTAGTTGTTATCAATAGACTCATGACGTGGGTAGCGGTTTTGACAAACTCACAATTTCAAATTGACCTTCCTATGCATAATCCTGTGTCGATCTTATCTGTCATTATACTACCTAATGACTTCCTTTATGGACAGTTACTTTACTCTTTGCTAATGACATAATCAACTCTGTCCAGACAAATAAATATGAATGTTTTTTTTTTGTCAAAACTGCTTTTTATTAATAGCAAAAATTTTTAATTTAATTTTGGCTTTTGACCTTCACTTACAATTTTATTTTGCTGATATTTATAAAACCAGTTAAACTGCTTGGTACTTACTGATAAAAACTTGCCTTTGTACAAGTTTGTATGAGTTTTGGAGCATATAAGAAGTGCAGGCAAACCAACCGATAACAGTTAATTTGATTTAAACTATAAACTCCTGTTTATCGTAAACTAGCTGCTACCCGCGGCTTCGCCCGCGTAGTCTATTTATTTAATATGTAACTGTCCAACGCTACCCCTTGAAATTTTAAGATGAAAAACGGCCTACGTCTTTCTTCAAACTTTAATCTATTTTTATTTAAATATCATATAAAAAGTATTATACGATGATGTTCTAGAAAGAATAAATTTAGAAAGTAATGCACTGAGTACAACCGTTCCATAAGGAGTCAACCACGTGCATACCACGCGTCTGTGTCGCGCGGTCTTTAAACTATAGTGTTAACATAGTGATTATATTCTATTTGATAGTGTTATTTTAAAACTGCGATATCTCTTTAGATAATTATTTAAATCTAGTGATGCAATTTTGTTTTAAATTAAATACTTATGACGAATGACGTATTTTTTTGGATAAGGATTAACATCGTGTTTATAAAATAACCTTTGCAAATAATGCATTATTTTGAAACAAATTTGGTTGACATAAAAAAAGGTTATAGTAAGCCAACCTTAAAAGATAGAAATGTGCTGTCGCGGACTTTTTTAAGGCCTTTAAAAGGGGAACAATTCTTTCATACATGATTTTTACGAAACATTCACCGTTAACGCAGCGCACACTTTCAATAGGAAAAATCCCCCGATTTTAAAACATTTATCATTGGTGCTCCGCTCCGATTGATCTTAGCGTGATGATGCCTATAGCCTTCTTTAATAAATGGACTTTCTAACACTTAAAGTTCAAAGCAAACAAACAAACAAACTCTTTAGCTTTTTAATAATAGTATAGATAGTATAGATTTTGGTTCCGAGCTCTTACAAAAAAATATAGATGAACTGCTTTCATACCAACTTAGTTATAAAAAGCGAGTTTCAGTTCATTTTATTAAGAGAAAAATCTGGAAAATTAATTTGTCTATACTAAACACATTTAGCGGTGACGTGGTTTTGCATGTTTCCATGTTTATATTCTTTTATAGTAAGGTTGATAGGTATACTTTTGATTAAATTATCGCTATAAAAGAAGCCTTTGTTCTTTCGTTCCTCATTAAGTGTCTAAATACAAAGTTTTACAATAATATTTTCAAAAATGACGATTTTCCATAGGAACATTCGTCACCTGTTTTTACCCCGATTTTCTCCCCCAATTTTCGCTATAAAAGTAGCCTATGTTCTTTCATTCCTAATAAAGTGCCTGAATACAAAGTTTCACTGTTATATCTTCAAAATGACGATTTTCCATACAAACATTCATCACCTCTTTTTACCCATTCTCCCTCATTTTTTTAGTGATAAAAGTAGCCTATGTTCTTTCGTTTATCATAAAGTGTCTAAATACAAAGTTTCACTGTTACAGCTTTAAAAACGACGAATTTACATATTAACAGTCATCCCCTCTTTTAACCCATTCTCTCCCATTTTTTGCGATAAAAAAGTAGCCTATGTTCTTTAGTTTATCATAAAGTGCCTAAATTTAAAGTGTCTAAATACAAAGTTTCACTGTTACAGCTTTAAAAATGACGAATTTCCATATAACCATTCATCACCTGTTTTTACCCATTCTCCCATATTTTTTTGCAATAAAAAGTAGCCTATGTTGTTCCTCAGGGTCTATTCTATCTCTGTACCAAATTTCATCAAAATCGGTTCACTGGTTTAGGCGTGAAAGCGTAACAGACAGATAGACAGACAGACAGTCAGACAGAGTTACTTTCGCATTCATAATATTAAGTAGGGATTTTTAACCAATTTTGCTACTATGTGTATCATAATTTCTTTGTGTGTTTTTCGTTAATGATAAGCTGATGTTTGTGGTTCATTGTTATGGTAAAAATTACTGTTAAATATTTTTCCTACGCAAATTGTGCCACCCCCGTTAACCCTCATAGGGGTTGATTTTTAAAAAAAACGCCTAGATACGTATCTCATAATTTGTATTGCAGAGCATTATTTCAGTGTCACACAAAATATTTAAATAGAATTAAATTTCCCATGCAAACTTAGCCACCCCCTTTAACCTCCAATGGGGGTGAATTTCGAAAAACCCTGAAATATGTGTTTCATAATTTGTACTAAAAAGCATTAATTCAAAGTTTCAAGCAAAAATGTGCAATAAAAATATTTTTCTCATACAAACTTTGCCACCCCTTTTAATCCTTTTAGGGGTTGAATTTCCAAAAAATAATATGCCTATGTCCTTCTCATGAATGTAAACTATCTACATACCAAATTTCAGCAAAATCGGTTGGGTGGTTTGGCGTGAAAAGATAACAGACAGACAGACAGAAAGACAGAGTTATTTTCGCATTTGTAATATTAGTGTGGTTTACAGGCTATTTAACTCCCAGAAAGCTATTGAAGCATCCTATACTGATTTAGCAATATTGCGAGTTTTCAATTTTGTTGGATACTGCAAAATTAATTTTACCTTTATACCAATACATGTTGAACTTCTCTCTATAGTCTGCCACCTCATTGTTTGTGTGGCTAGCGTACACTCCTAACTACATAGACCAACCGCAAGGTTTGGGTTCGATTCATGACAGGGGCAGGCATTTGTGTGATGAATATTTAGATGTCTGAATTTCTGGGTATGGGTGTTTATTAAATTTATTCTGGTATCTATTTAAATATTTCTATGTATTAGTATCATTGATTAACACCCATAACACAAGCCTGTAATTTGCTTACTTTGGGGTTAGACTCAATGTGTGTGACTTGTCCAGGAATATTTATTTTCTTAATTTATAGTTATCGGATCAAAGTACTTCCTTTTTCTGTCTTCCTATCCCTGATTTACTGTCAATTATTATTACCACATGATTATAAGTAAAAGTGTATTTGTGAACCCCCGGCTGTTTCTAATAGTCTAAGATCCAAAGTTAGTAGTTAGCCATCCTACATCAAGCTTATAATAGGATGAGACCGGTTTTACAGCAAATTTATTATATCAGAAAATATATTAAAAATGGGTTGCCAAAAAAAATCCTGGGCCGAATATTTTTAATTATTTAATAAAAATGTTTTTAACATTTCCAATTTTTATTCAGGCAACCCTATATATCAACTTAAGTTGTAATAAAAATTGTAATGAAACTGCACATATGTTGATAATTTTATTCCTATTAACCGATCCCGTGAAAGTAACTAGCATGGACAATTAACAATAAACAATTATTAATAATAATAAACAACAGGTAACTCAACTTCTGCAACTTTGTCTTATTCCTGCTTTAATTTGGGATAATATCTTAATATGGCACCAATTAATGAATAAAAACATTTAAAAAAATTTTAAAAATAATGTCCAGGATTTTTTCACGCAACCCATTTTTAATATATTTTCTGATGTACTAAACTTGCTATAAAACCGGTTTCATCCTATTGTCAGCTCGGTGTAGGTCGACCTAACTTCGGATCTTAGACTATAAGTTTTCATAAAACCAAATTTTTCAAGGATGAAGAATGTAAAGGATGTATCCTTATTTCTACAATACATTTTTTTTGTATTTTACATTTCAGGTACCAAGGCAGTATCCTAGTCCTGACCTACTTCACATATATGACATACCACTTGACAAGGAAGCCCATATCAGTGGTGAAGAGTGTCCTGCACCGAAACTGTAGTGCCCTGCATCCACCTCCGAATATTCGCCCAGGGGATGATCAGTGGTGCAACTGGGCACCATTTAGTAAGTCATTTTTTAAACTGGTAGGCAAACATATCTAAACTTTGCATTGTAGCCCTATGTTAAAGCATGTGCTTATCTACATTGCAAATATATTGTAGTTATTGATGATAACACACCCACATAAAATGCAGGGCTAACATAATACACTAATGGCAGTGCATTGCCATCATGATGTTTGTATGTTATGCCCAATACAGTGGCTAGCTACTGGAAGGCCAGATGATGATGTGCACCAGGGCACAAAATTCAGAGAGCCCTTTGACTGTGACTGTGATCATGAATTAAACAGATTTTAGCCAGTCACCAGTTCAAGCTTCGTGCGTGACACTGGCCTCTCCTCTCCGCGCATTAAAATATTATTCATTACGAGTGCGGGCGGACCTCTCGACGAATATGATTACTGCTAACAAACTACTGAAGCTATATTTAAGTAAAAAACACTCAGAGAAAGTTCAAAAAACAAAGAATTTGAATTATTTAAAATTAAATAGCTTAAATAAATGGTAAAAAAGATGAAACTTGGAAATAATAAAAAAAAATCATACACACATTTTTTGTTTCGAGTTTTACAAGCAAAATACACAAGTTACGGATAAATAATTTAATATTATACCATCTAGTGATTTTCTGTTAAACTAATATGTAGAAGACGTAGTGCACAATAAAACAGAACACTGTCGTTTGGTGACTGTTGTCCCCGTGGACACTTAACCATAGAATTTTGTTGCTGACTACAATCACCGTGAGATGGTGACAGGTTAGCAAACCAAACCTGACGCACTGGCCTGGCCCAGTATGTCAATCCCCTCAACCAAAGCGTGAGTAGTATTCAGAATAGATAGGAGACTAATCTGAGCGAGATTTACATTGTTTGAATGAGTAATAGATATTTATAAATAAAGATGCCAATTTCAACCTAGTACATGTAAATGACAGACTACATGCAGTGGAAACTAAAATCAATGATAAAGTGCAGGCTCTTGTTTCTCGTATAGACGTATTTTCGCACTTAACACATACAAAATGTTTGCATGTGGGTGTACTGATATAGGCTGCACTACCAAAAAAAATAATATACATACNNNTTGATATACCTACGGGGCGCCACTGTCTCGTAGCTGTGTAAGGCTATGGTTGCATTTATTGTATATGTAGATACAGTTCTTCTCTGTGAGTAATATTGTTCTGTGATAAAGTGCATCCTACAAAATTACCTGATATATGCTCTCTATATCAAAAGCAGTATTGGAACATTATATTTATTTTGAAACTTATACAGGACCCAGCTTTGAAAAATGACTGTCCTACTACAAATACTAATTAAACCCAAAACAGTACAAACACAGGATAGTTTACATACGACTAAGATTGGCAATGTACTATTAAATTATACAAAAGCAAAAGTACGTTTCTGTGATTTTTGTCACGAAATTCGTGATAAAAATCTGAATTTTATCACGAAAAAACTGGTCATTGTCATAAATAAGAATAATAGGTTTGTGTCGTAGCGCGTCCCATGTACGCGTATTTATGAGTTATTTTAAAAACGTTGTGTTGCGGTATTTCGATAGTTGCTATTTCACGTGTTTCATAATTGATATTTATAATCAAACTTTAGAATAGTGAATTCTGTACATTAAAAATAATTTCAAAAATGAAGTAATTATAGGCAGCATAATTAAAAATGTTTATGTTCCTTCCGCCGCGATTCACGCTAAATGTTGAAGGCGCTAACGATCGTAACGAAGTTTGACTGGCCGGTATTGTATCTTACACAGGAGTACAGTAGTAGTTTACGGTAGACAGGGCTAAATTTTATTATTGGTTTTAAATGTTTTAGTAATAAATAATTAAACTAGTTATAAATATAAATAATTGGCTTAAAAGTTAAAGCACATATAATTAAACAATCCTATTAATATTATAAATGCGAAAGTTTGTAAGTATGGATGTATGGATGTTTATTACTCTTTCACGCTCGAATGGCTGAACGGATTTGTCTGAAATTTGGAAGACATAGATTGTGACCTGGATTAACATATAGGCTATTTTTAATCCCGATCGCACACCGGGTTTCTGTGAAAACGCGGGCGAAGCCGCAGGTAGCAGCTAGTATTTTTATAAATGTTAAAATATTTGCACACCAAAATATGGTAGAATATGTTAATATACTTACTTAAATATTTTTGTGACATCTCATTTACACACATATTCCGCAAATAAATAATTTTCTTTCTTTTCTTTCTTCTTTCTTTTTCTCTCGTTTAATTATGGAGTTTACGTGGGAAAGAAAAAGAAATTGAAATTTGGCCTATAATTCATAAAACGCCTGATTTCATTTATTTTATAAGTTTTGCAGTTCAGAAATTACGGATGTAAAACTCTCTAGTGTAAAATATGTACCAACCAAACTTCATAACTTGAAACTCTGAATATTCAGGAACATTTGAACATATAGGTCATCCAGTCCCTATTATACAATCGATTGTCATCAATTTGAAAGTTAAAATGTTACGATATTTTTTTTAATTCATATAAATAAGTGGTAAATCTCTTTGTTTATTACTAGAATTTATACAACCATAAAATTATTTGATAGTACCTTTGTGTTATGAGAGACAGTCTTATATTTACCAATGTTCATCACAGAAATGTCTGCCCCTGTCGAGAATCGAACCCCAGTCTAGCGGATAGCCTATGGCGATATTAGTGTACGCAAACCCCTCGACCATTAAGGTGGTAGTAATAAGATGAAAAAGTATTTAACCAATGTAGATAGCCATATATATTTTATTTATGGTCCTTATTGGTATCGCATGGGTTCAGGTTAGCACCATATTGAGCATTAGTCATGTTGCTTTAACATAAAATATGAAGTCAACAATCATAATATCAGCTTACAATTCTAATATTTCTAAAACAATAGACTGTTGCACCCGGCTTTACCCGTGAATTAATTTTTTTGAAGACTATTGATCCATTGAGTGTGTCGGTCGTATCCTACAACGAATAAAAATCTACTGTTATTCCAAACAATATTCTTACTCTTTCTTGTTTTTACCCACATCTTCCTAGTCATTCTAACTTGATAGAATAATAAACTTTCGCATTTTTTGAGTTAAAGGGAAACAAATCTACTACTTATTCCTATAACTATAGTATCAGTCTACTACCACTGTCATTTTCCTCTTCATACCCTCCCTATAACATTCATTATGAAGAAGTGTACTTATGGACACTGAAAATGTTAGTAGGTATGTGTTAGTCACTTATGCAAGAGACTTATAATAACTGCATCTGGTTGGTAACACACCGTTACAATCTTTGTAAATCAGGAAATCCGTCAGCTCGCTCGTTTTGCTCGAGGCCTAACATCCCGGCTTAAGTTTAGCAACGCACCTTTACCAACTTTGATGTCTCTAGGCGTCGTAAATTTCTTACCATCAGGAAATCCGTCTGCTTGTTTGCCTTCCAATATCATAAAAAAAGCAAGACTTCTAATATATTTAAAAAAAATCGTTAAGTAATCACATTTTGTAGGATATTATCCTTATTAATATGAGTAATTTTATTCTAGACACATCAGATGCCAACACACTATTGGGGACATTGGATTCTGCATTTTTATTTTCATATGCTGGTGCTATGTTTATATCCGGTAAGTGGATGGATAAATTTATTAAAATAATTATTATTGTTTATACATTGTGTATGCCACGGATTTAAACAAAAAGTAAATAAATTACTTTCTCTATTTTTCTTTTTTTTTTAATTACATTATTTTGAAAGGAACTGGATAGCAAATACAGATTTTTTAACGGTAAGAAGTACACTCTTCTTACAGACACTAAACATGTTAATAACGTTTTATTTCAGCTGTGGCAGTTTGAAACAACCACAACAACTTAAGAAGAAAAAAAACAAAAATGTTTGCCTGTTTTGCTTCAAATAAAACCAACATATAAAATATTATCTCCGTTAGATAATTACTTACGCATTTGTCAAATTAAAAAAAAAAGGAAATGTGGTATTTCAATTTTCTAAAAACAATGTTGCCAAGAAAATATTGCCGCTGGGCGATAGGTTTCTTACCTGTGATATTGTGGGATTTAGTGTATTCGGCTAGTCGTGAGTGTACTGATTGTGCCTCTGTCTAATTCTAGGGGAAATGGGTGTGAAGATACTTTTTTTTTAATTTGAAAAACCTACCTAAACTACGCTGTCGAGTATCTGACTTTAACAATGGTACACTATTTTCAGGTATGATCGCAGAGCGAGTAGACTTGAGATATTTCCTGTCGTTGGGCATGTTGGTGTCGGCGGTTTTATGCTATCTATTTGGGTTGGCCCGGACACTCAATATTCATGACATTACATATTACCTTCTTGTGCAGGTACGCTTCTGTATTAAATTTGCTTCTACTTTGATATAATATTTTAAAATTAATTAAAAAGTAAAGTAATTAAAAAGTAATGAGACCTATATATTGAAGACACAAAAAGTTACTGAAATAGTTTATTAAGATGCTCCTAATGAGCATAATCGTTTGCTTAGAATTTTTGCTATAATTGCCTTTTTTATTGTAATTATTAGAGTAGTGGTGCTATACGCACCGTGCATATATACGAAGTGAGAAAGATCGATAAATATTTTAATTAATTATATAAACTTTAATAAGAAGTGGTCCTAGTTTATTTTCCTGTGGTAGAACAAAGTCTTTTTTATTTCTATCTCAAATTGTACTACAGTATTGCTGTGATTCCCAGGCAGGTATGGGCATAGCACAAACAACAGGATGGCCAGGAACAGTGGCTATAGTCGGCAAATGGTTTGGAAAATCGAAGAAAGGACTAATATTTGGTTTATGGAACTCGCATACATCGCTTGGAAATATTTTGGGTAAGTATAAAGTTTAAAATTCTAAATTACGCATTTTTACAGACATGACATCAATGTTTTGTAACTGTGACGATAGACCAAAGACACGGTTGCCTGTATAGTTATTACATGTACGTCACTATCTTGCAGTCTTTTGATGATCAAGAGTTGTCGTGTTTACTAACGCAATGGTCAAAAACTGAGATTCGATGCACCATAGTGATCCTCGATGTTAGTATTATATACGATATTTTATACACTTTTATACCTACTCCTATACAATAGAAGCGTATGGGTTTGTAGGTCTGTGTGTTTTTTTTTTCATTTTATTTCGCTGTTTATTCACGTACTATAGGTTAATATAATTAATTTTTACCTATATTTCAAGTGGCTAAACAATTTGCTTATTTTGGAACTACATTCTAGTGAACACGTTCTAGTGAATAATCTATACTTATTTAATTATTTTCCTTTGTTTTATGCTGCCAAAATATTTTAAATCTTAATATTGACACTCACAATACTCCATTGAATATTCGACGATTGAGCAAAAATATTATTTTTTATTAGGTACGATTATGGCGGCGGAGTACGTGGAAAGCGATTGGTCGCTATCCTTCATGTACCCCGCGTTAATAATGGGACTAGTCGGGTTCGTGGTATTTCTATTCCTCACACCAGAACCCAGACTAGTGGGACTGTCTACTGATAGGCATTCGGTAAGTAAGCGCATAGAAATAGTCCATTCTAAACGTAAAATTTTTCAATTAAATAATAAAGTATCTATTGTGTAAAGTAAATAAGGGATCTATTGTGGAACCTACATTCTATAAAAACTTTAATAATGACAATTCTATTTATATAGACAGATTGGAGCAAGCTAATTCGTTATTGAATTAACGTTGGAGTCATTCATATCATAGACGTATAAAAAGAAAAACAGAATCATACATATTTAATATTTAATTCGTATTAGTAGGATTTATATCACGCTATCTACCCTTCCTCTCTATTACTGAAGGCATTCCCGTAAGCAAGCTAGACAGCATAAGGGATGAAGATACATCCAACTAATAATTATATAATGAATGCGAAGGTTTTGACGATGTATACCATGCATCCAAGTTTTAATTGATGTTAATAAATCTTAGAAACGCATACTGCTTTTACTTGGATTGCTTAAAAACTCCTCAGTTAGTGGCAAAGTAGCAAGAAAAAACTCAAAGTAATGTTTTATTCCAGCCCAGCAGACAGTCCAACAGGTCTGATGATGAGGACGAAGAAGAACAATCTCAAGTTATTGTTGGTGACAAGGTAAACAGTACACACACAACCAAATCTTTGCATACTCCTAACATGTTTCCACTTGCCATTTTTGCATTGCACTATTATTTTAAGTTTTTTTTTATTTTCTATCATAAGACAAACTTATCGAAATTTGTTTAAACCTTTCTAATGCTTTGATTTATATCATTTGTTAGTAGTTTGCTCAGGTATTCTGATAAGTTTACATGTTACAATTATTTTATAATTATTGATTCAACTAAACTCACACCGAATGATTTTCCACCAAATTTCCCTCTCTACCACTTTTCTCGTCCGAGGGTGTTAAAAAAGTTAAATCTCTACATATGTGTTATAATAATAGGTAAATCACTTGCAGCCATTGGTACACTTAGATCTTTTAAATAACACAATGTATTTATATATGTAATTTATGCACGCTATAACAGAATAAATTACATTTGAAAAATGTATAAGTATAATCGGCAAAAAAACCTGACGAGATGGATAAATCAAAAATTATATCTCAGCGCATAATAAACATTTTCATTTTTTACATTTGAATAAAATAAGTTTAAAATAAATTACAAGGTTATTTTAAACAATACAATAATGTCATTTCTTATCCAACTAAATATATAAGGTATGTAAGGTAAGTATTAAATGTAGATCAAAATTACCATTTACAACATTTATGAATGTATGAATGAAATGAATATGTTTGAGATGTATATGTGTCCAAGGTAGAAGCGTCTGATGATAGCTAATCTATTATTTATTATTATTTGTATTATTGTACGTTTATCAAATCAAATTAGAGTGTATTACTTAAAATCATTCATACATAGTTTTTCATCACCACTCACATAATTTTACAAATAACTCTAAATCGGGTTTTGTTGATTTCGTAAATTTTAGAGCTATTACAGATTTTAATACGATGCTATCTTTTACTAGTTTGACAATTCTTTAAATATAATTTCAACCTTTATTATCTGAATGACTAATTGTAACTTTATCTTCAATGCGTATTGCTGTCATTTTGTCTAAATCACACTGTATTAAGTTATACTAATAATACCAATATTCATGAGCACCAATAACTGCATGTTCTCAGGCGGCGAGTTTACGGTCTTCACGGCATTCTTCCAACACTGCGCCGGTAAGCCACTATATATTTCACATTAAAATAAAATAAAAACAATAGATTACAATATTATTGAAAGAATCGTGAACTCACGCTTGAATAGTAGCAATAATTATGATGATCTATTATTTATATTAATAAGGAAGAATTGTTTAGAAACAAATAAAGAATAACACTTTTTAACCTTTCCTATTTGATGTAAGTGAAAACGTGCTCACACGAAATTCTAACTAGATTAAAAGAATAATTAGTTTGTTACTAATACCAAAGCATAAGTAATAGTACTAACGCATAGAAGATTCATTAAACAAATACAAGTTTTGGTAGTTATAAAAGATACCATCAATTCAGACAATCATCCGCATGCAAGCAATTTTGAAACTTGAAAAATCATCTAAACTCTTATATTAAGTTGAAAATTTGAATTTGCAATATGAAATACCTGCATTATAACACGCGCGATGGCGTGTGGTTCCTGCCTGATGAACACTCGTCAAACGTATCTAAAGTGCGTAGTGACACCTCCTTTCTAGTACGAGTCTATTGTGATTCAATTTAAAACATGACAAGAATTACTTGCAAGTTGCACCACTAAAAATATCTTATTGGTTTTGAATACTAAAAATGGCCTCTCGAATCAGTAGTTGAATTTGCATTTAACAGACGAAATTATTTCAAGTCATCTTTAAGGAAATAGATTCAGTAATTTTTAGTTTATCATTTTTGTCACACATAGTGTGGATTTTCCACAAATTAATGAACATGGTATTTAGAAATGACGTGATAAAAATTGATTAAAATTCAATTATTTGTAGAAATTTACGCATTAATACGTTTGGTATATACGTATTAAGCGTAATTACTAAAGGGTCTGTATGACCTTGGTAAATTAGAGCTCTGGATTATTCACAATTGTTATGCAATTTCTGCGTCAATGATAATGTAAAGAACTGTCTCAAATATTTCCTTCATTGGTAATATCATTGTCAATTATTACGACTTTTGTGAACATGCGTTTTATTAGCTTTATATGCTCAATACGGAGCGCCAAACTTATCTGTTCAGAATGCAAAATTCGCTCAGTCACGAAATAACGTGACACATTATTCTGATGTAAGTTTCTGGAGTATGAGCATCGAAAATGAAATGCCCACAAATACAGTTTTAGTAATATCATTTTCTATGTAAAAATCTAAATCAAAAACACTAAACATCACACTAGCGACGTTGTTTATTAGACATTTAACTTGGTGGCATTTCTAACTTTAAATGACAAACTCTTGACTGTTATGATGTCACAATAAGATCCAATTGAGCCGAAACAATGTCTTCTTTGTAGCAACAACAAGAACAAGCGAGTGAAGAGACGGCGCTACTGTCGCGTCGGTCGTCTCGTTCCGAAGCTAGTGCTGTCTCCCTCACACGTGCGCTGGCCATCCCCGGCGTTATAGAGTTCTCTCTTTCTCTCTTCTTCGCAAAATTAGTCAGCTACACATTTTTGTATTGGCTCCCGTTGTATATAAATTCCTCAAGTAAGTTGTTTGAGTTTAGTTTTGAGCCTTAAATAAAGTCTCGTAAAGAAGATTTAATTTTGGGGCGAAGCGTAACTACATATTATATAGATGTAATTAAAAATATGAGAAAATAAAATCTATCTTTACGCCCCTACCCTGAACAAATAGGCAAAGGCTGTGCTAGTCGTGGGTGCCTAGCAAAGCCAAATACACTAAATCCCAAAATGTAATAGGTGGCAAGCCTATCGCCCACCGGGCACATATTTAATATTGGGCATTGTTATTTTTATTGAAATAAATAAAATTAACCATTTTCTATTTTTTGTGCCCGACCCGCACATTGAAACCGTGACCTCAAGGAGTCAAGTCCGACCATCCGAAGCCGGACCACTAGACCATAGAGACGATAATAATAATTAATAATTAAAAATATGTATAAATATCAAAAAATAAAAATATGTTTTTTATTTCTGAGTTCAATGACTATCTGGAAAAATAGAAACCACGAAACAAATTCGTGGCAACAAAAGTATGGATTAGAAAGATCGATATTAATAGGAAACTCAAATGCAATGTGTCAAAGTTGGTAGATGATTGAATGCGAGCATGTATTCACGGAATGTACCATGATGCGTGCCCTGACTGACATATTACTAACTAAACATTAAAGTCGTTCATCTCATAAGGTAAACATAAGGAGTTTTATTTATATAACTTCGAAATTAAATCAATCTATTTGAAATAATTTGGCGTCCCGCAAGGTGATAGTCTCAGTCCATTTCTCATTAAGGGATATTTAAGTGTTGTATTATTAAGTATAATAATATTTGGCAGCGGATCTAACCCCCCGGCAGTCGGGCGAGCTGAGCATTGCGTTCGACGTGGGGGGAGTCATCGGCGCCGCACTGGCGGGGCTGCTGGCCGACTGCGCCTCGTGCCCCGCGCTTGTGTGCTCCGCTTTCTACATGTTGGCTGCGCCGACGGTGAGTTTTGTTCACAGCTTAAACATTTTGTCAAACTTTTATAGTCTTAACGTACATACTTAGTGCCAATGGTCAGGATACCCACAGACTTCCTGGTTTCTTTCACATTCAAGTTGAAGTCCAGTCTAATGCGAGAGCATTAAAGGGTGGTCTAGCATGTGATGACCGTCATTAAGTTATTAAAAAAATATGTAAAATATATAAAAATATTTCAAGAGCCGTTTTCTATCGCTGTAAATATATTATTTTGTATTTCTTTTTATTTCCTAGTTGCTAGCATATCAAACCTGGGGTGCGACCACTTACCTACTCAACATTGGACTGCTGGTGGTGGCGGGGATACTCGTCAACGGGCCGTACGCGCTTATCACCACCGCAGTCAGCGCTGAGTTAGGTAAGACAAACATACATACTGATAAATAAGTTCTATTTGGTTAATAAAATGCTATTTGGAACTTAGTCGTCTGTGTTCGGTCCTGCGTTCATATTAACCTCAATATCACATATCACAACTACGCAATAATTACTTACACCGACATTACTGAACACAAGCGACGAAAGCAAATCACTAAGCTATATCACTGTCTGAATAGCTATGAGGTTTTCCATGGCCCTTGGCATGGATTTTTGTCGTCATGTCTCATGGCTATTATATGAAGCGGATACGTATTATAACTTGTGTATCGCTTGTAGATTTACGCGGTGTTTTAATGAATTAAAAACACTTTTCATTTAGTGTTTAATAATATGTTCTTAGGTACCCACAACAGTTTATCAGGAGATGCACAGGCTCTAGCAACAGTCACCGCCATTATCGACGGCACTGGCAGTATTGGTGAGTTTAGGTTTCTTTTTTTTTTATGATATTGGAAGGCAAACAAGCAGACGGATTTCCTGATGCTAAGAAATTCACGCCGCCTAGAGACACCAAAGGTGGTAATGGTGCGTTGCCAACCTGAGGCCGGGATGTTAGGCCTCGAGCAAAAGTAAGTTTACCGGGCTACCTTACCCTCCGAACCGGAACACGTTACGACGTTATGGTGGCAGGAATAGGTAAGGCGGTGGTACCAATCCGGACGAGTCGCTGCTAAACTCTACCACCTAGTCAGATGTCACGGTGTTAATGACGGTGAGCCTATGCTCGCCTTTAACGAGCTGCCTGGCAAGGAAGGCAGATGGTCTATTCTACAAAGGAGCCCGGACCAACACGGGCTTTCATTCACTCACAAATTTGTACCTACATATTTTAAAATTTTAGTTAATCGGTAATCGGTAGTTTTTCTTTGGTCGAAAAAGTTCTTTTTATGTAAATATCAGTCGAATTTATTTTCTAAGGTTTGTAGGCTATTTAATATCACGTTAATGACTTAGATTTGACAATGAGCCGGGTGAAATTCCAAGGAATAATAACCCTTGTGATAGGGGTTTCGTATGAATAACTACATTGAGTTCGAAATAAACATGGACGAGCAATAGACAATGGAAGCGGGTATTGTCAATTTGTCGGATTTTGCACTACGGTACTAAGCAAAAAGAAGACAGCTTTTTACAATGACAATGAACAACTTCTACAAATTTCGTATGAAGGAAGAAAGTAATATGAATAGAATAAATTATATTAATGATGGCATAAAATTGTATGTGTTATAAATTAATTAAATTAACATTTTTCATAATATTATAACTAAACTTGATATAAACAATAAAAAATTGCAAGCTTGTGAATATCAAATATTTGATACAAATACTGAGCATAAGAACAATTGTATTTAAACAATATTTAATGCAACAAACAAAAATGAAAATATAAATATAACAGAAGGAAGAAAATAATAAAATCGAATTGTTTTTTTTTCGTAATAATATTACTGATTTACATATGTGCTCGCAAGTGTTACGAATACAGTTATAAAAAAGGAAGACATGTTCTATTGCCTGAATGTGATGCGATGTCGACATTGGTGTGTTGTTTGTTGTAACTTGAATTTGCGTGTGGAGGAGCGGCGGTGGGCCCCGCGGTGGCGGGCGTGGTGTCGGCGGCCGGCTGGCGGTACGTCTTCGACATGCTCATCCTCTGCGACCTACTCGCCTTGCTGCTGCTGCTCAGGTACACACACGTGCATGCATGCCTATACACAACACTTTTTACACGCACGCACGCACACGCACATGCGTACGCACACAACGCGCGCGCATTGCATACAAAAAGGGGCGGCATGTAAAATGTAGCGGCGATAAGGGCAGTCTAGGCAAAGGAAAGGAAGAGGCCAAATGTTGATATGTATAGCTTCTGCCAAGTTACACACAGACAAGACAGGCCTTTTATCTAACTTGCCTTGTATTTCGTTGAGCAAAAGACAGCGAACAAGCATACAACTCCCCTGTTGGTAAGATACAACCTGATGGTAGCAAAATTTCGATCAATTCAACTGAAAATTAATGGACGCATTTGAACTCGGATGATTGAATTGGTGTCATTTTAAATCAAATATCGTCGATGAAGTACCAATACCGTACCAATACTGACAATTTTGTCCAGAATTACATTTTTTTATTGCAATAGACATAAAACTCATATTCACATAGATGGAATTCACTCCTATCTAAAACTTCTTTACCAATAAGCTTCCTGAGTTATGTAAAAATATCTACTAAGTCGAAGAATTCATTCGTTCGTTAGTATGTTAGGGAAATATCTCCTAAGTGTAAATTTAGATTCTTAACACTTAGGAGGTGTTGGTACTTAATCGACGATATGGCAAATTATTAATGTACTCCCAATTTGATAATATTTTTTTGTTTCATGAGGTAGCATTATTTTTTTTAAAAAAAGAGTAGGTATCTTTGTATCCATATACGCCAAATACTAGGCAGAAGGACAACCAGGGCACCCACAACTAGCCGAAGACACTAAATCCCACAATGTGATAGGTGGCAAGCCTATCATACGGAATACAAACGGAACACATACGAATCCCGGGCAACGTTATTATTATTAGAATGTTGAAAAACAACTTTTTTTGTCCGACCCGGGGATCAAACGCAGAACCGTAGAAAACGTACTTTTTGACATGTATTAGAGGCTAAGGCAAAAATTCCCAAATTTGTTTCATGTAGCACCCACTATGAAGAAATCTTGAAAGTTATTTCATCTCTAAAAAACACAACAGCTGTTGGTTTTGACTCCATTTCATCCACTATACTAAAAAAAAGTTCACGTTACATAGCCAAAGTTCTAACTCATTTAATTAATCTGTCATTCAGTCAAGGCACATTCCCTTTATTATTAAAATTTTCTCTAGTTAAACCTCTACATAAAAAAGGGAATAGACAGGAATTAAACAATTACAGACCCATAACTCTGGTATCTGTTTTTGCTAAGGTTTTCGAAAAAAATATTTATAATAGGATTAGTTGTTTTTTGAATAAATTTAATGTAATATCAGCAGACCAATATGGGTTTCAAAAGAATAAGTCAACTATTTTAGCGGTTTATAAGCTAATTAACAATTTAGCAAATCACATTGACAAAATGAAACGCGTTTCAGCTATCTTTTTTGACATGAACAAAGCGTTTGATCACGTAAGTCACCAAAACTTGTTA
>NJDC01002719.1:245264-306615 GCA_002245475.1 Calephelis virginiensis | reverse complement strand
TTTATACCCAAAAATAATTATTTAATTAGTTTATTAATTTGCAGGATGGCAAAGTCAGAGATAGTGAAACTAAGGCAAGACCGGCGGCTGGCTTCGCCACGAGTGATTCGGATAGAGTGAACAGTATTACATGGTCGGGGGTTCGAATACATTCGACACAAACATTAATACACAATGTTTTCATGTTTAATTTATATACGCCAAATAAAATGTAAATGTGTAAATGTATTTTATAAATTGTGATGAATCTATGCGTGTTATAAAGTGGAATATAGCTGGAAATGTATATTATTAAAATTATTAAAAAAAATATATTGCAATTATTTCGTACATTGAATAGGTTTTTTATGTCTGTTTGTTCGTTCATCTGTTAAAACTATTGTGCCAATATTAATTCAATGTTTTCTTTTGTAGCGTGTCAAAATTTAACCTGAGTGCTTTTCCACCAAAAGAGCAGAGCTCAAGTCCTATTAAAAATATAATTATGTTGGTTTATTCTATGACGAAATTTGAAAAAAAAGTGAGTTTTGATTGTCTAATTATCTCTGTACCTATTGATAAAAAATAATTTTGTAATCAAACTGTAAAGGATTTGGGTTGCTGTAAACAAGCTAATAATAGCCATGAAAAGTTGGAATGTTCAATCGCCTATTATATAATATACGTTGCCTATAAAATTTGTGTTTCGATACGTAACCTTAAAAAGACTGACAGATTTTCTGATGGCAGAAATGCAATTCATATACAAGTATCAAAAATGTTAGTGTTGCGTTACAAATCTGAAGTTAATATCCTCCCGCGCCATTTCGTTATGTCTCTCATACCCTCTAATGCCTGATTATGATAACAGCATGTAATGGTTAAATAATCTACGTGATAAATAATCCAGACGAGATGTCGCAAAAATACAACTTAACATGGTCACTGTGTTAGTGTTAGTTGAGCTATTACGAGCTGCTAGGCAATTGACTTATTCTTCAAAGGATGCCGGAACCAACATGGGATAGTGATTTTTTTGTTCTAGCTGGGACTTGCCAGTACGCCTAAGCAATATGATCTCAATAATATGATGTGAAATTTTAAAAATCTAGCTTATTGTACGTATATTGAAGTCGCGATTTTAATAAATAAAACTACTAAAATACTGCATAAAGATGACACGGTACAGAGTGGTAGTGATGGTCTTAGCTCAGATGGTGGGCAACACTGTCGCATCTATGCATACGAATATATTTATAATATGCTCGCAATACACTTCTGTAATTGGATATTTAGTCATCTGCGAATTTCTTCAGATTTGATGTTTTTGACCAATTTGTCGTGTACAAATGACCATTCTCGAAAAAAATGACACTCGGACATAGATAAGATGTTAATATTCACACTAGCATAAATATTTAAAATAATTAAGTGGGGCCTGTCATTTCAGCTTTGACTATCTCTAAAAGTTGGTGCGAAGCACAAAATATGACATAAAATACTGTGGTTGTACGTTGTTCCCGCTGACAGCTTGTACCAAACTGACGTTATCTACGGTTTTTAAGATTTTGGATAAAATATTCCAACATGCAATGCAGTGCAACACTGGATTTTAATTGGGAATCTTTATCAAGTCGTATCAAAGCAGGGCCGGATTTAGAGGTCTCGAGGCCTTGGGGCAACAAAGGAGTGAATATAATATTTTCCAAATAAGATGTAAACAATTTTTGAGTCGAATTTTTTTATTAATATTTTAGAACAATTTAATCATGTTTTAACAAAGTAATGTTAAGGTAAAACAATGAAACAAATATCAAAGGAAAAGATGTTTACCCGTCGGAATTTGAAAGATTTTTTTAAGAAATCTAGTCTCTTGTATTCAAAAACTTCTAGATATTTATACTATTAGACAGATACTCACAATGCTATATTTTGTCGTGAAAAACTAAATACGGAAGATCAAGCTGTCCCTCAGTCTGTGTAACTTGAACAAAATCTTAATAATTTAAATAACACCTGAGTACAAATATCTTAAGTAATGTTACCCAACAATATAAGTTCAAAATTAATTGTCCAAAGCCCTTTATTTAAATGGATATTGTTTGTAGTGACGTCGGTTTGGTACAAATTAAAGGCAGATTTTATATTCCTCAACAATGTAACATAAACTGATAAAAGCATTTTGTATGTTGAAGTTAAATTATACAGAATAGTTTTTATATCTAGACAGTAATAAATGTATGAATTATGTAAATAAATATTGTAATAAATGACAAATTTGATGTTTGTTTTCTTTAGATTCTTTCCCGTGTCGGTCCAGATCCACTTAGTAGAATAGACCATCTGCCTTTCTGCTAGGCACCTCGTAAGACGCAAGCAAAGCTACTCTGCAGCCCAGCGTTGACACCTATATTGGCCTGTTTGGCCCTTAGCCAGAAAAATGGGACTACCACTGATGTAGAGCATTGGGTTATGATGGCATCAGCGCTCCTCTAGTAGATTTTTTTGAATTGCTGGGTTTATTTAATCTGCTGCTTTAAAAGATAGGTATTTGAAATTGGGAGTTTCCCGCAACGACTCGTCCAAGTAGTATCATTTATTTTTGCTACCTAACCTTCAGTGCACACCAATGTTTGACGCGTGCAATCCCAGTTTGTATAATCCCATTATAATATTAATATCAGTGTATTTATGCACTAGAAAGAATCCTGAGCGGATTTGAGTTATAACTTATAACAAGTCACTTCAGGCTAAACATGGGCTAAACAAACACTTTAGCAAGATGAGCCTTGCAGAGACAACGGACTGCAGTTTTTGCCTTGAAGTAGAAGAGACGGCAGAGCAGGTCCTCTTCGACTACCCTGCGTTTATTCAGGCTAGAAGTAAGCATCTGGGGCGCACTTAATAAATCCCCAAGATCTTAAGCTGAACAATCCCAAGTGCATTACACAGTTCTTAGAAACTGTCGGCTTTCGGGATTGATATAAGCTAACGAGTAAGAGTTGTGATCATAATAGATTTAGTTAGGTTGCTGTGATCCTCAGAGTAGATCACCACGAACTCTTAATAGTACCTAATAATAATAGCCATCTTTTTTTTATTTTGATTTGGCATTAAGATATGTGTGTATGTGTTTATTTTTAAAATAAAACTTGCAATAGTCTTAAGTCTTTAATTATTAACATAATAAATAAAAATTTTGCTATTTATACATTTCATAGGATTCAATTGCAAAATATGTGTTAATTTATTAGATGACACTTAATCATAATTCATAACATACAACATATTCTACTACGCTGTGATGTGCAAATATTTGACTATAAGTAGTCTTCTTTCAATGCCACCACAATAAGTGCTCACCATGGTCACTTATTGATAAAAGGACTGCAGGTACCATGTCATAAACATTTTTAATACAATATGCAACACATTTCTTGACACTGGAATGTGTCTACATGTTTCCCTTTCTGCACTATAAAAACAGCCAACAAACCTATCTTTCAACCATATCTCTGGGTATTTATGATTATTTTGTTATCATAAGATTAATAAGGCTCAAAAGAGTTATTAAGAATTTTAAACTTGTGTATTACTGAACTGCAAAATATTCACTCACAACATCTTGCTATATATCCTATTGTTTTAGAAAGTAAGTTTCTCTTATTATCTAAGCTCGTCCCATAGGCATGATAAAGGAAAGAGCTTCTCCTGTGGTTCCCCAAGCCACTCGTTGCAACTGGAATACTGTTACCCATGCTGTTAGGATAATCACCCACACTATGGCACCTGCCCCACTCATTAGTACATCTGGAATTAAGTTTCAAATAATAATTATTACATAATATACTAGCAGCCTGACCCGGCTTCGCACGGTATAAAATAAACATATAAACCTCTTTAAACACTCGATCTATCAAAAAAAATCTCACAAAAAACCGTTGTGTAGTTTGAAAGATTTAAGCTTACAAAAGGGACATAGGGACAGAAAACGCGACTTTGTTTTATACTATGTAGTGATGACTGCCACATAAGAATTTGCTGAGTGCTCAGCACTGTTATGCTTAGTTTTGGGGGGCAAGAAAAAATAAAAATTGGTTTTATTAATATAACAAGGCCTTCAAAAACTGAAGAAGGATTTATATATGTATTGATAAATAATATAATACAAGAACCTTTTTATTTTTCTTTTACTAATGTGGTGATGGGCATTTTAAATATATGTATAATTAATAGCCCTGCCAACTGTCTCTATATCTATCATATTCAGCCAAACATAATTTTTCAATAGTATCTTTCTTTTTAAATAAATATACCAACATAACTTTAAAGCTTTATTCTATCAGGTCCATTCGTTTGGCAAGAAATGGTGTATTATTAATTAAAATTGTTGTTGTATATTGCAGGAAGGAGCTATTTTATTATTTTTTTGACGTTCCCTGTACATACAGAGAGATTTGTTCAAGTTTGAAATTCTTCTAAATATGTGTTCCATTAACAACAAAACTTTAGCAAAATTAAGGTAAAATTGAATATGCGCTTTCTAGCCAAATTGCTATTTGATCCTTTTTATTCTTTCCGGTAGGTTTGTTATACACCACTATAATATAATTTTCATTCAATTCATACATTGCAATTCAAAACTTTCTGAATTAAAAGTGTTATTGTTTGATATTGTACCAGAAAGATATATGGTTATTAATAACTTACATTTCTTAATTTGTTTTTGCTCTTCATAAGGGGGTTTAATAAAAGCTTCTCTAAAGAACCATATTGCATTTACAGCCCAAACAAAAGGTAATAATATACAGCCCACTGAAAATATACAAACAAGTACACATTTTTAATTGATAGTACTTATAAATACAATCACCTATAATTCTGTTAAGATGAGGTGAAATACTGTAGGTTAGAAATAAAAATGTGGATTATGTAAGAACAGTAAAACTTGAGAAAATCAACTTAAAATTCAATGATTATGTCTTATAAGTACACAAAAAGTGAGTTGTTTCATTGATTTCCCTGGGACTCCATCACAGATCTAGATATGATGGCAATGGGATTATCTCGGAAGTCTGCTCTTCCAAACCAAAAAGAATTTTTAAAATTGGTTAAGAAATGATAGAAAAAAATGAAGAAAACAAATAACAATTAAAACATGGGTGTTAAATGTAAAACCTCCTATTTTAAAAGTAGGTTAAAAATGAAGTTAATCAACTTGAGTACTTCATAATTCAGTAACAACAATAAACTTTTAAAACATATATACAGCCCCTGTCAGTGATAAAGATTCAAACCAGGTCATCTGTAAGGATCTTGCACCCATCATTTTTATTTTTATATGTAAATTTCCTTACCTTTACTAGAGAAATTTAAAGAGGGGTCAATAATTTATGAACAGGGTATATAAATTTGTACATTACATGCGTCTATGATAAATTTACCAAGTGATTTAGGAAAAACACTTCAATTTATAGAACAGGAATTAAACAATTAAATAGACGTTATCACTGATCGAATTAAGCACCTATTAAATGACCCATTTAGTACTCATGCAGTTATTTTGTAAGAATAATTTAAATTTATATTTCAGAAAAATATAGGTACCTTTGAAATACCATCTACATAACTCCAGTTTTTTATCGTTTGTCAGCCTATTCAAATCCATTTTGTTTTTATATTTAGGAAAATTATTTTTACTACAATTTAATGATACTCGTGTAGGTATGTAAATCGATTGGTAATTTATTTATATTTATACTTGAAAAAAACAAACAAGAACAACATAAATTCAGATGCAACATTAAAATTTGTAACTTTGATTTGATTAAAAATGACAACGGAAATTGACAATTACCTTGACACTTGACATTACTGCCAATTTTTAATTTTTTTAAGTTAATTTGCCCCTTTCTGGGGCCGGCTAAGACCTTTAGGCCATGCTGCCACGTCTTCCGTAATAATAAATTCTTTTTCATATTAAAATTTTAAATTCATTTCTTCAGTTTCTTAACATAAAATCTTCCCCTTTTTAAAAGTCATTTCCTTCACTAAGACAAAGCTCATTTGAGTCCTTCAATACGTCTTTAGTTTTAATTTCTTGAAGTTTACATATTATGTTTCTCCGTTAATTTGTTTTATAGTACGTCACATCCTTGAAATACGATTATTTTCACACAAATTATAAAACTAAAATTCTGAACACCAAAATCATCTTCTTTCATGTTGGCGCCAAAACTTCTACGACAGTGCAAAAAGTATTTTTAATATTCTTTTTTTAACTCTATATTTTATACTAGTCTTATATTATGTAATAAACTCATATCTTTAATATTTCATGTCTTTTTCTAGTTTCGTCTTCAAATTTCTTTCTTGTTCAGGCCTCTGCCTCTTCTGTCGTGATAAAACTCTACAACAGTCTTTCACTAGTGTAGTTTATTTACTTTCACATTTACACACAACTAAGAAATATTTACAATTTAATTAATTTACAAATTATACATTTTTACATTATATTACACATTTTTAGCTTAAAGATTGAAGGGAACCCTCGAAAAGCGCGCCTTCCCCCTCCGACCGTTCCCGCCAACCCCCCTTTTTTTTCGCCATTTTTTAAGTTAATTTGCACAATTCTGGGACCGGCTAAAACCTTTAGGCCATGCTGCCACGTCTTTCGTATTAATTATTTCTTATAGTCATTAATCACATGTCTTCCGTATTAATTATTCTTATACAGTCATTAGTCACTATTTACAAAGTCACGTCAGGGTCTTGAGTAAAGCGGTGGTGACTTTACACAAGCTTACTTTAAGAGATTTGGCGGCAATTTTCACGATACACTAATTTCTTCATGATTATTTCATTCGTGCACTTTCACTGAAAAGAATTAAACTAATTCCTACCTAAATTAATTAATGTTAGTCATAATTTACACTAAATTCGATCATTTGACTAAAATGTGAAAAAATTACGACCAAAGAGTATATAAATACTACGTAATAAGACACGGGACTTCCATAGATACATAGCAAACCTGAATTTTGTATGAAGTTTACTTGAAAAAATTTAACCCGTAGAATTTGAAAGTAAGTCTAAAGGCATTCAGATATAAGGCAACTAGTGTCATATGATTTGAGCCAGTTAAAAAAACATTACAAACTTGTTTTTTTATATGAAAGTTGCATTAAACTGATTACGACCATCTGCATTCACGATGGCGCCAAAACTCTACTGGAATTTTTCATTATTTGGCTGTCTTTTTTTAAATTCATTTGTCTATTCTGGGACCGGCTAAGACCTTTACCTTTTCCTAGTACCTCTTTCTTTCGTATTAATAAAATCTTTTCTTGTTATTTATTTTCAAATTATTATCTTCAATTTAATTTAATATAGATATTAATCGTTATATAATGTCATATCAGGGTGTTGACAAAAGCGATGGCCTCCTTACTCAAGCTTATTTTGTGAGATTAATGCCGGCAACGACAAAATACACGATTATTTAATGGATTTTTTGGCAAAACGTCAACAACTACAATTATTCAATTTAATTAAATTTGAATAAAGTTGTTACTTAAATAGCAGTCATAATCAGAGCCGGATTAACCTCAAGGCAGAGTAGGCAACTGCCTAGGAGCCCTGAATCGACAGGGGCCTACTGCAGTCCGCCAAAAAAAATATGAAATACCGTTCTTTGTTTTTTCACCTTGCTGCTAAAATACTCTACTTGAATTACAATTATTTATTTTATGTCATAAAAAGTACGCAATAGTCACAAAAAAAATATTTCATCAGCTGAATGGAAAAAGAAAACCAATATTGAAATTTTAATATTATTTCTGAGTATGAAGATGTATACTTCAAACATGTGTTATTATTGATATTCATTATATTATGTACACTGAAATTTTAAAAGATATTTTTAATTTGAAAATCGTTAAGTAATTTGCCGTTTTACAAACATTTTTACCAAGGAACGTAATGAGGTTTTTAGTAGCGCTAAATCACGTTTGAATTCGGACATTCGAGGAGCTTGACTCGCAACGAAGACGTTGATTTTTTGACAAATACTCAAACCAAACCAATGACCCAAACCCAACCCTAGGTACTGATTGTCTACGGCTGACTAACGTTATTGTTCCACCCATAGATTTAGGAATACCAAATCTATGGTTCCACCATCGTTGTTTACCAAATTCATAGCACTATAGTCTGTAACCAAATTGGCCTCTGAAAATCGAACTTTATAGTAAAATACTATGTACAGGTATAGAAGGTGTATTATCTATGTACAGGTACAACAGTCAATAGCTATGAAAAAAAAAGAATCTTTTCTTTTGATAGTACCAAAACTATTTGTTTATCTACCAAAGGATTCCACTGCTATTTAATTTTTAATGTTGATTCTGGTTTGACCGTGCACTATGATAATAATTATATAGAGTTTATGCAATAATAATAGTTTTTCTTTAAGTACTTTTAAACTGAATTTTGAAAGATTCTTTTATTAAATTATCATGTTGTAAATATTTTTAAGTATTTAAATGCATTCGAGTGTAATATTGAGTTAAAAATAAATTTAAATAATTCAGTCTATTCTCTATTTTGTATTTATTGTCACTAGTGGTGGTCGCCCATTGGTCGAAATTCGACCATAATAAATTTTAATATCTTGTTGATAAGAACGCCATCTTCATTTCTCAAGATCAACTACTTTGTTTCCAAACTTTATGAAGCGTCACCTGTGATCTTTTATCGTTATCATCAAAATATTTGTTTGTGTGTGTCAAATGCATGGTAGTGTATGGTATGGTAGTAATGTTTTATTTATTGATTTAATGTACTTTATAAACATTATTATTGAAAAATATTAGCGTTCTGCACTTCTCCTACACACAAACTATAAGTGTGCCAAATTTCATGCTCCTGCGCCCGCGCATTTTTTGTAATTTTAATTTAGGATCTTTATTTTGTTGAAGCACTGCGCAGGAAAAAGGCACTGTCAAATTCTTTTTTAGGCGAAAATCTTTTTACTGTGGAGAAGAGCTACAACAAACAAAATGATGAAAGTGTACGCCCACAACAGTAACGAAGCAAGTCACTGTATTCCCATTTACCATCCAACGACAGCGAGGCCATTTTGCATCCTCAGTTATGGTTTGGTAAGGAGTCTTATATTGGGACTTAACTGAGATACTTACTTATTTTGTTTTAACTTAAGAAGACACGTTTTGTTCAGTTCATTTTGTTAAATAAATGATTATTCTAAAAACAAACAGGTGATTATTATTTAACAATAAACATGTGACAGAACTTAGACCCGATGTAGTTACATTTGTATACTGTAGTAAAAAGCGGATATTTTAACATTATAAACTGCTACTCCAATTTTATCAAATTGTATAAATTAGATTTTTTGTAAAATAAAAGCAGTCTAAGATTTTATTAAGAATTATACAAGCTACCTGCCAGTGAATATCAAATCCAAAAATTCACTTTTTCCTCTCCGTAACATGCACAAATCGCATTTTTTTATTGATGATCCTTGCACCAAGTTTTTTATTGTATTTGAATATTTGTATCTTATAGTTTTTGATAGCGTTATCAATACCTGTTCGCCTGTATCGCCTGTTCGCGTCCACCCCCCAATTCGGGTACCATTTCGCGGACATAGTTTAAAAAACCTTTAAAAATAAGTGTACTAACAAACTAGGAAAATGAAAAGTCGTTTCTGCCTATAATACAATTTATTAGAAACACACATACACAGACAAAAGAACTGTTCGTATGGTTTGTCCTGTTTAAAAAAAATAATGAATCTCAGCTATACAAAAAAGTCGTGTAAATGCTCGAAGCTATAATTTTAGTTAAAAAATAGTGAACCGGCGCGCGTTCCATACGTAATTTTTCAATATTTTAAGTTTAATTAAAGATTGTATTAGTTCCTAGACCTTGAAAATGAATAAAAGAATAAAAATAATGATGATTTTCTTTGATTGTTGAATTTTTTAAAGTTAAAATGAGGTGGACGAATACCAATTTTACGAATTAGCCAATTTGCGTCCAGGTGGACGCGAACCCATCTTACTATTTCTAACTACCTAGATCCTTTATTTTAAAATGAAGATTTAATATGTTATAAGGATGGGGTTTTATTTTGTTTTTACCATTATTATTATGCTTATTAAAATAGCCAATTTGCGTCCACATAATTATGGTAATAGAAAAAGATACAGATGTCAAAATTTACCTGGACGCAAACTGGAAGGACGGATTATACTATATACCAGTTTGCGTCCACTTGTTTATTTGCATACATACATACATATTTTATTATATATTTTCACGCCAAGTCCCTTACGGTGTAGGCAGAGAGTATGGAGTGCCAGACCTTACGATCCTGACAAACCTGTCTTGCTTCCTTCACATTCATAACCCTTTTCATACAAACACGCCGGTTTCGGAGACTCTTGACACCACCCTCGAATAATATCCGATTGATCTGATCGTGAAATGTCAGCCTTGGTCTCCCCGGGTACCTACATCCATCCACATTCGCATTGTATATCTGCTTTGGCAATCTTTCATCTGTCATTCTTTCCACATGACCGAACCAGTGGAGCATGCCCTTTCGCATTTTAACACCAACACTTTCTCTCAATCCCACTCTTTCTCGGATCTCATTGTTACGAATGCGGTCAGCGAGCGTTACACCAGAGATTTTCCGTAGTGCTCTCATTTCGACCGCATTTATCCTACTTTCATGCTCTTTCTGACATACCCAACTCTCGCTTCCATATAATAACGTTGGGATAAGCACAGAATTATGCAAAGCGAGTCTAGCTTTTTGACTCAAAACCTCGCTTTGGAATAGCTTACCCAACGCTCCATTCACACTATTCCCTGCACTCACTCTCCTCTCTACATCCGCGATGTACCTTCCATTCCTGCTAAAAGCACAACCAAGATATACAATTTCATTCACTTGTTCCAGCACTACATCATCAACCAAAACTCTTACATCCGTTCTGGTTACGTCTCTTTCAAACACCATTATTTTGGTTTTCATCGCATTCAAATGTAAGCCCCTTTCTTTACAATCTCCTTCCATAACTGTGACCAGTGTTTGCAGCTCAGATGTTGTAGAGCCCAAAAGTACTGCATCATCTGCATATAAATGAATTTGTTTATACCTGTAGTGCTTTTTGCAAGGATGGTTTGATTGACGGCAATCGTAACAATAAGATCAGAGAAAGAGTAAGATAAAAGTTAGGAATTTTGTTACAATAATGAGTAAGGGCATGTTCCGTTGTTTCGTTCATGTTGTAAGAATGGCAGATGAAAGATTGCCAGTACAGACATACATTGCGAAATCGGATGAACATACTTAGATACCCGGGGAGACCTAAGTTGACATTCCATAGGCAATTTAACCAAGGGCCAACTCATGCCATCACAGTCTCCCCAACCAGCTTTTTTGTATGAAACAAGTAATGTATGTGAAGAAAGCTAGTAGTCGCTAGTACTTGATACTCGATATTCTCTGCCAACCCAATAAGAGACTAGGCGTGAATATATGTATTTTATAAAGAAAGACTTAAAACTAGATCAAGAACATTTTTATATTTTACCTCAAACCTGCAAACTCCACTAGGTGGACGCGATCTGGCGAAACAACCCTACGCTTTCATAATCAGAATCAGAAAAAACAATTCACGTGAGCCATACAAGTAGTACTAGAGTGTCGATATTTTTATAAACTACTACCGGATCGGAATCGCGGCCTCACTCATGTTAGTAGAAATTTTATTTCTCCGTATTGTCTCCAACTTATCCGTCAGGTGTTGCGCCAATAAAGGGCAATTTTGCATCTATGAAAAGTCCCCATGAATGAATGACAATCAAAGAGTGTAATAATGTTTTCTTGGCTTTCCATTTGTTGCAGTGCCTGTTTTTTGTTTTCATTGCCATGGGCAATTGAAGTTATTATACGATTTATATTTTATTGTAAATTTTTTACCGTTGTTGCCGTATTGGTTGATTCTTTCTTTTTATACTTTGTGCCAAAGTTGGACGCTGTTATAAAATTTTCCTTATGTCTATCTACTCACTACAATCTCTCTGTAATACAGTTTTTTTTTCAATGTTATCTCTATCCTTTTTAAGTTTTTCAGATCGTCGAAGTCGTCGCATGAAACGTATAATAATATGTACTTCGACTATACATACATATACGAAACTTATTGACCATATTGTATTCAATAACATCTTACAAGCCTTTCTACTAACATTTGCTGCTCTGTGGCACTACAGGTTTTTTACGGGTCGATTCTTCGCGGAAAATTGTGATGAATCAAAACATTTTTGTAATAGTGATAATGATTTTAGTAATATTCTTTTTAAAAAATAATAATCTATAAAAATACACTTTTTAGTTTTATATCAGTTGAATAACGCAGCGACACACGTCCGGCTAGCACGGCTAGTATCAAAGCACGCTAATTCTTGCGAGTTACACTGAAAATTATTTTCATATACGATATTTAATCAAAATTTTAATTCATACACATAAATTATAAAAGATTAATACATCATACACCATTCAAATTAATTTGAATTATATAATATCTTTGAAATAGTTTAACAAATTTTGAGCTTACGTCTCAATTTTAGACCTTAGTTTGTAACTTTTGTCTATCGAGTAAAATAATTATAAGCGTGTTATTGAAAGCCGTATTATTATAAAAAATATGATCAAGATTCATATATATTTTTTTACTGCCTTATCTCGTAAGCTTTAAACAAAATTTTGTTTTAGATAAGCCTGTTTTAGGACTCAACCTGCCTTAATCTTTCATCGGCCATTCTTTCCACATGCATGCATGTCCTTTTTCATTCCTTTCTTAATTAATAATTAAAGAGTATCGCATTCGTATATAACATTCATACTAATTAATTAAAGAGTATAATTACATATATAATATTATGTTCTTTTTATAGGAAGAGTACATATCTATGACTGTACTATTGGATAAAGATAGAACATTAATATGACTAATTTTGAAAGGGTGACTACAGGCATTCATGTTGCTGTATAGGATTATTATTATACTCTTTGCATTCATGTTTTTAATGAAAAAACTACCTATTTGTTTAAAGACATATATCTACTCCGTCTACTCCTATAGCGAATGCTAAACATATTTTGTACCAACTTGTATATCTGTAGCACCTAATATTTTCTTTATGTTTCAAATTTTGCCATTAATGAAAAAGAAATACAGACACAAAAAATAAAACGATGAACTGTGATTGGTGCACAGAACAATATACACTACGAGGATTGGTGTTACTTTGTATATCTGTCAAATTTCTGGTTGAGCCTTGAAGTACCTACCTACGCTAAACAACACTGAACACACAGTAAACGAAAAGACGGAAAGTCAAACAAACAAAAAATGGCGTAGTTTGTTCAATGTCAGTTTTGTGTTTAGTGAAAATGTAATGTAAAATAAATAAAAATGTTTGGATTAGTGGAAATGTTATTGTGTATTGCCTTTCCATGTTTTTTTATTGAATCATGTAAGTATATTTGAGTAATTAAAATTACTTAATACTTGTTGATAAAAAATTTTAGCGCTAAATGTTTCTAAATTTTTGGTATTTAATAAAAAAAAAAACCTTTATAATTTATTACATCATAACTGTTTTCTATTGATAAATGATTATTGAAGGTTTTTATTCAATTTGCACTTATGATCGATTTAGCAAACAGTTTTTTGTGTCATCACAATTTTGTTGGCGTACCAGAATTCGGCAATTCTAACGGTATTTTATATTTGCCGTAAATTTCTCTTCGTTTAATCTATAAAAATCGATTTATTACTTCCTAACCCGGCCATGGTCGTAAATACAAGGTCACTCGTCTTTGCAAATAGTAGTGAAAAACATTTACAAAAATTATTACTCCATCTCATTATTCCCATTTAATTATCTGGGAATATATTTTTATTACACGATTCTCACCAAATTCCTATTATGATCAAATGTAGTACATTTTTAGACTATGACTTGGGAGACAGACTTCATTTTGTACCCTGTTCCTCATGTAGCCCGTAAAAGTCTGAAATTACTATGATATGCAGACAAACATTATTGTATAATTTACTTATTATGTTAATCAAACTATAGGCCTATGCTATGTCTTCTAGTCTACAATACCGTTTTATTAATTTATTACAAAGAAATTAATATTAGAATGTTTACATATTATATTCATACCAAGTCCCTTGTGTGTAAGGCAGAGTATTGAGTGCTAAGTTTCATGAACCTTGTAGACTTAATTTTCTCTTATATTTTCTCTTTTTATTCAAACACACTACTTTTGTAGACCTGGACATAGTTTTAGTTAATGCCTGAGGTATTTTGTCATAAAATGTCAACTAAGGTCATCCCAGGTACCTGTATATATCCATATTAGCAACACAGCGCTGCACACTGCGTTAATAGTATTTGTGTATATGTTTAATTGTTGTTCCTTGCATAGTATATTTATCTACTTTTTTTTCTTTGTAATGTGTGTAGTGAATGTGTGTATTAATAAATGTTTTCTTTCTTTATATATGCATTGGATGTTTGTTTTCATAATCAAAAAGGTTTGCTAAATAAATATGTTTTCTTTAGAAAAGTATGTTTCCCAATTTGAGTAAGTTTGAATGCAAGCATACTTAATCAATAATTAGTGATTGAGAATTTCAAAATGGGTTTTTAAAAACCTGGAAAAAAATTCAGTCAAATTAAATTGAATTCTCCGAGTGTGGCTGATCAGACTGTTACATTTGCTATTATTTTTTAACTAACTATCCTGGCAAACTTCATATAGCTTGACATTAACAGGTACAATAGTTTGATAAATTAAAGCATTGTGTTTCCCATTTTCCCTGCAATTTATCCAGTATTTTAAATTACAAAAAATTACAAATTCCTTTAGGCAGTACTTAAACAATAGTGTATATTTACAGGTTCTGCAGAGTTGATTCCACCATTTCTAGCCCTATACAGTCCTGGAGAACCAGAGTACACAGAGGTGCTGGTGCATAGAGTTGGCGACAACTTGACTCTGGTCTGCGAGCTTAAAGGAGATCCATCTCCAAGGCATTTTGTTTGGAATTATGTGAATGATAATGGAACTGATGGTGGGAGGTAAGATATTTTCTGTGTTATTTTTTTACCCTGCCGCAATAGCCACTCACACGTCCGGACCTAATACCTATTATACTGTTGTCCGTTCAACTACGCGTGGCGCTGATTCGGTTGGTATCGCGCTCGAATGGTGTATCAAAAAACTTTTATAGCTTCTTAACTATAATACCTCGAGTAAATAAAAATACTACGAAAATTTTATAGAAGGCTACATATTAAATCTAAATATTTTTTGAGGTCTGAAAATTTAATTTAATGTATTAAAAATAGGTATGAATATTGAACTTGAAGGTGAAATAACACGAATTTTGTATTCATTTACACCACAACAAAAAAATATTATTTATTTTACAAATTAAACAATGGCACAACAAAATAGACGTTTTTTCCTTTAAAATGATGCATGAATCTTTATGAATAATTAACTCTAAGTAGTTAAATAAATCGAAACAAAACACCTCTCTTAATAATATTATCGCGATGGGCCCAAGCGCTTTTGACTCGCTCGCGAACTCAAAATATAAGCAAGATGACCGCTTAAGGACTCTTATGAGACTTATTTACGCAACTTAAAAAAAACGGTTATGGTGTTTTCTAGGTGTGGTTTCAAAATAAACACCAATAATAATATAAATGTCGTGTTTTATTTAATAATCCTTAATAAATAAAAATATGTGTGAACTTTGTAACTGTAAAAATAACTAAAACATCAAAAAAAATATGTGTGGTACGCCATTATACAGCCACCTTTGCATAAATTTATATTACATTCTAGGCACTTCGCTGGTGCATTGCCAACATCGACTTTGTTTAAAGCCAGTTTTTACAGGAAAATGGTGATATTCCAGTATAGGCCTAGTAATTGATGTATCATCTGTGTTTCTATATTGTTGAATTATATTATTAAACCACCACAAGGGAAATAAAGTGAGATGAAACCACCAAGAGAAGTCAAAAATTATAGCAAAAGTCGACAATAATTAATAAACATAACATTATTCCTTATGTCAAACAGGCAAACAAACACCACTACACGAAACGAAAAAAATATTGCAATCATATTTTGCTGTTTGTACACAGCCTTTATTTGAACAATTTTAGTTCCGTCCGTGGATAGTAATCTATCCAAACCTAAAAACCTGAGGAATACAATGACATTTTTATGGAATCTTCCGTGAATATTGTATATTTCTGTTTTCATGGTGTATTATTATGATTATGACAAACTGTCAATTCATATTTCACTGAAAAACTATGTAGAAGTAACTAAAATTGTGTCAATAACAACAATGACCGCTCCTACGTAATTTTTTTTGAAACAGCTATACTTTGAAATCAAAATATGACTTGATTTTATTCTTAAACCTGAGATATGAATACTTAATTATAAAGCACAAATCATCTAGTTTATTTTAATTTATAATAATTTATGAACCAGTGAATAAAACTTAAGTACTTACGACAAAATTGCTGGCCCTTCAAAAACACTTGACCAACGCGTGAGTGGTCTGAATATAAACATTTGTTTTTATTTGTCGAGTCTTCTTACACTACCATCTCATGATTATTTGGTAAAGCAGTTTGTCAGTTATTGACTCCACAACTCAAACACGCAAGAGTAATGTATATTATCTATAGATGACGGTTTTATAAAATTTGTAGCTAATGATACTAAAGTATTGTTGGACGTACAACTACCTTTTTTTTTTGGATAGTAAAGTATCGGTGGACGTGTGAGTTGTTATGGAATTTGACCAACATAAACATAAAACAACTACAGTGTAAACTCTTTATTACAAAACTCAAGAGACTGAGTATTTTTTATAGTTATAGAGAGTTATTGTTTTAAGGAGTAAACAAAAAAAAAAAACAAATTAGCAATCATTTTTAGTATGTCTCATAAAATATTTATTAAAATTTACAAACAAATTTTATAAATTTAAATAAATTTTCGTCAACTTCACTTCACTTTTGTCTAAATATACAAACACATTTCTTTGTAATTGAGAATGGCTGTATCGCTATAAAAATGTATCAATATGTGGGTTTTAACCCAAACTAACCAAGTTGAAGTGCTCACTTCTACTGTATATGGAGCTTATTGTTATAAAGGATAACATCATAAAGGGTTTACATTGTAATTTATTACACAAACAAATAAACAACATGTCACATGCATGCACCATGCACAAGAGTAAAGTATTAAAAATTAACAACTTCACTCAAAAACGTCAATTATCTTTTAATCAGTTACTATGTCACAATATTGTATTGAAAATGTAGACTTAATGTCTATAAGTACAGACAAATATTGTAGACATGTGATTTAAATCTTGTTTGTAAAATGCAAATGTATGTCAGGAGTGAGAAGATTTTGCAGGTGACAATATTCATTTCACATAATCACTATTTTTTCTTGTGTCATAATTTCTTTTCACATTTACAATAGTGTATTATTATCTGTTACTAGCTGAGCCAACAGACAATGTCCTTTTGTAACTCAAAATATATGTTTTTTCTCACATGAACTTTCTCCTGAAAACAACAAACAAAAAAAAATTATTAATAAAATTGGTCCATCTGTTCACTTGTGATGCAAGGGAAATAGGCATTAATTTATATAAAAATACTGATTTGGAAGTGAACTGTGCCATATTGTGATGTATGTGTTTACTGTTTAATAAGATTAAGAATTTAGTAATGTACACACGAGAAAATGGGGTTTTATTTTCAGACCCTTTACAATAGAACCAGGGGGACCAACTCTCACCAGTCAGTTGGATAAAACTAACTTGCAGACATCCGACAGTGGTCAGTACATGTGTTCAGCACCCCCATTCAGTGTTACCAAGTATATATTGGTACAAACTCGAGGTGAGTTTATTTTAATTTGTTAAATATACTGGGTTACATTTGAAAAATCAGCCAAATTTTGAGAGAGGGTTGGGAATCAGTAACACTTTCGATCTTGGAAGTATTTAAAAATTACATGTCAGTTATAATTTTTATCCGATGCAAAATACCAAATGTATGGTTACATTGAAAACCGAGTGAGATTTAGTATTATGAAAATGTATAATACTTTAGCTCTATTTATTCGTTTTGTTTTTATTATGTTTAATAAACCTGGAAATATAAAGCATATCTTACGGCCAATGTTAATAATGTATCTCAATCTAAACGATTTCAAGCAATCTAGATAGCTGCGTATCCGGCGGCCTATCCCATACCTAATTGCCATATTTATCCTGTCCACAGATATGTTATTGGCAAGCAATAACATAAAAATGTCAATCTTGGACAGCATGTTTTTGATTACGATTGATTATTAATATTTGCCGCTAATATGCAACCAGACAATATACAAATGTCAAAAGTATGAATCCAACATACAATCTCCACTTTTTCTTTTAAATCGATTGATAAAATAGTAATAATAAAAATTGCAAATGTATGTGAAATGAGTGTTTAAGAAATATTTGATATTTTCCATCGTCGGCGCTTGGTAAAACTTCCAAATATTCATATTTTTAAAGAAAGAAACACTTGTACTGTTTTACTTATCACTTATAATTTATTACTTTGTAATTAGTAGCCTACCGGTTTCGCTTATACAGCATCATCAGGGCTAAAACTTAAACTACTCAACAAAATTAATTAATTTCATTTAATTTTAATTTAATTGTTGAGTAGTTTAAGTTTTAGCCCTGATGATGCTGTATAAGCGAAACCGGTAGGCTACTAATTACAAAGTAATAAATTATAAGTGATAAGTAAAACAGTACAAGTGTTTCTTTCTTTAAAAATATGAGTGTTTAAGAATCTTGATACTGATTTCTTTATATTATGTTAAATTACATTGAGCTTAAAATAAATAAACGAAAAAACAGGTCCCAGCCACTGTGCTCGTGGTGCTCTCTGGTGTGGCAAGCGCTGTGTGCTGCCGGTGTATGTGTGTGACGGTAGGCGCGACTGCTTACACGCTGAGGATGAATCTCCGCAACTATGCGGGCCGATGCCCTGTGCTCGTGAGTATAATGTGGTCATATTTTCATTGTCAATTTGAAAGATTAAAGCACTCTGAAAAGCAAAAAGTCACTGCTGGTGTACTAGTAGCGTGACTTTATGTCTTAATATCAGAAACTTCGTCAGTTTCTTTGATATCAAAGCACAGAAAAATAAAATCAAAGTCATTTTAGAAGTTATTCAATTATGGATGAATAAGTCACTGTTACTCACACCCTTAGCTTAGGCATCTGAAGTAGTATCTTAAAATGTTGAAACAACTTTTTAAAAGTACTAATATCTTATATTAGGTCTTTCCAATTTAGTGCTCGATGCTTAGATGTTGAAAGATAAAAAAAAGAGTTAGACTTAAGCAAATTCCCCGTGAAAAGACCATCTTCAGAATAGACCTTCCTGCCAGTCAGCTCCTAAAAGGCGAGCATAGGCTTACCGTCACTTATACCGTGACATCTGACTAAATGGTAGAGTTTCGCAGCGGCTCACCCGGATTGGAACCACCGCCTTACCTATTCCTGCCGCCATATGACGTGCTCCGGTTTGGAGGGTAATGTAGCCAATGAACTTACTTCTGCTCTAAGCGTAAGCGTAGATCCCGGTCTCAGGTTGGCAAAGCTTTATTACCATCTTTGATGTCTTTAGGCGGGGTGAATTTCTTACCATTATTAAATCCGTCTGCTTGTTTGCCTTCCAATTTCATAAAAAAAAATTCAGCACTTTTAATGTTCCATAATATTTACTTGCTCAAATTCAATGACTCGCACACGGTGTATGGGAACCAGCTGGGACTGGTGTCGACGCTTGGCTTTTTAGCACAATAAGTGCCTTTTTTATATTATTTAAGGTTTCAAGTACGTTTTCTGAGTCTCTATTTGGTAGTTAAATATCGTTAACAGAAAACATGGTATATATTGCTAGCTTCTCACAGTGCGTGCTGTTACGGACGTACATACTGACGCACTGTAGGAAAAATCTAGTTTTCAGTACCACAGACTTGTCTGCATTTTGAGATGTCTATACTCGTCGGTTGTGCCTAATGATCTACAAAATGAAACTAGTATAATAGTAATCTTTCTTCTGACAGGCAGCGACCGTCTGAATTGCTCGACCGGTCGCTGTGTTGCCGAAGCAGCTTGTTGTAGCAGAGCCGTACCACTATGTAGGCAGCCAGCTTGCTGCGACGAGTACCCCCGATACTCAAGACTGCATGGTGAGATCTTATATTAAAACTTATGCCAGATTTAATTCTTCTTGCTTATATTAAAATAAACATTTACAGTCCCAACCTACTCAGTCTGCTGTTTGATTTATAGAAAATATTGCAGAGCATCTAGTAATTCTTTGTTAAGTTTTAGTGCATAAATTCAATAAGTAAACTAGTAGTTTCAGTGGTGTCACTTTTTTAATTATTCTTGAAACTCTTCCCACGAATTTTAAGATACATCCATTTAAATTGAAAAATAATTGTTCAAATCCGACAGGAAGTAACTGAAATGAATATGTTCTAACAAACAATACTCTTGGTTTAAACGATTTGGTACTTAAAACTAGTTTTTGTCATACAAAGTGTATGCAACCATAAATAATTACTACTCGTGTTTTGTTCATAATTTTATTACAGTACTGATACTTAAAAATAAGCAGAAGTTTCATTAATATAACAAATGTAAAATTACTTAGTTTTATGAAAAAAAAAATAAGTATAATGGAAATACAAAAGAAAACTTAAGTGTAAAAAATAATAGATTCCAACTGATTTTATAATAGTGTTCCACAAGGCAGTATTCTAGGGCCATTCTTTTTATTATACAAATCGAATGCTGTTAATGATAGTTGTAATGTTTGTTAACAACTAAAACGAATTGAATTTATGCACTGATTTTCTTTCATACTTGATAATAAAATAATATATTTTTTTTCTACAGGCTATCTAGATGTGGAATACCCACCGTTGCCAGAAGACAGACATGCCCCAGATGACTATGGGTTCATTCAGTCCACCATATATACAGTCACTGGTAAGTTGTACACAAACGATTGTAGTCACAGCTATGTATTTTATAAATAAATCATAGTTTTACTATTTTTCTTCACTATTATTATTATTAACTCTTTATTGTACACAACAGAAATTACAGAAAGACTTAAGACTAAAATAAAATCTCTGTTGCTGGAGATAAGCTCGCCCATTGTACTGTATTATCTTTATGTTTATGTTTGTGATAACTTTTGTGTATAATAAAGACATTATTATTATTAAAATAAATGTAAACATAAAGGGCGAGCTTATCTCTAATGAATGATATTTCTTTCAGCCAACCCGTTAAAGGAAAACAACCCTTATGTAGACCTGGTTTACAAAATTATACTAAAAATTACTACTTAATAAAATTAAATACTTAAATATAACTACACAAACGGAGGAACTTTTTATTAGAGCTTTATCTCTAAGGAAAAGTTCTTTTATTTGTTTTACTGGACAAATCCTGTCCTACATTTCGCGCAAGACTTGAAAGTGCCTCTAGCGAAGTTCTTGCTGTAGTCTGGAGCTGGTACAATCGAGTGTGACAATCGAAAAGCTTCTCTCGGTGCCAGTTCAAAAATATGTTTTGTAGAATGTTTTATCTAACCTTTGTAATTAATCTCGTCATAAACATGACAATAATGCATGTGCCAGAAAGTATAGGTGCGAGTTCGTATCCAACTGCACGCAGCAGCAGCCATACGTCTTCACGTCATGCAGCTCGTAGAACCTCAGACTATGTCGGAAGCACTGTATTCCAGCTATTTAAACTGTTTTCGTGAGATCGTACAGTGCTCAATATTGGACCACCAGATTGATCAGTTAATCTTCGGATTCAAAGAAATTTATTATTTGAGCAAATTTATCGTGTTTTCGCTTCAGCGTCAGCACAATTATACATATACATACATATTTTTTTTTTAATTAAATGCACTCCACCTGGTGTGATATAGTTGCGGGTGTGCCTCAGGGGTGCATTTTATCTCACTTAGTGTTTTCAATATTTATTAATACAATCACTGCGGTAATTTCTTCTAATTTTCATTTGTATGCAGATGATTTGCAGATTTACCGTCATTTTAGTACTACGGATAAGACTAGGGCCCTGATTTCTTTAAATGACGATCTTCGTGCAATTAGCTTGTGGGCTGAATCCTACAGTCTTTTAGTTAACCCTTTAAAATCAAAAGCTATAATTCTCGGGAGTAGATATCAGCTTGGGGCTATTGATTTTTCCAGTCTGCCACCTATAGTTTACAACGGTACTCAGATCTCTCTTTCGACCTGCGTCACTAACCTAGGCGTTATTTTTAGCTCGGAACTTTCTTGGGAGGATCATATTACTAACTTGAGTAAAAAAGTCTATTATACCTTTCATAAGTTACATTCTTTAAAAAAAATCTTCCAACGAAAACAAAAATTTCCCTTGTACAGTCTCTTATACTCCCAATTCTTGATTATGGTGATGTATGTTTCCTTGATGCTACAAAATCTCTCCTAAATAAATTGGAGAAGCTTCAAAATTCGTGCATCCGATTTATTTTAGTCTCCATGTTTAGAGCTCAACTCAAATGGCTTCCTATACGACTCCGCAGAAATTTACATATTCTATCTCTCCTATATAATATTCTGTACAACCCGTCAGCTCCCTCATACCTGCGGGAGCGTTTTAGCTTTCTGCACTCTACTGATTCCCCATGTCGCTCTAACCGTAGCTCTGTACTTCGTTTTCCCGCTTCGCACTCTAATTGTTATTCTAAATCTTTTACTTTCCAATCAATCAAATTGTGGAATTCCCTTCCTATCGTGATTCGTGACAGCCTTCTTTACCTATTTTTAAGAAAAGATTGAAGGAACATTACTTATCGTTGACACAATAACATACTCATATATTATCCTACTAAGATATTTTAATAATTATAATTGTGCCTGTTTTATTTTTTACACACTTTATTATTATATTTTTATTTATTTGTTCTAAGTATAGCTATAGTTAATTGTTTTTTGTACACGATGCCTTCCATTTTATTTTCACAGCTTAATTTTTTTTGGGTTGGCTAGAAAAAAAATCTTTAGTTAGAGATAAGCTCGCCTTTTGTGCATTTTTAACTTCTCGTGTATTTTAGTTTTTGTGTGCAATAAAGTGTTAAATAAATAAATAAATACATATTATTCTATCCACAACTGATTTACGGTCGAGCGACACGTCCCTGACTTCGTGTTGCTAGTTATGGAAAGCATTTCATATAATTACATAGAAACCAGCGGTGTCCAATTCAGCTACAAAATCACACTTGAAGAAAATCATATCATACCCTACTTATATTTATTACATATCCATAAAGTCGTGTGTTTATCAAAATATCAATATTTGTTTAAACAATTAGTAGATATGTAGTTAAAAAATGACATTTATTAGACAAAAGTTTACGCAACTGCACCCAAACAAAAGAAACGAAGTACGTATGAGGGAGAGCGCGGTACGATGCCTTTTTTCCGTATACGTATTCCTGCAAACGGTTGTAGAAATATACACCCAACATAGTCCATTTCAAATTACGCCTTATGTCGTTATATATAAGTTGATGGAAAAGTTGAGCAATAATGCCTTATTTTACAGACGTGTCATCAGTGCCACTGATCCATTAATCGATTTTGTTTTCATAGTCTGATATATTTTCATCAAGATGGTATCGTAACTTCTCGAAGGGCGATTCGGCGGAGCCCTTATTTCGATTTATTCTATCAATAGATATGTTGCAATAAGTATGGTTCTTGTGCTTGTGTGTGTCGAGAGATTAACAAAGTCCATGTGTGTTGTCAGCATGTGCGCTGATCTTCATGGTGGCGGTGGTGTTGTTGGTGTCCGCCCTCTGCAAGATGCACATGAAGAGAGCCGCGCTGCGGGGCTACACGCTGGCACACCGCCGCGCCAGGGAACACTACGCGGTGAGTCACACCCACAACCCCACACATATGTAAGGCATTGCAGAACTCAACTGACTGGCCAACATTTTATTGTTCAAATCAATTATCTTCTTCACGCCCATATCCCCGAAGATATAGGCAGAGGCACAACCAGGGCACCCATGACTAGCCGAAGACACTTAAGTCTCACAATGTGATAGGTGGCAAGCCTATTGCCAACCAGGCACATATCTAATCCCGAGCAACGTTTTTTTTATTAGAAAAACCCAATTTTCTTTTTGTTGTCCGAACCGGGATTCGAACCCGGGACCTCATGCAGTCAAGTCTAACAACTGAACCGCTAGACCACAGAGGCATAAACTAATCTGACGTGTTTAAAATGTTCCATCTCTTTTGTTTTCGTTTCACCTGCAAAACATAGGCCCGCTACCCCCCGCGGTACGAGACGGCGCGTCTGCTGGACCCGCCCGCCCCGCTGGCCCCTCTGGCCCCTCTGGCCCCGCTGGCCCCGCTGGCGCCGCACGCGCACCTCGCGCAGGTTGGTCGATGTCAAAGTATAAATAGCAGTTGCCCGTGGCTTCGCTAACGATGATTTAATTTCAAGTTGGAACAACTTGCACACGGACGGTGTGCAAATTTGATTGAAATCGGTTAAGTAATGTCGAAGTCTATCGCGGACAAACAACGTGACGTGTAATTTATATATATTGTAATAATAAAACAGTAATAAAAATAAAGCTGTACATAAAAATATTTTAAAAACAATGGTTGTTAAAAACAATGGTTGCTACATATCATATGCAGAATCCAAAACGAGAGTTATTAAAATTTTCGTCGGTTTGTTTGTTCATTTTTCACTCAAAGACTACTGAACCGATTTCGATCAAATTTTGTGCAGTGGCTAGTAAGTAGCTCACTACTCGGGTCAACATATAACATAGTTTTTATTACTAGAAAATCTTTCGTCCCCATTACTTACCACTATAGGTCACTTCAATGCGCTTACTAAGTTGCGGGCAACAGATAGTTTCATAATAAAAAAATAAACTTTAGTAACTACTCTAATGAAACTACCTTTATTTATAACTCATTCGGAGATAATTTTCGAGAGAAAAGATGGTCGAAGTTTTTTCATAATTATTGAATTTCGTGTTAATATTGAGTGAAACTAGTCAATTTTGGTGGTATTTTGTACAATTTTGTTCAGTGAAAGTGCACAAATGAAATAATCATGAAGAAATTAGCGTATCGTATATTTCCTCGTTGCCGCCAAATCTCCTTACATAAGCTTGTGTAAAAAGGCCACCGCTTTACCCAAGAGCCTGACACGACTTACTGACCACTTATGACTGATGGCTTATAATTAGAATTATAATTGATACAAAACAAATATAAAATTTGATGCAAATTTCTACTTGACTAATGGCAAAATACTAACGAGATTGCCAAACCCTAAAGAAAGAAACTCGTCCGGGAACAGTTAGAGGTAACATCTGATTCTTACCGACGACTTAAGTAAGTAAGTAAGTAAGACGACGAAGTAAGATACTCTAAGGTTCAACCTAGTATTATTTTACTCCTACGTTAGTCCATATTTATTAATAAGATGCCTAAGATTTATCGCTATAGAATTAGAGCTTGCAGTTCATGCCTTTGAAAGGCAGGGTGGTAGCCAATAAATTCACGCTTAATACTTGTCATCAGACTCTTGTTTGCCTTTCTTTACTTTTTTTTTGTGATAAATTCGTCCTTCAAGCCGGATACATAACATTGATCATACACATTTTATCAGGAAACGAGTTCGGTGGAAAGTCCAGCGCAAAGTCCTGAGGGCGAATCACCTCAGCCGCGTTCGGGTTTCGGACTCGCTAGATTATCAGACATACTTCGCTCAAGATATAGTCAGGTAAAGTGTTTATGTTATATTTTATTATTTATTTAAATTTTAAGCATTATAGTGTACAAAGTGCATTATATGTTACAAGAAACACACTGTACTCTATAAATAACGCTAGTTCAAACTTATTTTATCAGGTCCGGGCTCCTTTGCAGAATTGACCATCTGCCTTTCTGCCAGGCAGCTTGTAAAAGGCGAGCATAGGCTTACCGTCACTAGCACCGTGACATCTGACTAGGTGGTAGAGTTTCGCAGCGACTCACCCGGATTGGTACCACCGCCTTACCTATTCCTGCCGCCATAACGTCATGACGTGTTCCGGTTTGGAGGGTAAGGTAGCCGATAAACTTACTTTTGGTCGAGGCTTAACATCCCGGCCTCAGGTTGGCAACGCACCATTACCACCTTTGGTGTCTCTAGGCGGCGAGAATTTCTTACCATCAGGAAATCCGTCTGACTGTTTGCCTTCCAATATCATAAAAAAGCCATGGTATAGTCAGGCATTAAATCAGTAATTTTGTTTTATTCATATAAGCATGTTTTAAATTTAAAAAATGTTGAATATGAAAACTATGTAATTTTATATTTTTTTTTATAAATACCTGTTAAAATAAAATGAAAAAGTACATGTATATATGTATGTATATGCATGTTTTATCTTCTTTATGTTCACAACACAAAGTGGTAGAATCTGTTGGAATGCCTTTTGTAATATATTTTTGACACACATGTTCCGCAATTTTTCATTTTATATAAAATTAGAGACCCCAATGATGCCAGACTGAAACTAGTCGAGTTTGTGCCTTGCCTGAAATACTTTTGTATGACAGTTGATATTTCTTTAATAAGTATGCATGCTTGTGTGTCCATGGGGTTAGAAATATAACTGTATTAATTGATGTTTACACTACCGTGTTTACCTACTATGCCAGATTGTCGTCTAACTTAATTTCAAGATACATCGAGATCAGTTCAGTCATTTGGCTAGATTAAGAAAAATATCCTCACCAACATTCCGCTTTTGCATGTTTTGTTTTATATTTCATCGAAACTCAATTTTATGTTGCAGGTACCAACTCAATGCTGTGACGTCGAAATGACAGACGTTCGCTCGGCATCCCTAAACAGTTCTCCGGCCAGGAATCGAACCCATGTCCTCGGTGAATACCGATCACCTACATGTTGCGATACCGACCTATACTTCACCAACCCAGACTTGACTAATTGTGGTAGGGATTTGAATTATATGGCAACTCCTATTGAGTTTTTCAGGAGACGGACTCTAAGACGGAATACGCTTGACCGAGTTATGGACCAGCTGACTCAAGTTCAACGACCCTTGACTCTCCAATTGGGGAGATTCCAACTAAGCATACCTAGATTTGGTCGACGAACTGAGGAAAGAAGACCAGACACTCCAAATGTTGCAGAAATAAATATAGAGGATTTAGACTTTGTTAGACTTCACTCAAATGAAACTTACACTCTAAATGGAAGAACTATAAGACTTTTAGGGGCGAATTTCGAAAACTATCCAGTTTTGGAAAATCGCCCACCGCCATACAATGAAGCCATGCGGTGTAAAACTTACGGCCCCCCACCAGAATATCTAAGTAGGGAAGGTATCAACAGACAGACAGAAAATGAAGCGAGAAGTAACATAGAAATGCCGCCATGTTATGAAGACTTAGCGTCCGGTGTTGATCCTAACGCCAATCTTGTTAATGTTATTGATATAACTGCTCAAGATAACGTTAATAATAACGGTGAAAATAACCAAACGGACATTAATAACCAAGCGATCCCTAATATACAAACTGTCACAAGTAATAACGAAACCGCTAATAACCAAACAGTTACAAATAACGATACGGTTATATCTAATGAATTAGGGGCAACTAATAATGTAGAAACAACAGATACAGTTCAGGAAACAATAAGTTCTGTCATTGATAATCTTCCTGCTATCGATAGTGACGTTAATGCTAATGATACTCGTTATAACTAAGCACTTCTGAAACGTTGTTTTTGTGAAAGAACTTAATAATATATTATATAAATGTTAGTTATATAACTGCACCCTAAAGACTACGTTTTTATCGGACATAATAAAATACTTAAACGGAGAGTAATCATGAATTAGCTAAACCTGACATTAAAGCAGATATGTATAAGCAGCTAATAACAAAACGGGTACAAATTATTACAGAAAAAAATAAAAATTTTACTTTTGGACATGTACAACAAACAATATTTTTCTAGTTTAACTTTATTCGATTCTTAATAATGTTAAAGATTACAGTCGTTATATGTTTGTTTTCGACTAGATTCTAGACTTTATAAAATTAACATTTATGAAACGTTATATCAATATAAATAACGTTAAAACTGTTATTTTTAAGTTTCAAATGTGATTTATAAGATCTTAGGTTTACTTATGTTAGATAATTATACAAATAGTCATAACTTTTTTTATTTAACGTTAAGGGCAAAGGACTTACTTACGTTATACTTATCAATGTTAGACCTTTGCTGTTATTTTTAAATTGAATAATAGGGACTTTCAATCCAAACTGACGTAATTATGTGTTCGCGCTTTATCAGTACTCTTTTGTGAAACATTATTTTTAACAACCCCATGTCAAAGACATTTTTTATTGATGTAGCGCTAGCCATTTTGTTTTTGAACTAGCGTGCGCGCACAGGTATTGTGACTGGTGGACGATCGAATTAACTACAATAAAATTAAAACGGGTAAAGAAACGGGAAAACTAAATTATGTGATTGTTTCGGCGCACATTAACATTTTCTTAATGCGACTTAAAATGAATGACATCTTATTAGAGTATGTTTTCAGTAGAATTTTGTGCTATATAACACAAAATACGCCACCAAAAGTCGGAGCAAGGCAATGTTTTTCCGTAATCACTGTTAAATATCACCGTTATAAATATTCATGGTGATCACTGTTATAAATATTACATATGTTAAAATAGGGTTTCGATTCCCTTTTGTGCACTGCACTCGTGCCATTCATTAAGATTTAGTTGTAAATATTAGATTTAATTTAATATTCAACAAAAATGATTCGTCACTGATCTGCAGATCTTTTCTAAATTCTTATTACTCTAAGGGCGTCCGTTCAGTCATACGAGTTTCTCGGATCTGACGTCCACTCGTATGTCTAATATAAAAAATTGTATAACCAAAGCTTGCGCACGTGTATGCGGCAGATTAGCTTGTATTATATTAGACGACTTAACGGAAGTCCCCAGCATTTTTTTATTCTACCCACAAAATATATTTCTAAACACACACTGCCTTACAACAAAAAAAAACAAGAAGTTTGTTTAACTAAACGCTGTCCAAAATTAACACCCAACTAAGACTACACGTGGATGAAGTTGCAGCAATCTAATTTTAGACAGTGTTTACTGAAACATGTTCAACAAGTGTTAAACTTTTTTTGTAGTAAGATGGAAAGGTATCTTGTAGACGTTTTAGCTTAGGTACAAAGACTTATAACATTATAGACTAGTCTTTGCATAAAATGGAAGAATTGAATTGGTATTCGTTGAAATTTAATATTCAAAAAAAATAAAAATGTATATTTTACATATATTTATTGATAATCGAATTTAATTTCTAAACTCACAAGAATATCTTTTAACATAATTAAAAAATACTTATTACAAAATACAAGAATTGCTAATAATTTCATATTTCATATTTTTCAAATGGTAACTACAAATCCAATATGTACAATATATTATGATACAAATGATTTAAAACAGTAGAATTTAAAAAAAAATAAGCACAAATTACTAATTAATTCGGTAATATTCATCAAAAGCGCAATAAATAATTTTGTGGTAAACTTTCCGATTTCCGCAATATTTGAAAATTTGATTTCAAAAATATATACAAGGTAAAGAAGGTTGGTCATATTTTTATTTAATCGTGACTAAAAATGGGATGAAAAATGCTGATGTTAATTTCCTTATAAGTTATTTTTAGAAGTTAAATCTGAATACTGATGCGAAGTACACAAAAAAAGAGATTAGATTTTTAGAAAAACATTTTGTGCATAAGATTTGCTTACATTTGATGACAATTATAGTGTATTCATTACATTCCGTGTGTTATTGAATTTTATACAAAAGTAGATGTAAAGATGTTTTGATCAAGTTTTATTTTATTATTATAATACCTGATAAGGAATGGTACGTTATAAGAGCTGACATTAATAAAACAATCCTTACGATAAATAATTTTGATTAACTTTTTATTGCTTTTATTTATTTACAATTTTATGCCAATAGTGTTATTCTCATCTGAGAATCTATCAAGGTCGAGTTACTACTAGTCCAGCGGTGTCAGGGGAAGGGGAAAGACCAGACCAGAAGGACGCTTTCGTATATAATTTACCGAAAGGGTTTCTTCCTAGATAAAAAGTATATTTATGCTTCATGACATTTTCTGTGTAATAAGTTCCATTGTAACACGTCCAGTCAACTATCACATATTGTGATAGTAGCAAGAAAATATGCAATGGCCACGTCTATAGTGTGTTAAGATCTTTATTTAGATAATATCTCACTTACTTCTTGCCTGCCATGTGTTAAGTGCCTTAGGTAATAGATTAGGAGTTTCGCTTATTTTGCTATAGTTTGCTTATTTTACGAAATATTATTCCGACCAGTTAGACTAGTCGGTATTCTTCGAAACAATAATAGATATGTTCGAAAAATTTAAAAATGTTTTAGCAACATCCAATAAGCAGTTATTATATGCTGTCGAGCCTCAGTTAGATAAGAGTATCAATAGTCTTTTTGTCGAAGGGCATGGTTAAAAATAATTTACGCAGATTTTTATGTTTTAGAAATTTGTAAACAGTCATATCCTGCTTAAAATATTTGAAAGCTATTTATGTTCATTATAATTAAACTACAAATAAAATGCTATATTGAAATCAAAAATATCTATATCTCACCACCCGGAAATCGGTCTGCTTGCTTGCCCTCCTATAAAAAGTGTTCGAAAAAGACATTAGTCAAACAATGAGGCTTTTATACTTCATAAGAGGCCTGGAAACTCCGCATTTAATTTCGTTTGTTAAAAAACACGAAGGAAAGCCTGTTTCAATTAATATCTAAACAATGTCGATATGGGCTATCATAACAGTTCTTATCTATTTTAAAAACTCTGCAAACCGGTTACCATTAGAATTAAACTTAATTACGTTAGTAGCAAATTCTATCCCATCTTGATTGTAAGTTTCATACTTATAAGTTTTTAATTAAACTCCTATTATGTTTAAATATATTTTCTATATCCATATATCGAATTAGAAAAAATAAATAACACTTATAAATTTATACAGACATAAATTACAAATATTGGCTTTGTTTTTGGGAGTTACATGTTTAGTTTTTTTTTTTTAATTTAAATATTAGTGTTGTATGTGAAGATTACAATTAAAAAAAACTGTGTAATGTCAAGCTTGGTTTTTTGTGCAAAATAAATCTTATTGGATCTTACCAGGCTACAAAAGTGTGGTTATGTTTTCCGTATATACAAATTATTAAATGAAATTTGTTCTCTTTAATAACTCCATTAGAAACATATGTTATTACTACAATGTAATACTTAATTGAGAAAGCTTCACACTGGGTGACATACATTTCATGTTTCAAGATCGGTAAAGCCATGTCTATACCAGTTTGTAGAAGTCTTAGTTTAATTCGAATTAATTTTATTTGAATTACAAATATATTCAACCAAAATAAATTACTGACACGTTACACAAATTGAATGTAACCTCGAATTAAGCAAAATAATATACTTGTTTTATGGGTATTAGGCAACGATTTTAATGCGAAGAAATACATAAATACATACCATAAATAAATCCAGAATACCATAGATCTTATCTTGCTCAATAATAATATAGCAAAAATTTGTGCAGTATTTGTTACTAAATAGAGAAAACGATTACTAATCCTCGTAAGAAAAACTGAATTGAACTGCAGTTTTAATTCTAGATTGCACGCGTTTAAATCGGTCCAAAATGTCAAAGATTGGCGATTTCAGATTGTAAATCCGAAACGTGTGTTAAGTTTGATATAAATACCAAATTCGATATATTATTAAGTAGATAAAAATTTACATTCCCTTACCTGATATGTGCATCAGTTGTTTTATTTTGTTGTAAAAACGTAATGAAAGAAACCGTATGGGTTTTTTGGCGCCATCTAGAGAAAAGATGGTCGAAGCTTTTTCACAATTATTGAATTTCGTGTTAATATTGAGTGAAATTAGTCAATTTTGGTGGCATTTTGTACAATTTTGTTCAGTGAAATTGGACAAATATTATAAGCATGAAGAAATTAGCGTATCTTGTAATTCCTCGTTGTCGCCAAATCTCACTATATGAGCTTGAGCAATGAGGCCACCGCTTCACCCAAGACCCTGACATGACTTGACATTGACTTATAATTGAATCCCGATTTTGGTAAATTTGATGCAAATTTCTACTTGACTAATGGCAAAATGCTAACGCGAATGCCGAAAACTAATAAAAAAAGATACCGTATCTACGGCAGGCCAACTCGCAGATTTTTGTGATATATTTTGATGACATCTATTAAAATAACCATTTGAATGTTTGTGCCTCCAGGTACAGTACTTTACTTTGGTTGAAATTTAAAACAGACTATTTATAATTTCGTATTTTAAATTTTTTGGCAGCACTATAAATTTTGCTGATAATGAACTTAATAATTTCACTGTACTTAAAGTTTTGTATTTACTTTGTAGTCTAAGAACTGACGATTTATTTATGTATTTAAATTGTATAATATTTTTTTTAAGTTACGTGTTGCTAATTAAGTAAAACACTCATTTAAAAAACTTTTTTTGTATTTTAATATAAATAATCTTTTCCAGTCACAAAAATAAGTTATTGATTACAAAATAAAATTGTGATGTTTTATAACTGAAGTCGACAGCTCTTGGACTATGTTATCATTTCAAGGGCCCACGCAAAGTCACAGGTTTGACGGAACAGCCGTAGCTCGCGCATTGGAACTAAACATGATCGGGGCTGAGTTATGGCCAGTGTACACTTATGTTTGGTGCGAATGTTGGGTCGCATGCACGGTAATATTATCTATACAGTATTGTAACTCGGCCGTGTCCTTGAAATAAGTGCCTACAGATGCGCGGTACGTAAGCATGAGATAGGGCTGTCTCTGTCGCCTACCAACAGTTATCTACCTATGTAGTTTTGAGATTGTAAATTTATTACTTTTATTTATTAGCACAGATAGGTACTTAGTAACAATTTAAAATATTAATATGATTTAGTAATTTTAGTAAATACTTTGCGAGTTGAATAGAAAGTGTGCAATAAAAATGCAAGTGGTTTTTTTGATTGACAGATTTAATTAAAAAAAACATGATTATGTATGTGACTTTATTACCAATCGGTGTTATAAATTTGCCACCGACAAATGTTTGTGCCTTAACTGAGATGTACGAAATGCTTTGTTATTATATTTGAGTGTATAAAAAATCCGCATTCGAATATAAAGTGTGATGTAAAATTGTTTTGGGAAACACAGACAAGGAGGAGAAAAAGGAATATATTTTACTTAATTATAGATACCTAAAGCTACTTTACAATTTATATGTTTACTTTTAAGTGAAGTTCAGAATATAGCCTCCATTTTGTCTATGTATTTCACGACATCATCGCTGGGTACAATTAAAAAGTTTGCGAAGTATTCTTACTTTAGTCCCGGTACCTTAAATAATAAAAATAATCTATAATCTAAAAAAGCTATCTCTGGGTGCGTTATTGAGGAATTCATGCAACCAAAAACAGTACAATATATTCTACTTGTCATGTTAAATAGCTACTTGTGCTTATTACGAGTGAAAATTCCCGCAGTTACTGATTGAAAACCAGAACACCGTCCGTTCGTCACTGCGGCACACTCGCTATTGCAGCATGCTGCACGCCCTGATCCGAACGCGTAGGTATAGCTCGCGCGTCGTCCTTTTATATGAAGTTAGAATACTGTATAAATAATATTACTGTGTCGCATGGTTCGTGCACACACATGACTTAACGGAAGCCCTTAGTATTTCGTCAATGTACACATTATATGTGTTAGAGTATAGATGTTATTAAAAATCTCTAGATGTATTCGTGTCGTTAACCGCTCGTTCACACATGTGATCTTCGTACTGCGATTTTTATGTTTAATTAATTTATCATAAGTAATTCAAAACTATGTCTTTTGTTGAAAATGTTTTACCATCAGGAAATTCGTCTACTACTTGGTTGCCTTCCTAGACAAAATTAACTAGTATATTGGCTGAAATTCATTTGTTTGATGAATTTTTGAATGTTTTAGCAAATATGTTCTCTATTATATTATTATTATATATCTAATATTTATTAAGTAAAAACAAAAAAAAAACAGAAAATCACAGTACGAAATAAAAGGGTCTGAACGCGCGGTAAGAAAAAATGTGTTAGATTTTCGGTAATAGTCGTAAGTTCGAATCCTGATTACATTATGTCCGTCAGAAATCAAATAAAAATACTGCGGTTGTTCCGGACGAAACTAGATTATTGATTCCTAAATTGTGACATGGCTAATATTGTTTTTTTTACGGCAAACATTAATATCCTATCCACAGATAAAGATAGGCCTTCTAAAGCTTTGTTGCCTAGTTATTTTGTTAATCATTAAAAAGTAGCAGTGGTTGACTGGTTACCGATCCTAATTAGCCCTATCTCTTATCTTAGGTTAATAATGGTCGTTGATGGACTTCTTATTTAAAGATCGAATATGATTCGGACTAACGACCTGTATAGTAATAGTATGTATATGAACTAATAATGACCAACATATCATCGTATATTAACGCTATGTATAACTAAAGGCGTATATAACATGGTTATATCAATATTTGTCAGATAATTAAGCGAAAACATCGAATATTAGCTGAAAAGGATCTTTTGACCGTGGAAAAATTTCTTAAATAATTTATTTATGGCTTCAATGCAAACTACATATATATTTAACAACTTCCCTTTTAATAGTACAATATGTACCTGCCATGGGAAAAATATACTTATTTTATGTTGGTACGTGAGACGTATTTTATAGTAGTCATGTTTTGCTGCTATTACCATTTCATTTTTTTTCGTTTTACCACCAAAAGGTCCTAGTAGGAAAGACAATCTTTCGTCGGAAGACGACGCTATTTTCGCACGGAAACAAACGCAAAATTCGCTGCTTTATGGATAATCATTCATTCAACAAAAGCTACAGTTGATTTTGTAAATTTTAACAAACTAAAAAAGTTGAAAGATAATAATACAAATTCAATAAAATAAGAAATTAGTGCATGTATTTGAATACACTTTTAGTTTGACCCATACAAGATTGTCTGTCTTACTCTTAAACCTCTATTTATGTCGCATTTAGTCTTGAGATTTGAACAAAACACCCTTCAACATTGTTAGGCTGAGTGTAGATGATAGTTTAAAATAAAATTTTGAGTGATTTTATTTGCTTGCTATTAATTACAATGAATAAATTAATGTTTTAAAATGGGTCCTCATATTTTTGACTGATGTAAACATTGAGCCATCAAACCAATTTAGTGGGTTAGCCGTCGTGATTTACCGACTACTTAATAATAAACGTAATAACGTTCTAGAAATTAACATTTACGTATTCTATTATATTTAAGTCGAATTTTGTGTCCGCATAAATCCTTTTTAAGAATATTATATTGTAAGGAAAAGCGAGTTCAAAACAACTTTGCCGGCTGGCTTTATCAAGATAACTTGATTGTATACGCGTCCGTCCTTGATATTGCTACGTTACAAGAACAAAACTGTTCATCACTAAAATGTGCAAGGCTACCGCGATACTAAAGTGTACCAGACTGACGAAAGTCTGCGTAATGAGGTTTATCATGTTTCAACCGACTTACAAAATAGTGTGGAATTTTTAATACGGCTTATATTTTCTTATCAACAATTTTCTAAATAAACCAATTTTTGTATGATTCCTTTTAAAAGTACGCTAAGACCTGACTAGTGATTTTTGAGTTATACGGTATACTCAATAGTACGTATTTATTTTTTTACATGAATTTTTTGCGGTATTCAAAGAACACAACATACCAGTAATCATCTACACTAAGCCCTAAAAAGTTCACGCACGTGTTTGTCTTTTATAAGTATTCAAGACCAAGATCCTCGGTTCTGTAATACCAGCGAGGTAACAGTAATAGTACATTGTGAAAGTCTTAGAAATTGTAAATAACTATTTAAAGTACAAACTAACCAGCCTTCAAATGCCTTGTTGTCATAAGCAAATAAAGTATGTTTAAATTATCTAAGTATTTTATTTTAAATACTTTTTGTTATTAATTTAAGAAACCTTAATTTTAAAGATAAGTATTTTTTCCAAGTTTAATTTGGGTGATGCACCGAAATATCAATAGAATTGAAAAACATCTTAGCCGCAGACGTTGTCGTGTACCAATTGTGATTTTTGATTTTATAATCCTGACAATAACTATCACATAAAAAAGCATGAGATTGTCCTGATGTCAACTATCATAAAAAAACGAATTAGCAAAATTGGTCTATCCGTATTATTAAAATGTTCTTATAAATTTCACACCATGTAAGAAAGACAAGCAGAACGCTATTAAAAGGGATGTTTGTGGTGCGATGTCAACCTGAGACAGATGTTCACAATAGACTTGTGTAAGTTTGCCGCGGACGCCGAGTAGAATGTCCGAACCTACATCAAGGTGATAATGGAATGAAGTATATTTTTAGAATCAATTTAGTATATTAGAAATCATATTAAAAATGTCTACTAAAAAATCTTGGAATCATATTCTGATTCACCCACATTGTTTTATTTTCAACGTGTTAGCAAAAAAAAAACCGCGCATATGTTGATACATTTTATTTCTATTATCCAATTCCGTGAAAGTAACTGCAAATCCAACTTTATTTTGCAGGTTTTATCTAATAAAAACTTTTTTAAGTTAAAAAAAATGTCCGGGATTTTTCATTTTTATGTTTGTTATATTTTCTGATGACATCAGATTATGCTAAATTTATTATAAATACGTTTTCATAATAAATTATATATGTATATTTATTAAAAAAAACAACATGTTAGACATTTTAAAAATTTTTTCATGCGATCGAACCATTTTTTTAAAACAGGAGGACCACAGATCTAAAGGCATGATTTCTTCGTGCTGATTGAACGCTATCACTGCCTCTTCGGAGTTGGTAAAAGTAAAACCTCTCATCAAATCTTTGATTTTGTCGAAAATACAGAAATCATAGGGTGCTAGATCGGGGCTATGCGCAGGATGAATTGGAAGCTAAAAATTACTTTGTTTTGTTGGCCGTGTGTGAAGAAGCATTATCACGGTGTATGAGAATGCGGCTTTTGGGTCGTCTTTTGCAAACTTTTTCTAACACCCTGGGTAAACAAATGGTAGAATACCACTCGGCACTAAGACTCTTATGATCATCAAGTGCAGTTGTACAGATGGGACCCGTAGCTGAGTAAAAAAACGCGATCATTTTTTAACAACGTTTCTCGCTTGTCTCACTTTTGTTGGTCTGTTCTCATTTTCAAACACCCATTCACCAGATTGCTGTTTTTTTCGGGTTCAAAAAAATAAATGAAGTTTCGTCTCCTGTGACAAGGTCACAAACTGCATTCGAATGTCCGTGGTCGTACTTCAGTAGCAGCTGTGATCACCATTCCACGCGAGCCCGATTCTGTTCCGCTTTCAGTTTATGAGGGATCTAACAACAACAAAGTTTCCGAACTTTCAATTCTTCGTGTAAAATTTTCTGAATTTGGTCCATACCAATTCCTAATAGTCCCCGGATTGTCTCATCGTTAGGTAATCCGGGGGTTTCCTTCAACAGTAGCCACATTATTTTCGTTGACGGCAGTTGAAGGCCGCCGCTCAAACAAGGTGCTTATTTCCCAAAAGCGTTTTGAAGACGAGCGGTACAGTCTTGCGGGGAAATAGAACTTTTAAAATCATCGCGTTAAAATTAGTTTAGACCACTGGTGGCTTGCTGCATCTCGTTCGGGTAGGGATCCGCCGCCATTATCCATTTGGGAGGTAAGGGTGGTCGATAGAGATGCATATTGGGCCTAACACCGTGGCCACAGGACAGCAATGCATCTACATCTTTTTTGTCTTACCTTTAGGAAAACTTTGTGCTTGCCTGTACATAAATCCTGAATCCTTGAAGTGTAGTGTGAAAACATTATTATCTTTTTAGGTTGTTGGTGATACGTGACATGCTATTTTAACGATTCTGAGCCATGAAGGGATTTCTATCTGTCTTGACAGAAGGTAATGAAAACATAATATAATGGAATTAGATTTTTATTGTGATATTTACAGAATATAACTCTGATTTAAATTCTAACTACGACTTATGGCAATACGACTCATCAACTACGAAATCGTGAGCTTAGTAACTATTACATAACTAATAGAGATTGGTATTACGTCGAAAACATCGATAGTTTAAATAAAATAAATGTACACGTGTACAGAGTAATTGCCAATCTACTTGAGATTAAAGAACAAGTGAAGTAACAATACTTTTAGTTATATTGGAGTTAATATAAACAATCATGTATGATTTCAGCTCACGAGTTCTAAATAAATGGTACATCTTAATATGCAATTTATTTATTTACAAACTTATATCTACAATGGAATTACAATCTAACAAATATCGGAATAAATACTAATCATAATATACAAATATATAACAAATGCGTACTCGATATTAGACCTTATCATATAAGGTGCAACGTCGAATTTATTTACAATCTCATACATCATACGCCAAATTATTCTAAAACAACCATTATTTCCATCACGTTAAAGTTTAAAATGTATTTACGTAACTATTTTATCACACTTTGGAGTAATCTATAACATCGATTTTCGTCAATAAATTTTATTTTCCCTCAAATTAGAAAACTAAATTATTTTATTATCAATGAATTATAGACGAAGTCTACATTTCAAATCCATATCACTTTTATAATTTAAAACATGGGTGTTTTCGTCAAAATATAAAAATAAATAAATTCAGATAGTAGTGTTAACACGCATTTTAACAATCGACGTTTACAGAATTCGATTTTTAGTCGTTTAACGTCACTAATCCCTGAATTACAATTGAAATATAAAAATCCTAATAGTTGCGATCCGCAGTGTATACAAGCATACAGTTTACTTTGCAAGAAAAACGGAGTAATTGTATTTTTTACTAAATTTAGAATAAATATATGCAATCAAAACATATTTTAGTCATCTTGTTAGACATAATATGTCTAAGCTAAAGGAATGAAGCCCGAACACAATTTGATTAAATGCTTTTAATGGAATACACTTTCAAAACCAAATTCGTGACCAAATTTCAAAACGAAACCTTGGATGTATATTTTTGTGTGTAAGCAATGAGTACTACTCAGTCTAATAACATTAAGCTACCTATCTCTTAGTTACTGCAATGACTCAGTACCATAACACATAATGATAACTGATTATAAAATTTCACCAAATGATCTTGCATATGATAAAATTATTTTGTAATACGAAAACTGTTGTTTAGAATATAAGGCTTTATAACTGGTACTCAACTTTTTAACGTGAATTCTCAGTTACTTCATATTAATTTACAAGGTAACCAAAAAAAATAACAAAATTTCTTGTGTCAGAAACTAGAATAGGATTTCTAATTTTATAACTGATTCATTCATACATAAAATTGAAATTAAAAAACAATCAAGTGTATGATGAATGTTAGTTACTCAGAACAATAAAGTTCAACAGTAAGCGTGGGCAAAAATATAAACAATATATTATTATAAGAATAACGAATGTTGCAGTTAGTCGATACGCAAGGTTTAAATTTTTATTAATTAAAAGAATTCGTGCAGTAGATTGAATACTAGCATAATTTTCATCTCTTTCACGTTAAGTGACTGAGAACTATCCAATTTTTCACAACATTTGTGAAAACACCTAGCTCAATTATAGGCTGATAATAGGACGCTAATTGAAATTATATACTATAATTTTAGTCAAACTAAAGGATTGCTTCAATGCTTATTAGTCCAAACAGCCAATTACTTAATCTCGCTAAAAACATAATTGCGAGATTTTTATTAAATTTTCACAAAAAAAGGTATCATCCTTTATTTTAAACCGTCAAACTCGTGATAAGTTGCTGACATAACTTCCCATATTCTTGTTGATCGCCAGATATCCGTCTCATTTTTAACCCTTTTTTCTCTTTCGCTCTATTTTCACAAAGCACCAATTCTATTTGAATACCACCAGAATATTCCAAATTCAAAAACCCTGTCAGAGATTCCGTGCCATCTTGTCCGTCTGTCTGGTTTGTTTCAACAAATATGTTTTGTGGAGGTACTCTTGTATTAATAGTTTCTTTTAATAATTCTACTATTCTTTGCGAGTCTAGTTGTGAACAAACAGTCGATAATGCAACTTCATAATACTCTTGGACGCAAGAAACTTTTTGGGGGCTTAAAAGTATAGGGATCTTCTGTTCTGCGGGCCTACATACTTCAGATAATCGCAAATCCATCGTCGATCGTTGTAATTTCTCGATTTCTGGTGGATTTTCGTCATCTCTAGGCATATACACATCTTCGTAATATTCTTTTACTTCTTCTAAAACTCCTTGAGCAGAAAAAGAAGATCTGGGTGTTTCGCCCTTTTCCGAAAAGCTACTCCTACCTAAATCGCTGCGTTCTGAAAAGGAAGATCTTCCAAAATCTCCACGTTCCGAGAAGCTTCCTCTATCAGAAAATGAAAACGACTCTCTATGCTCCGAAAAGCTTCCTCTGTTTTCACTAAACCCTGAACTAATAGATACAATATTAGAGTAAATTGACTGAATATTTTGTTCACAATTTGGAGACGCATTAGCTGAGTCATTGCTTAAAGAATCGTCACTAAAACCTAAAGACTTATCACTACCTCGTCTATTTCTAGACTCTTCTACAAGGAACTTATTAGTCTCGTCGACACTTTCTTTCGGGGATTGCATTTCTGCATCTTTATCTGTTTCTTTGGGTTCCGTGTGTTCTGTGTCCTGACTAACTTTTCTACCTATGCCTTTGGTTATTGAGGGTCTATCGTCTAGTTCTGAGGGTTCAGATATTACGAATTGAGGAAGAGGGTACCTAGAATTTTCTAAACTGTCAACACTGTCTTCAGATGATGACGCAACTAAAGTTATTTCTGAGCCTAAACAATCTGTTAAACTTATTTGAGGGTGAGTGGATGTGTAATTTGAAAAGGTTCTATCTAAAAATTTTGCATCTCCATGCTGTCCATTTCCTATTTCTTCTTGTATCATATCTAAAGGGGAACTGGGGTTAGAAATGGGGGAGTTGTTAAGGGATCTATGGGCTACTACGTGAATTTGGGGATGAACCATTGGATGAAGTTGTGGGTAGTTTGTATCCATTTCGACATTGCTTCGTAGGTCTAGAGGAGTGGCGTTTGCTTGGGGAGTCCCTCTAGTGATTGACCCAGTGTGGAGGTAGCTGAGGCCTTCGGTTATTTGGTGTAAGGGAGAGCCAGGGCTCGCCGGAGAGGTGTGACCTGACAGAAGGCCGAAACTTCCATACGAGTGTATGGATTTTAAGACTTCTTGAGGTAAATGCGGTGAGTACAGATTTATGCCAATCTTCAATGGTAAATCCTGAAAATAATGTTTTTGTCAAAAGAACATTCAAATTTTAATGCTTTATCATGAAGCTATATTGCTTCTGGTGGTTACACTCATAATAAAGGCCTGTGTCATTTGCACATACTGCTGACTCACTCTAATGTACTGACTTCTCTTTCTGCGAGTCTTGTGATATCAATTATCACATTAAAGTCAACGTGAAAGAGAGACGTTAGAGTGAGTTAGCAATATTTGGAAAGGACATCAGTGGGATTATTCAGTATCTTTTTAGTGATGATCACTGCGTAAAGTATACACCATACTGCTGTTAAATGACGTGTTTTATATTTGCTATCTCCTATGACCAACAGAAATACAATGGAGATAGCCCCGCAGGTAATTGTAATAATAATAATAAATCTTTATTTCAAGTAAACCTACAAGAGGCACCTGTGACGCGTCTATACAATAATAAATCTAAAGTAAGGAGTGTAACCTCCAGTAGATACTAATATAGCTTAATGTGCTTTACACTCATAACGTCACACAGAACTAATATGTAATTGTTACGTACTGTAATGATACAATGTAATGTAATTAAAACATTTTTTTAAGAAATGTACCTGTGTAGTTCGCGCTGAGTCGGCACAGATGGCGCTCAAGTCAAGCGCAGGAGACGATGCCCCAGCGTGGATAGGTGATCCTGTGGTGAAATGAAAGTAAAATTCATTATCACAGATGTTGAATTAAGTTATTTCGCGGAATCCAAGTAACAGGAAACATACCGACTTCAGGTTGGGATGGCACCATACCACCTTCGGTGTCTAGGTGGCATGATTTTTTACCATCAGGAAATCCGTCTGCTTGTTTGCCCTTCACCATCACAAAAAAAAAAATGGCGGATAAACTTCCCTGTTCCCATTGCAAGAAAACGCCATTTTCAAACTATCCACTAAAACCACATCTTACTTAACGTCTTAGGTAATTTTTGAACAATCCTTTAGGGAATTTTCTATACAATATTCTTATCATAAATCTTTGGAAAATTTTAGGCGTCTTTCGATTAAGTAACTTTATCACTACTAGAACAATTTCGAATGGTATTTTTAAGTGTTATTGAAAATTAGCGGTCCGCCCCGGCTTTGCACGGGAATAAAATATACATATAAACCTTCCTCTTCAATCTCTTTATTAAAAAACCGCATGGAAATCCGTTGTACTATGTAGTGATAAATATTTTATTGTATTGATACCCTTAATAACGTTAAAATCAAAGCTACATGACTTAACATTGTTTAACAAGCTAGACAAAGCTAAATGAAACATCTATTTAAGCGGTAGGTTTAAATAAGAACGAGCAGTTACCGGGCAGTGAGACGGCGGGCACGTGCGGCCGCTCGCCCGGCGGGGACGCTGTCGCGCCCGCCCCGCGCCGCTCGAGCCCGCGCTGCAACACACCCACGCACATATGCCATTAGCCAAGCTTAATTGTTCCATATTAGTCATGACTCATCAAAATCAGTCAGGTCTGAGTCGTAGACAAAGCGGCGTCATTACCCAAGCTCACCGAGGAGATTCAGAGGTATCAAGAAATCACAAATAAGAATAAATTGATAGTTTTAACCATACTATCAGTAAAAAAACTTAAAGTTTAATTAAAATCGGCCAAGTATGTGCGAATAGATCTTTAAAGAAGTGAAATCGCATTCGTTTTTAAACTAATAGATACGACAAGATACTACAGAAATATTACCTGCAGTTGCCTGTACTCGAGCCTAGCAGTGGCGATATCGTGAGCAGCTCGCGGCGGACTCAGCTCGGCTCTTCTCACCGGCGAGTACCGCTCGGCGTGCTCGCGAGCTAATTTCAAAACATCGTTATGATTGGACTTCCGCGACTCAATTTTTATGCAACCTAATTTAAAACGATCACTTTTACATTTCGTTATCAAACCCTACATCGTACTTCTTCAAGTAATAGTTCAATACCGTTTTCGAAGTCAAATCGTTATTTTCAGAGCGATTAGTGTGTGCGTACGTCTACGTATTGCACGCATGCTCACGCACCTCTGTGTGTTTCTGTGTGCAAAAATACATTTCACGTAGTTTCAACATGACACACATTGCATTACAGCTTATCTGAGATGTTACTTTTTTAATTGACATTAATATTCGGTTGTCCTTCGTATTGGAGCGTCCCCTGTGTAGAATAGGCTATCTGCCTCCCTGACTTGCAAATTGTAACAGACTAGCATACGTTAAATGGGTGACTACAAACTGGGCCACTGTGCTACTACTGGGCGCTGTCCTGAGATCAAGGCATCATGTACTGATAAGTTACTGGCTAACATGATGCCTTGATCTCAGGATAGCGTCGCATCTAGTAGGTGTGTGTGGGCCACCGTTGTCTCTTTTGACCAGGAGAGACTTTTTGACATTAACATTACATCCACCAGTACAATGAAATAACTAGCTTGTACATATTCCAACAAAACGTCTTTTCGGTACCAGTACGTGAAAAGCACGTTGACGGATCTCTTGGATTGGATTATGCTCATTTAAACCCGACTTCCCATATTAAAATAACACACACGCTTTGATACTTTTTGTCAACTAACGAGTATGTACTTAAAATGTGTACATAACGGTGTTCTAAAAAATTAAGTGTTTTATGTAGCTTAGGCTCTATACTGTACTATTCTAAATGTACTTCTTTAAATAACACAAATTTTAAAATATTTAATGATCTAAACTACAACACACAGTGAAAAGAGTGAAACATACTATGAAATACCACAAAAAGCATTATTGATAATACTCATTCACACACACGTAAAAACATGATGCATATAAATTAAATTTGCACAATACAGATACAGTGATCTACTCTGGAAGTGCACTCATCAGCAAAAAAAATAAAAATAAACACAAGACACTCATGAAAATGTCAATAAAACTATTTTTAAAAGTAAATACTTACTATACAAACTATGTTATCAGATTTCTTTTCACACCGAGAAACTTATTAAAACCACCATACCCTGTATACTTTGTAGAATTATCAAGTACAAAAGCTTAAATATCTACAATCTTTTGAAATAATAAAATATAGTTTTTATTGTACCAAAGTGCATGATATATCTACTTAAGAAATTAATTAAACAAAATATCATTTAATCTCTTTATAAATTCTAACTTGCACTATAACGTTTATTTACGAGAAAAATAATGATTTTCCTTTACTACTTTTTTTTTTACTTAAGTACAGTGATTTTTTTATTTCATTCCTCTCTACTGGCTATTCTTATTATTAAAGAGAGAAAATTAATTCGAAACAGTTACGCCTTAACATCAAGGTGTAACTTTATATATACCTGTCGATATATTTTTCAACTATTGGCATAGGTATTGCAACAAATAAAACCAAAGATCCTTTGCATCATCGCAGAGCTATAACCTAATAACCCATCACCCAGAATTAAAACAATATTTACCCATTTCTTGTACAGTGGCCAACATAGGTTTCCCTCGCTGTGGTCCAGAGTATTTCCGGTGGCGAGAGTATTGGCCTTGAAATCCACCAGTGGAGTTGGGGAGAGGAGTACCGGCAGTAATAGAACCACTAGGCAGCGTTGAGGTTTGGGATCCAAAATTAAAATTGTTATGGGGGAAATCAAATGAATCTAAATTCATAGGTGTGCCAGATATCAACTGATTGGAAAATGGCATACAGGGCGAGTTTGTTTGATAAGTCGGTGTGCCAGAGACTATAGAACCCTGATTTAGTGTGCCAGTTATCGTGCTTTGATTTGAAGTAGCAAGACCGGATACTTGGTTGGAAATAGGTGTACCAGTCATTATAGAACCTTGGTTTGGTACTGGCATGCTAGAAATAATGCCTTGATTGGGGATTGTTGTGCTAGACAGCATAGAGCCTTGGTTTGGCATTGGCAACATACTACTTTGACTCGAGATAGATGTGCCAGGTATATATGGACTTTGGTTTGAAATAATCATACCCGTCAAAGGGCTTTGCATGCCAACAAGGTTGCTAGGTAATTGACTAGAAATAGGAGTACCGGACATAATTGAACCTTGATTTGACATTGGCCTACCTGAAACTATACCTTGACTAGCGATAGGCATGCCAGTGATTATAGAGCCTTGGTTTATTGGCATTGCAGGATTTATGGAACCATGATTCGGAACTGCGTTTTGTTTGGGCATAACTATGCCGGAAATTATTATACCTGAGTTATTGGAAATAGGCATGCCGCTGACGATAGGGCCTTGATTTGGCACTCCTGAAACTAAACCTTGGTTTGACATACCAGAACCTAACTGGTTTGGCATAACCATACCTTGAACAGACTGAGTTCTTGAGTTAATTGTGTTTGACATTAGTGTACCGGAAATAATAGAGCCTGGATTTGGCATTGAAGAAAATATAGAATCTTGACTGGCATGAGTGGCATTTTGAATGGGCATTCTTGACATTTTGGGCTCGGTATTTGGTATGCTTGTGAACATAGAGGTATGATGAAATTGATTTCTAGGGAGCACATTTTGCACTTGGTTTCCAGAATACACAGAACTTCCAGAAAACGAATGTGGTCTGGCGTTAGAATTTAAATCTTGGTTTTGGTTTACAGGGGTACCAGAAACTATAGATCCCTGGCTTTGCAATTGCATTTGGATGCCCGAAAACGAATTCGATATTCCGGAAAATGAATCTGATATTCCAGCAAATGAATTTGGTCTAGGATTGGAATTTTGGTTTTGGTTAACAGGAATACCAGAAACTATGGAACCCTGGTTACGTAATTGCATTTGGATTTCAGAATATGTATCAGGAATTGCAGATAATGAATCAGAAATTCCTGCAAATGAGTTCGGTCTAGGATTGGTAGTATCTTGGTTTTGGTTTATTGGTGTACCAGAAACTATAGAGCCTTGATTTTGCAAATGTAATTGAATCCCAGAAAATGAATTTGGAATTCCTGAAAAAGAATTTGGTCTAAGGTTGGCATCTTGGTTTTGGTTTACTGGATTGCCAGAAACTATTGATCCCTGGTTGGGCATAGGTAAATTTGAAAATATTGATTCTTGATTAGATATTGGTGTTCCACTTACAATGGAGCCAGTTTGGCTAACAACTGTACCATGTGTGGGTGAAAACTGGGGTAAAGAAGGGGTGTAAGGGGTATGAGCTTGTGTTATTGGCATGCCTGAAGTTATTGACCCCCTCATAACACTCCCTTGGGGAATGGTTTGTAGCACTGGTTTCATCGAGTTTTTGGACTTAGGGGTAACTGGTTGTGTTTGTGGTTGATTTGATTGGTGATAACCACCTTGAATGGCCGGTGGGAGATAGTTCCTATTCATTCGAGCTTCCACTTCCATTATTAACTCTTGGCTAATAACTAAAAATGTTTAAAACAAAAATTAGCAAACATGCACTACAAAACAAAACAAACATGCTTTTAGTAGCCACCATTTAAACTAGAATAATATTACAATGTCATAATAAACTGAAAATTTGATATTGTATAAAAAAAGTAAGGCCAAATGAATGATGATGATTCAACGTTTTTTGTTCTTTTTGTGCTCTGCAACTTTAACAAAATATGTATATAAAATAATTACTGTAAATTCCTTTCTGATATATTTAATGGATAGGTTTTTCCCAAAGAATCACATTAAAAAGTTTTTTACTATAAAATGTAAATTAAAAAGGTGTCTTTTTTTTCACTGATGTTGAGAACATATTATAATTTTAAAAATCTATCAATTAGGCAATTAATGTGCATTTTTGTTTAAAAAAATATACATCAATTCAGTTTATACCTTTGAGTGTTAAACCAGCGTTTATACAAATAGAATAATTAGTCGTTGACTAACGAAAGTATTTTTATAATTTGCATTATCGATTAGGGACAAAAGTCTACTTTCTTTCAAGAATTTTTATTTTGATCCTTAAATTTAATAATTTTTAATCAAAATCATCAACTTGACTGAAAATGTTTACATATTTTTTGTTTTTAATTTCAGCAATGTTAAGTGTAGGTGTTTACAATGATGGCTACTAAAATATAGTAGATACTAATTAAAATAACTAAACGAATTAAAGCTACACTAAAAACACAAAACATACACTCGTTGCAATACATTTTAAAACTAAGAAATAGGTATAATTTAATTTAGATACTAATTCCCACGAATTCTTTACATACTTAAAATATGTTGTTATTATTAAAGTATCGATATACTGACAAATCGAGAATTTTTCGTAAATGTACAAATTTATAATATATAAACTTTAATATTAAATCGAAAAAAAAAACTAATTAATTTAACTTTTCTTTGCAATTATAATATAGTTCCTTTTCTCAATATTATATTGCAATGAGGTTTTAAACAATAATAAAAAATGCTTAAAAATCACAAAAACTCCTTTATGGATCAAAATTGTTTAAATATTATTTCTAAATTGATAATTTTTTATATTTTTGACTACTAAAAGTTTTAAAATTAAAGTAGAATGCATTATATGAATAAATTTGGACATTGACATTAAGCCTTGTTTCTAAATTAAGAAATATAAGTAATATTTTTTCGGGAAATTACATAATTGTAAGCAAATAATTTTAACCCATAAAGCATTGAACTACAAAAGTATAACGGCAATTTTGATAAAAGTATTGATTTTTTTATTCATGTACATTAGAAAACTGTAAGAATTATTTCTGTCATTTGAGATATTCCAAAAAATAATACCCATTTGATTAAAATATGTGAGCAAGATTAAAACTTCTTTTTTGACCGTTTTTAAAGGATATTTGTTATTTCGGTAATTAAATAATACTTCGTGTCACGTTTACGCAAACTATATTCAGACTGCCGTACATACCGTTACCCTCCGGTAGGAGCCCTTTTTCCGTCTACCCTCTACTAACAATATTTTATAATATAACAACATATAATAATGTAAATGTTTGCAAATGAAATTAATTTATTTTTTATACATCATATCAAATAAATTTCAAAACAATAAAAGTTGACCGGTAACGAATGACATGTGGGACGTCGAAATTTGTATGCTTTGTGCATACATTAAATATATATTTTTTATCACGAAGCGGAATCGCAATATTTATAAATATAAAATATTTGCTTTAACTGTATCTACTATCAAAATGGCCGTTAACACACATCCAGTAGAAACAAAAATCGAGCGTGTAGTGTGTGTGTGTGTGTGTGTCACTCACCGGGCGGGCGCTCCGTGACGGTGAGCAGCCCCGAGCGCCGCACTCGCATGTTGGTCGCGGACGACGGGGACGTGCTTAGCTGTCGGGGTAAGGAGGACACGGTATTTATATATGCCAAGTTATTATTATTATATATTATTCATATTATGTTATTCTGTTACATTATATTGTTATTATCAGTTTTCAATAATACGACGAAATGCTTTGATGATAGGTAGTTAGGTAGTGCTTTTTAAATAAAATTTTGTATAGCTTATTGTAACAGAACTTAAGTTTGTAAAGTATAATAATAGAAAAAATTCAATATACGTATCAGTGCCTGCCATTGTCACGTTCCATGCTGGAGGGTATACGTAGGAAAGTAAGTGTATGGTAAGTAAATATAGTTAGTGCTAAGTATAGTAGTAGGCAAATCTGTGATAAGTTTATGATAAGTATGTGGTAAATATGTGTCAAGGATGTGGTAAGTCTATGGTTAGTATGGTGTCAGTTGGTTTATAACTATGTGTTAAGTATATTTATGGTATGTGGTAAGTGTTCGGTAGTGGGTGTTGCGTAGTCACCATTGCCGTGGAGCAGACGGAGGAGACGGAGGCGGCGTCCTCGGGGGTGGCCATCGTGTGGCGCTTGCTGCTGCCGCGGGTCAGCATGTACCTGTCACCATGCGACACACATACAAACGTTTATCGACCAACATACTACATTTAAATAACTTACAACACCTAAGACACGACAAAAAAAAGTTTAGAGGTGTCAAGGGACACTCGGATGGAACGAAGTTTTCTCTCTCACTCTCAATCAAGAGAGAGAGAGAGAGACATGTGTACGCCGCACAGCTTACAATAGCTTACTGTAGCAAAAAGTGTCATGGACAACTTTTCGTGACATTTTTTTCCGTCTAGCCCCTTTTCACAAAGCGCAATAAGGAACTTCGTACCAAAAAAAAATACTTTAACACTTTTCCAGTGCTAAGGATAAATTTCCATCTATTTCAGGAAGCAAAATAACGCCTGAGGATCAACTTTTTCGTTGTTCAAAATGTGATCAAGTTGTTTATATGGTTTATAAATGCAGGATACTTTTAATATTTTGCATGTCTGTGAAAGTAGATAACATTAAGCTGGAAACATATTATCAGCCGCGATTGATAGCATGTTTCCAGCTTTACACTTGTAATGAAAATTTATTGAATTTGAACAACTTTTTACATTTAAAAAAAATAGATTTTTCCAATGTTGGTTCGAGTCCGGAGTAAAACAGACATTTGCCTCTCTGCAAGGCAGTTCGTAAGAGACGAACACAAGTAAAATATAAGTCAGTACCAACAAGACCGCGTTTTCCCCGTGTTGGTCCGGGCTCCATCGCAGAATAGACCATCTGCCTTCCTGCCAAGCAGCTCGTAAAAAGCGAGCATAGGCTTACAGTCGCTAGCACCGTGACATCTGTCTAGGTGGTAGAGTTTCGCAGTGACTCACCCGGATTAGTACCACCGCCTTACCTATTCCTGCCGCCATAGCGTCATGACGTGTTCCGGTTCGGAGGTTAAGGTAGCCGGTAAACTTACTTTTGCTCGAGGCCCAACATCCCGGCCTCAGGTTGGCAACGCACCATTACCATCTTTGGTGTCTCTAGGCGGCGAGAATTTCTTACCATCAGGAAATCCGTCTGCTTGTTTGCCTTCCAATATCATAAAAAAAAAGACCGCTGGGGGTAGAGTGCTGTGCAATCTACCGCCTTATCTATTCCTGCCGCCATAATGACAGCGACATGTACTAGTTTGGAAGGTCGGGTAGCAGGCAAACTTGCAAAATAGACAGGTGAGGATTAAAACGTGAGGATTAGTCAGACCTGCTGAGGTTAGTGTTGTAAGCAGAGTCTCCCTGCTGCTCCTCCGTTTGTTCTGACTCTTCACCTCTAGTCGATGTACCGCTGTCCGATACCTGGAAAATATCGAAGGAGTTAACACATAAGCACATGGTGTGTGTGTGTGTGTGTGTGTGTGTGTATAGTGTATACTGACGTGGTGTGCGGGTGCGGACCGGCAGACGCGGTCGGCGCCGCGGCCCACGTGCGCGCCACCGTCAGACGCGCGGCGCCCGAACGACGAAGCTGCCGACAATCAATTATTTATTATTAATATAGGCACTTACTCTATAAACATCATATAAAAACCCCAAAAAAACTACTCTAAATAAATATATCATCTAACTCGAATGGTAGTAAATCGTTTACTTTTGTATGTTATGAATACCAAAAAATTTAGTAACAAGAAACTGTAATAGAATAGACCGTATTTTTATCGCGTACATTCGACGCGTATTTTGTTTAAATGGTTACTGCCTTACCACAAATACATTCAGATGCCTGTTTAGCTAAGCACTGTTGGAAATTAACATCTAACCAATAACATTCTATACGTCTATAATGTCTCAGCGTGTTACTAGTTGACAATCCAAGTTTAGATACTATTTAGTAAAACGGTTGTTCAACGAGCGTTTATTTTTTTTGTATAAAGACGGTAAGCTATGAACAGTAGATATTGTATAATCTTAATGTTGTAAACCTGAGGTTCAACGGTTATGAACATTGATCGTTATTAGACCATAGATGACATTTCTGAGGTCCGCTACATACGTTCGGAATTTTGTTATTAATTTTATTTTAAAAAACTGGAATTGAATTTCGTCCGTAGCAAATTCACACAAATTCTATACGAAAGATTCATGATGTAAGTGGTTTATTTTTTTAAGTGAAACTTCTTTAGAATCGTTGTGATTTCAAAACGGGTGCAACGGAAATACGACAGATAAGAGACACAAATATATATTCATCTCATTATTTTGTCGATTTACTGAAGTTTCACTTCTATCGTGTGTGAATCGCGCACACACCTTTTTTTTTCGAAACAGAATTCCGAATGTATACAGCGGGCTTAAATGGTGACGATGTGCATCTGTCGAACTTTCACATGTATTAGAAAACATTTGGCATAGTCTGAGGCAGGTTGTAAGAGAGCATCGACCATACATCCCAACAGACGCCGCATATAAGGCAACACGGTTCTGTCAAGACATAAGTGTAATTGTTCTAATGTAACTTATTACTTAAAAAGATATGAACAGTATCTACCAGGTTTGTGACCTGTAAACATTGTCGCGTTATTGTATAAAAAATAAAAAAATAGATATAAAATGACTGTTTGTTCAATTAAATAGTAGATACGGTAAACACAGCCGCACTTCAAATTACCGAAAAGATGGTACAACTTTCCGTAGGTTGATTAAAATAACAACATTCATAATAACATTTTGAATTATTTGATGTTTGTCGGAGTTCATCATATACTGGTCAGTCATTGTTAGATGCGAGTTTATATCTCTTTCTAACACATGTGATTTTCAAGCTATCACTTTCGTTTGCATACAGCTAGTGATGTACTAACATGCAAATCTATTTTAACGATATTGTTATTGATTTATCCCGAATAGGATACCGGTCTTGTACCGGTATTGTATGTAAGTATTTGTGTATTCTATCGATAAATTTAAGCATTGACAGAACCAATAACAAACTTCTTACTCTGTGTACTTTTGAGTTGGCCTCTGGATAGTTACTCTTTTTCATGTAAGAAGTCAGCGAACAAGCACACGGCTCTCTTAATGGTAACAGATAATCATGGTCTACCTATTACCTAACTATTGATGTTACAGGTGCGTTGCGACTGAAAGGCCTATTGTGCAAATATACTGGCTTCCCTACCCTCCGAATCGGAATGTGACACTGTCATTGTAGCGGCAGGAATGAGTAAGACGGGGGATAACTACCCAGGGAATTTGCTGCACACCAATGAATCACCAGTGATCTTGTTGACAAATACCTGTTTTACCTGTGCTCGCCTCTTACGAGGTGCGTGGCAGAGGGGCAGGTGATCTATTTTAGTCAGCAGACCCGGACCAACACTATGGAAAACTGAACTTCTGCGGTAGAGGGCGCTGTTAAACTCTTTTAAGTGCATTGGGTGGTTATCTGGTTGGTATAAAGTCAAGACTGGTTCCGATAGGCTATGTTGGGGTCAGAATGTCATAAAACTTTCAAAGGTCTTTGACAAAAAACTCAACAATTTTAAGTTCAGGTGGGAATTACTCGAATGAATAAAAACAATTCAATTTGATAAGTATGTATTTTATATCAGGTATCCATAAGATCATTTGGTTTAAAGAAACCAGACGAGAGAAATGGTTTCCGACTTCCAAATTCTAAATACAGCGAATTAAATCTCAACATTTTGCAGAAGATTGTTTTATATACCCTACGCCAGTGCTGCTTCATAACAATGCTAGATCACATACTATACAACAGACGGCTTCTTAATTAGAAGTGCATCAATTGGAATGTAAAAAACATGCATCTGAACCTAACTTCAATAGATTTTTTTTTTTCGAAAAATTCAATTTCGACGGGGCAGTCCAAACCACATTCAAATATTTTGTTGATTACCGTTCGAATGGTTTTTTAGTAGAGGGATCAAAGAATTACCTATGAGATTGCAAATGTGCATAGGAAACAATGGTTTATACTTGGATTAAATTAATATGTTACATTAAAAATATTCGAATTATGTTCCTCCCTTACAAAACGCCAATTACAAATGTAAGGACCTAATATATTCAAGTACGGATATTACCCTCATTCGCGAAAATGTGTGACGTGCAATAACAAAATGCGATATAATCCGTTACAATGTCGTACTTCATAAAATAAAAGGCATATCGATAAAATATATTGTTCGTACTAAATTTGTGTCATCCCTAATCTTACATATCTGTTTTCGAATATGACGTTTTGTCATTGCAAGGGCCAATAAGGACATGACTTATTGACGACTTATGACTGATGACTAATTAAAATTAATTGAAATTGATATAAAATTTGATGCAAATTACTACTTGACTAATGGCTAAATACTAACGTGAAGGCCAAAACCTAAAGAAAGAAGGGCCAATAAGAAAGCAGTTCCCCGCTTCCCCGCACCTCCGCTATTTGCCAGAATTGTTTCAAAGCAAAATTATAAAGAATAGGCGTCTACTGGGATGTACGGTCGATGTAAGAGAGCGACAGCGAGTACCGTGCGTCTGCATGGCCACGGGCGGCTTCAGCAGATGCTGGTCCTTGACGCTGAAGTACCGCGGCGGCTGGTGCTGCACGGCCGGCAGCTTGGCCGCCAGGTTCGTGTTCGGCAGCAGCGACACGTGCGCGCTGCCCTCCTGTTGCAACAGTCGTACATTCCTCAACATAGCACACACGAATTATATTGCTAAACAAATATGTTATTTTTCTGGGCACTGGCAACTACTGGCTCTAAAAAAAAGGCTACCTAAACAGCCCATATATATAATAATCAATACACTTTTATCAAAAACTTGTCATTTAGTTACTTTATAGCGTATATAAGGTGGCAATGAATCAGACTAATCATATAGAACGAAAAAAACCTTCGCCGTCAATTATAACATTTTTGGCGTCGCCAGCTCACTACATATTTTGTCACTGTTAACCTAGTCACATTCTAATCTGCTTTCACTACAATCGTAATTTCACCTTAAATACAGTTTTCTTTTCTAGAATAATTAGTCTAATGCATTTGATATTATGTTATCAAATTTAATTGTTAATGGACGCCCCTGTTATTTAGTAATTTTGGTAATACGTATATAGTGTACCAAAAGAATAAAAAATAAAATAGTAAATCCAAAAAATATATAAAATACTAAAAAATAATATGTTTAAACAAAAATAAATTTTCCCGTACCGGGAATCGAACCCGAGCCTCCTGGGTGAAAGCCAGGTATCCTAGCCACTAGACCATACGGGAGTTGTGACAATGTCATTAATTTTCGAACGTGATTTAATCTTCATTTAAATACACGCAAAATTGTATGTGGAGAAATTACTAATACTATTTGTCATATTAAGATAAACGTCACGTAGGTCACTTACCGCAAAGGTGGCAGAGCTACAAAGCGCCGCAGGCCTTAGCTCTGCCGGAGGAGATGCTAGGTCACCGCCCTGCAATAATAAATTAATATATAAAATTCTCTAATTCGTATACTTGTTTACAAATAGAAGACAGAAACAATATTGTAATTAACTAAAAAAATGTACTCTATTTTTATACAACGCCATCTAATGGTAGATCTGCTACAACTTAAGGCGCAATAACGATATGGTAAATTACAGCTAAAAGCGCCATTTATTTTTTGTGTAAAACATAGTACATAGTGAAAATATTAACAAATCCATCACCTTTTTAACATAAAATAATTAGTTTTATATCATTCCTGCAAAACCAAGGGTTGTTGCGAGTTAATTGTAAATTTTGTAGAAATCGGTAAATCATTTTTGATCTTAAATTTATTAAAAAAATATTTCCCGTACCGGGAATCGAACCCGAGCCTCCTGGGTGAAAGCCAGGTATCCTAGCCACTAGACCATACGGGAGTTGCAATAAGTGACGAATTTATAAAACGTTATCTATTTAATACTAACAATACATGACATCTTAGAAAAGAAAACATTAAAAACGGATCGAATAAGGCCTAGCACTTGTGGAGTTTTCAAAAAACGAACATACAGTCACAAAAAAAAATCAATAATACTTTTCATTTCTCAAATGACAACATTGCTTTTTATTGCAGACAGGCACTCTTACTTTTTTTTTGTAGTCCTGGTTAAAATAATATTAAGTCGACCAATAGACCTATATTTTGCCTAGAGTGAGGGAATTAAAAAATGTATGTGAAATAAATATCGTGACCTTTTTTTCGGCTGATACCATGTCATGGGTTTTTCTCGTCAGTTAGCAAGTTTAATGAATGTCTGTGCTTTGTGTATAGCGTAAAACAATAAGTATATTTTTTTAATAGGCAAATTTGAAACCAAATTAATTTAACTATTGTATTACGATTTACGTACACATGCACAGAATGCTTAATGTGTAAATATAGCTTCTATTACTGCGGATATACAAGCGATCTGCAGTAAAGTATCTGAAATTTAGAGACGGTTTTTTTTAAGGTTATTCCTTTTATAGTTTCCCTCTTTCTGGGTGGAGAGAAATGGAACAGAGAATCGAAAACCAGGAAATCTGGTCACGTTAGCTATGTACATGTAGAATTGATGTATGTGTGTTTGTAAAGTTTGTGAATGTAAGTGACCTGTCGCCTGCAGTCGCCAGGTCCCACGGTGTGGCGCCGCGTGGTCTGCTGCTCGAGCCGTCGCGCCGGGGACTCCACGCTTGGAGCCATGCTGTCGCCGTCCCCGAACTGATAATAAGAAATAACAATGTTGTTACAATCATACAAAAAAAGTGTATCGTATATTTTGTCTTCTCTGCAATGTATCATAAAAAAAATCCGGTGAGTGTCTTTCACCGGATAGTGGTGATGATACCGCGATTCCAATCTGGCGGTAGAATAGTACAGGAATCATATTATAGGCCTAAGTACTTGGAATGCGATGACCGATTTAAAAAATAACTGTGTTACACTGTGGTAATTAACACATACCTTCTCCAAGCTGTCCCCCGTCAAGTAACCCGGCGTCGACATGTCTGTAATATCTTCTGCCTCCATTTGCTCATCTTCACTACCCTGGAAACATGAAAACATATTTTTCAATACAATTTTTTTTTAATTTAGATTTATGGAAACAAAGAGTATACAATGCTAGTAATAGATACCTTACAACTAGTGAGGTCCAACGGTGATCCAGTGGCGGAATCTAGAGAATCTGGAAATAAAACATTTATTTGTTATTGTTGAAAGTTGAAGAAGTTGTTGTTTAAAAGCAAACAAGCAGAAGGATTTTTCTGGGATAGGAAATACACATCGTCCAAAGATATCAAAGATGTTAACAGTGCGTTGACATGATGAGGCTTCATTTCTAGACATGATACTTTATTTTTTACATATATAATTAACAATAGGTGACCGGCCTGGTTGTGCCGCTGCCTATTTCGTTGGGGGATATGGGCGTGAAGATACTTTACGTATAATTAATTGACTAATGCGTATATTCTTAATATTTAGTTAGTCCGGGTCTCTTGTGTAGAATAGACCATCTGTCTTCCTGCCATGCATCTCGTAAGAGTTGCTCGTCTCTTACCCGCGACTTGTCAGCGTTTGGGGGTTGAATTTTAATGAATTTTTTTAAAAGTAGCCACTGATTAAACTCGGATCTTTAAATATGTGTCTATCAAATTTCATCAAATTCAGTCTAGCGGTTTAGCCGAGATACAGACGTTGACAAAACAATATTTGTTTTATTTGATTTTTTTCGTTTGTTATATGGTCGAACAGACGAAATAGTCGATCGAAGTGTGATCTAATTAAAATATCTTATATTAGTCCAGCTTAAAAGTCATGTTTTACCCAAATCGGTTAAGTGTATTCCGAGATATCTGTGATGCTACGAGGGTCGATCCAAAAGTTCGTGGCCTAATCTAAATGGAGCTATGACATCTTTTTAAAATCTACCGTCATTTGTTAGTATGTGTCATATTGATTTATTGTGCGCAGATTCATTCCGATACTGCACAATATAAATTTTCTGTGATTATTTGTTTGAAGCAATCTGACGCAATTTTCAATAATGGAGAAAATTGAACACCATGCAGTCATTAAGTACCTCAATAAAAAAGGCCTATCACCAAAAGACATCCATCAAGATATGGTGAGCACTTTGGGGGAGTCTGCTTTATCGTATTTCAGTGTCAAGAAGTGGGTAGCTGAGTTTAAGCGCGGTCGTACATCCTCTACCACGAAAGAAAACATCGATAAAATTTGTGATCTCGTACTGGGTGACCGAAGTTTGACCATTGGTAAGATAGCTGAGATAACAAACATTAGTTCCATAAGGTTTCTGCTCGCTGGGTCCCAAGGTTGCTTTCAGCTGAACAAAAACGAGTTCGATACATAATTTCGCGAGACTGTTTGGAACTTTTTAAGACTGATCCCGATGACTTTTTGTCTAGATTCGTTACCATGGATGAAAGCTGGGTTCACCACCATACTCCTGAATCAAAGCAACAATCCAAACAGTGGAAAAGATCAGACTCTCCTACACCGAAAAAGGCTAAGGTCGTTTTGTCGACTAACAAAGTCATGGCTTCTGTTTTTTGGGATGCGAAGGGCATTATTTTTGTAGATTATTTACCGAAAGGTCAAACTATAAATTCTAGTTATTATTGTAACCTTTTACGAAGACTCCGGGAAGAAATAAAAGAAAAAAGGCCGGGCATGTTGCGTAAAAAAGTTTTGTTTCATCAAGACAATGCACGTGTTCACACTTCGGTTGAAACAATGTCTGTAATCCATGATTGTGGCTACGAATTGCCTAACCTTATTCGCTGGATTTAGCCCCCTCGGATTATCATTTATTTCCAAATCTAAAAAAAAACACTTGGGTGGCTCGAAATTTTCGACCAAAGATAAGGTGATAGTCGCAGTAAACGACTATTTCGCCGACCTTCCGGAATCTTTTTTTTTCGAGGGGATAAACAAGTTGCAGATCAGGTGGAAGAAGTGTGTTGAGCTAGATGGAGACTATGTCGAAAAATAAAAATAAATTTAGACCCAATTTTCTTTCATTTTCTTGGTCGGGCTTAGAACTTTTGGATCCACCCTCGTATTTGTAATGCAGCACATTTAAAGCTGGACAGGAAGCTAACTTTGTTTAAAATAAATGATAAACTTTATTATGTTTAAAAAACGACCCCTCGTATTTGTAATGCAGCACATTTAAAGCTAGACAGGAAGCTAACTTTGTTTAAAATAAATGATAAACTTTATTATGTTTAAAAAAAGACAACCCGACTGCTCAAAACGTAACAGTGCTGTTATGATAAAAAATTATATAATATTTTTCTTAGTGCCTTTTCATTTAATACCTACAACGCATTACTAAAAAATCAACTATAGGACGTAGTTTGAACGAAAATATTTGACCTATTGAAATAAATTTAACCTTAGTCGTATAAAATGTTATTATTTAAACGTTATTATTTTACATTTAAACGTACAATGTTAATTTAAATCTATAAATTATTACATGATGTCAAATCTTTGGATCCCTTTTTACGAAAAATTGCGCGGACGCAGGAGCATAAAATTTGGCACACTTATAGTTTATGTGTAGAAAAAGTGCAGAACGCTAATATTTTTCAATAATAATGCTTATAAAGTACATTTAATCAAAAATAAATTACCCACACTACCACGCATTTGACACACAAAAATATATTGATGATAACGATAAAAGATCACAGAAGGCGCACTAAAAAGTTTGGAAACAAAGTAGTTGGTCTTGAGAAATGAAGATGACGTTCTTATCAACAAGACATTACAATTTATTATGGTCGAATTTTTACCAATGGGCGACCCACTAGTATGGATAACTAGCTGTTACACGGGGCTTTGCTTGTGTGACAATTAACTTTCATACAAACTTTTAATTCCTATTTCACCCCCTTAGGGGTAGAATTTCCAGAAACGCTAAGTACGTATCTACAAATTTTTAATAAGTAGCCTAAAAATTAAGTTTCATGTTTCTAGCTTAAAAAAATACGGTCTTAAATAATTTCAAACCCTATTTCACCCCCTTAGTGGTGGAATTTCCGAAATTCCGTTCTTAGTGGGTGCCTACTTAATAAAACTACCCTACTCGCAAATTTCATGGCTGTAACTTGAACAGTTTTTGCTCGGCGATGATGAACCAGTCAGTCAGGACATGTTAATTTATAAGTATAGGTGACCGTACCTCTATCCATATTGCCGTCACTGTCTTTCTGTTCCAGTTTGTCCATAAGGAGGTGGTAGATGGCAGAAATGTGGTCGAACCGCTCTTCCTCCACCGACTGAAACCGTAAACGTACCATTACTTTAGAACCAAACATAAAAAAACTGTATTTACTAAAAAATATAAAACAAACCCATTTAACCTTGATTCCTACATAAACAAAAGCTGTGTGGTAGGAGCCAGTTAATAAATTTGAATTAATTATTATACTCTGTACGTGTGTTGGTGCACGCGTTCGCGTGCGCGCACGTGTATGTGAGAATGCGTGTGAGTTTACAAAAAGATAACAGTACATTTTTAAGTTTTAATCAATAACGTTTCTTTGTTTTTTACCTAATTACGATATTACATCACGACGCCTAAAAATAGCTTATTTCGAGTTGACGTCAAGCACCATCGAAGACCCCAAAGTGCTTTATCTACCTAGCATCTTGAAAACTTCTCGAGTTTTATTTATTTGGTACAATATAACATTGATATTTAATTATTTTATATTAACTTTCAAACAAGTATATATGCTATTTAGGGTTACTTACAAAGGACCGGCAAAATTTTAATATAAGGGAGTTTAGACAAAAATGATAAGTGCATTTTAAATATTAATTGCCAAATTGTAATATTTACTTTCACTATTGGTCGCCCGTTGGTCGAAATTAGACCATAATAACTTTTAACATCTTGTTGATAAGAACGCCACCTTCATTTCTCAAGACCTACTACTTTGTTTTCAAACATTTTATTGCGCCATCTGTGATATTTTATCGTTATCATCAATATATTTGTTTGTGTACGTGTCAAATGCATGGCAGCGTGGCTAATGTTTTATTTATTGATTTAATGTACTTTATAAGCATTATTATTGAAAAATATTAGCGTTCTGCACTTCTCCTACACATAAAATATAAGTGTACCAAATTTCATGCTCCTGCGTCTGCGCAATTGTAGTAAAAAGGAGTCCAAAGTTTTGGCATCACGTATTAATATATAGATGAACATTCATTTAAAGTAGTCCGCGTTAATACATCACTTGTTGTTACGCTACGTCGTACATAGTACGGGTCATGACGTCACCACCCTACGCATGCAATTGCGGTCGGCGTTTATTTTATAACCATGCATTTTGTATTTTGCGTGGGATAAATTTATAAAATGCATACCTTTTTAATTTTTATTACTTCATAAATGGAAAGTGTTATCGATTCCCAAACCTCTCTCAAAATTTGGCTGGTCCTTTAAATGTTACCTGTATACGTGAAGTAGTAAGAAATGATCTTACCTGCCTGACGTGTTGGTGAGTGAGACCGGGCAGCGTCAGCATCTTCTGCAGCACCGCTGCGTGGTGGTCCCCCTCGCCGCCGTCGCCCCCCG
>NJDC01002719.1:232800-245222 GCA_002245475.1 Calephelis virginiensis | reverse complement strand
CACACACCCTCCGATGCATCTGGAGTATATTCACATGTCTTTTAAAAACAATAAACAAAAAAAAACATTTTTACATTTTTTTAATTTTAATCTGCTCAATACAGATTTTTTACGTCTTAACATCGGTGAAATATAACCTAAGACAAGTTTGTCTTCTTTACCTTAAAATAAATGAAAATAATGAAAAAAAAAAACATATTTACCCTAAGATGAAACAAAGTTATGGCGAACGTGAATATCATCTATAACGACTAATTTATTCACTTCTAAATTTTTAAACGAAATGATGCCCCATACAAATCGACTAAAATTTCGTTACAAAAAATATGTGGTATGTAGCTCCATAGATTTGTGGTATGTAGCTCCATGGATTGCGTTCGAATTTTTTTCAAAACGGAATTCCGTAACAATATTTCGAATGTATGGGGTGGACCTTAGAATTGTATAGATGTTAGATATAATTATCGACTAATCGATTAGTCGAATCGATAAAAAAAGGGATTCCAAATTTCAACGTAGGAAATAAATCCTCAGTAGCTAAAGTATATAAGGTATTTTCAAATTAGTGTTCTAAATTGAGGCTGGATATTCTAGATAGTACTGAACTGAAGTAGTAAAAAATAAAATAAAACAGACTCAAAATAATGAAATAATAGCACTTTTAATATTCCGTAAAGGTCGAACAACGCACGATGTACGGCGAACTGCTAGGAGCGCTGTCTTTTTAGCAACATTTATTATGATTTTAATTTACTTAGTTTCATTTATATGTTTTTTTATTATTTTTCACGTTTTTAGATACCTATTGCCAGTCCCTAGCTGAAATATAATTTACTCATACCGCTTTCCGGTCTTAGGGTAGTTGCCGTTTTCGCTTTTACAGGATCTGCAGGGCTATGTAACTTATTTTTAACTAATTTATTAGTTATCTACCAAACACGGAAGGTTTTTTAAAGGTAATCAGAAGCAATGATGTCAGTAAAGTACAGTAACCCCAACGTTAGGATTTTTATACTTTTATACATGGGCTAGCGGACCTGGCGAACTTCGTATCGCTTAAAATTAGTAGCTGACTGTATAGAAAAAATAAAGTATTGTTTTTCTCAATTTCTCTGCAATTTTCTCGGTTTTTATTTTTATAAGAACCTTTCAATAGCATCCATTTAGGCGTGATGCGTAATGAAGATTAGTTTTAGTATATATAATATGTATGTGGGTGTTGTTTGTACATGCGAATATTGTGTAGATGTGTAAATGGTAAGGTACCGACCCGGCTCCCCCGGCGGGCCCGGGCCGGGCTGGTGCGCCTGCAGCCAGCGGTGGCGGGCCACCGCCCGCAGCGACAGCCGCCGCTCCGGCTCCGTCACCAGCATGTGACGGATCAGGTGCTCGCACTCTGCAACATCACACACACACACACACTACAATACTGCTTTACAAATAGACAGCTAGATGGACACATACAGCTTATTGACCGCATCGTTGGTCGAGTTGCTAGCGTACGCACCTAACTATACCGACCAACCGCGAGGCTCGGGTTCGATTCCCGACGGGGGCAGGCATTTGTATGATGAACATTTAAATGTCTGCATTTCCGGGTGTGTTTATTAAACCTAGTGTTTGTTTATTAAATTAATTCCGGTATCTATTTAAGTATTTCTGTGTATTAGTATCGTTGACTCACACCCATAACACAAGCATATAATTTGTTTATTTTGGGGTTAGATTCGATTTGTGTAACTTGTCCAGGTATATTTATTTATTGACAGTATTAAAAAGTGTCAATCTCTCTGCCTCTGTGGTCTAGCGGTTCGGAATCGGACTTAACTTCTTGAGGTCCCGGTTTCGATCCCCGGGTCGGACAACAAAAACATTAGCAAATGTATATTTTCAATTTTCTAAAAAAAATTACATGGCCCGTATGGGCGTGAAAATACTTTTTTAATAGTAGTATCACTAATAATTACTACCATATTAATACTCCAGAACCTTCCTCCTACTTTTTATGGCAGCACGGGAAATACTGTTATTACTTAGAATTAGTAAGTTCGGTAACATGAATGTCGGCGAATGGTTTGCCATTCTGACACATTCTGGAGTATGTGTGTGTACAATATACCTTAAGATTTGGTATAATTATATATAACAAATGATGCAGAAAAAATGTTAACCCACCCTTACTATCTATATACCAATTATTTTCAACTGCTTTAAATAATGAAACATAATGAAAGAAGGAAAGAGATGAAAATGAACGATTTAAAAATGTTTTTATTGTTATATTCCGGTTTACATCTGAAGGACTAGCCAAATTTTAATACATACAATTAAGGTATGTAAGTTAATTAAGTTAATATAAAAGTGTGTTTATAATATTGATACAAAATTAAATCTTTACCGTTTTAAAGTCATTTAAAATCGTCCGTAAAACACTTCAATTGTTATCTTGCTACGTCGTAATTAGTAAGTATCATGATGTAGGCAATATACGTTATGAATGCGACCACGACCGGCGGGAACCGGCTGAACACTTTATTTACGTTGTCGAACAGTTTCAATAACCTATCTTAGATAAGAGATTGAGCTACTTTCCAGGCAACCATTTTTTTAATAATTAACAAAAATATCTTATCGACAAAACTCTAATATGCCTATCTCTAACTGTAGATTATTGAAATGGCCGTGTATGCTTTGTAATACTTATAATTTTTGTATTTTTTTTTGTCTATTTTATAGACCAGATGTAGTATCGATTACGAGCAATCTTTTAAAAATTGGCTGCTCCATTAAATGTAACCCTGTGAGATAAGTGAAGATAGAAATAAAGAGGGTTGACCATTCATAAAGTGCATCTCACCTTGTGACATAAAGTATGGTATCCTAAACTTGCCACTGAGCACTACGCTGCGTAGCTCACTGAGTGTCCCGCCGTCGAATGGTAACGCACCACACACAAGCACATATAGAACTACGCCCAGAGACTGAAAACACACAATCAAAAAAGATATAATAATTGTTTGCTAAAATATGCGTGAAAACCAATGAGGGAATCCTAGAGCCAGAGGGGTAGGGGTTATCCCCATACTCAAGATTTATCGGATTCACCTTAAACTAATTGATAATCAAAATCTAATTGGCGAATACCCTTAAAATATAACATAAGTGAATGGAACGACTTTCTACACTTCACTTTTTCTAAAAAAAAAAATTGGCGAAAAAATTGTCCCGCAAACCATCGCAACAGCTAAATCAAACTAGAAGCTTTTCCAGATTAAAACTTACCCATATATCCGCCTTCGGACCATCGTATTCCCGACCTTCGAAGAGCTCTGGGGCAGCGTACGGCGGACTGCCACACCACGTGGATAGGGGGGAACCAGCTGTGTATTGGTTACTAAAGCCGAAGTCTGCTAACTGCGGAAAATAATACTCAAAGATAAGTTTTTATTATTCCTATTTTAAGGTATTGAAAGGTGAATATTGGGATTGTAATAAATACACTTACTTTGATATTCATATTTTTGTCTAATAACAAGTTTTCAGCCTTTAAATCTCTATGCACCACTCCATTCGCGTGACAGTAGCCCACCGCTGCCACCATTTGTGCGAACGCTCGCGCCGCCTCTTGTTCCGGCATCCTACCTCTTGTCACCAGGTGATCTGGAAGATGAAAAGAGAAAGCTTAACCCGCCTCCGTTTCACTGTCAAAAAACTGCCAAAGAAATCCCTACATTGTCCGAGAATTTAGATATCCCTTCTCGAAATTGATACGCAATCTTTTCCAAATTATAAAGAAGTCATGTCTGCTTGTTTGTCTTCTATTTTGAATTTCGTTCGAGCTCTGCTGTGTATAGCAGATGGCTCAATGGCTTTCCTCAATATGACATAGTCAACTTCAGATATGTGTGGAATTTGAGTGAGGGGAGATTTGTCATAACCATGACCTCGTCACAACAGAAAAGACATTAATGGCTAGTACTACTGATCGACTGACATATTTTCCTCCATTGTTTAACAGGATACCACATGTAGATACAATGTGTGAGTGCATTTGACGTTTATTACATAATAAGCATTCCTATAGAAGTATCACTCGCGCTATAATTTTGTCAGGGAAAACAACAGTATGTTAGCTATAAAATATACTTAAAAATGTATCTTCACGCCCATATCCCTGAAGAGGTGGGCAGAGGCATAACCAAGGTACCCACGACTAGCCAAAGACACTAAGCCCTACAATGTGATAGGTAGCAAACTTATCGCCAACCGCGCACATATCCAATCCCAGTCAACGAAATTTTTATTAGAAAATTGAAAATACACATTTTCTATTTTTTTTGTTGCCCGACCCAGATCCCGTCCCGGGTCAAGAAGTCAAGTCCGATGCCGGACCTCTAGACCACAGAGGCAGGAGATACTTACCAAATATTTCCCCATTCGACGCGTATTCTGTGACTAGATATAATGTGTGAGTGCTCTCCATGACCTGAAATGACAAGGAACCTTTAAGATTTCAAAACGGTGTTCTCCCTTCTCTTATAGCAGACACAATTGCAGAGTTGCAGATAACGTCAACGTTATCCGCGTTTAAATATTCATTTTCCCAAGGGAACTGACATGATGGGTTATAATTGTGTATGTCCGTTTCTAGATACCATATTACGTCGCGATCGGTCCAGGCGTTCAGGCGCGAATATTGAAGAAACATATTTTCACATTTAAAATATCGAGGATAATTTTAATTTACCTTCACTCACCATCAAGAAGATAATTGCGAATGTACAATAAACCGACAGGAGAACATTAGATACGATCTAAAAATGCCATTCTTATATTTAAGCTACTGATAACGTGCTATTACTTTCCATTTTTAACATTTTTATTGTTTTGATGCATCGTCACCTTTGATATTTGTCAAAATCATTCTAAACCTAATAATTTTCAATAAACTCAGAGAGGATCTAAATGTAATGTAGCTGAGAACGTAATCACGTGAGCTTTCAAACAAAAATCTGAATCGAAATCGGTCTATCCGTGATAAAATTACGATATCACAGCCAGACACGCACACAGAGACACGTCAAAGTTATAGCACCTCTCTTTCCGTTGGAGGTAAAAAAGGAAATAGAAAATGCTGAAGACATAAAATTGTATGGCAAACTTCTAAGCTAGATTCGTGCAATAATTTGAGCTGTGCGTTGATCAGCCAGTCACCGTTGTCTAATACATACATACACACATACATAGAAAAATATAAAAGTTTGGACAACATTTTTGATCATTCCGAAACGGTTACTCAGATTAGGATGAAATTTTGCAAAGAATAAATAAGAATAGTCTTAAATAGCTTGCAATGTAATTATTCCCATTTTTTTCCCTTTTAAATTTGTGTTTTTGCATAGAAAAAAAAAACCCAAGGACGAAGTCACGGACAACAATTACTATTAATGTAGCCACTGCTTAACGGTGTCATAGTAGCCTCAAGATTACATGTTAAGAAAGAATAAATTACACAGAAGACAAGATTAAATTTCGTCATATACAAACATACAAATATAAGTAGCTTAGCCAACAGAGGTTGTCCTTTTATTCAATGAAAGGTTCATTTGAACTAACTTCATTCCTGACAATAACAGAACAAAAAAACAATTAGCCGAGTTGGTCCATTCGTTCAAAAATGAGGCGATGAGCGAGGGAAATTGAGATTTATTTTTATATATAGACTAGCTTAGCCTTCAGACGCTGTCCTGGTCAAACTATGAATATAGATCTCTTATTTCATGTGAACCTTCTCCAAATATTAAATGACACACTGACAACAAAGAATCGGCGAAATTAGGCCATCTGTTCAGGCATTTGCGATAACCAAGAGAAGTAGGGATTCATTTTTATATATAAGATACGTATATATAAATTATTTACCATAACGTCAGTGTTTAACACTACCGTGTTCTAGCTTGGATGGTAAGGGTGCCGGTAGACTTACACATTAAAGCTAAACACCACACGCTACAGGACAGCGACACACCCACATCATGTATGTTTGACTCTAGCCCACAGTTGTCTTTTACTGTCAGGAGACACGTGTACTTGTTCGGTGTCTTATCCTTTAAAAAACTTGTAGTTATTATAAGTATAAAAGGTATATGACCCAAGTACCTGATATAACCTCACTATATGTGGGTGTCGAAGCCTCTTCATGATGGAGATTTCCCGAAATGTTTTCTTCAGATTGTCTTCGTCCAGCCGGGATTTATCGATTATTTTTATGGCTACCTGAAAAGAAGACACGGGATTTTAATATTTTACGCCCCTAAACATAAAAAGGACTATATTGTCATTAATAATCTGGCTGCTATTTAAGACTTGTGACAAGAAGCTTGTAAGAGACGAAATTTACCACTACCGTGACCATGACTACATGGTAAAATTTAGCAACTTGTACGGTTAGGTACCACTGTCTCGTTTATTCCTGCCCACCATACCGTTAACGCTCGCCATATTTATATTTTGGAGCGTAGGGTAGCCTGTAAACTTACTTACAGTAGAGACTTTCAGAGGAAAACCCAGTCGCTGCTAAACTCTACCATCTAGTCACATGTCACGGTGTTAGTGAAGGTGAGTTTTTACAAGCTGGCTGCAAAGACAGATGGTCTATTCTACCAAGGAGCCCGGACCATCACGGGTGAAAATCGAAATGCAATGAATCGTATATGCTTTTGCTAATAAAAAAAAGATTTAGTCAAACATATTTTAGAATAATATTTTTAATAATTCTATGTACTAAATCAAACTAAACGTTCTTTCGAGTTATTTTTACTTTTTCGTATGCGAATTTCGTCTTATTTTCGTGAGCACTACTTCACGAAATGACTGCTAAAGTTGCTTCTATCTCAGCTTAAAAAGTAGTGATTAGATAGGTGCTCTTTGATCAAACAAAGGCACAATGGACACAATGGCAGAAGGGAGTAACATTGGCGCAGAGAGTAATTTAGTGAGATTAAGTACGTCTCTACATCCATTTCATAGAAGCGTGTTTCCGTCACTGTATATTTGTATTATTGATTAATTGATATATAAAAAATGTGTTACATTATAACACATGTTACATTTTTATAAGTTAACACTTCGTCATAATATGACAAGCAAATTTACAACATACAAAAGTACTTAAATTTATACCTCAATAAATTCTTATTATTTGTATACATTATTAAAAAAACTAATTATTTCGTACTAGCCTCACTTCAATCAATCTTTGTGTAGTCCAAGTAATTTGACCCGTACTAGACGGATTCTAAGCTTATTTTAATTTTACTATCTTAAGCTAGTTTCATATACCTATTATTTAATATCATCCATATATTAATAAGTGATGCCAAAACTTTGGACCCCTTTTTATGAAAATTGCGCGAACGCAGGAGCATTAAATTTGGCACACTTATAGTTTATGTGTAGGAGAAGTGCAGAACGCTAATATTTTTCAATAATAATGCATTTTAAATGCATCACATAAAAACATTACACATACTGCCTGGCACACAGACAAACAAACTTATTGATAACGATTCGACAAATGGGCGAACACTTGTATTTAAAAATCCGCAAGAACCTGCAAGAGTATAGCTAAGAACCACCTCGATCACATCGAAATCGGACCATTTCAAATAACATACCACAGAAAGACAGACAAGCGCGCGAACACACACACATATACGTTTAGATAGGGGAGAGGGAGAGAGAGAGAGAAATAGAGAGAGAAGAGACGATAGAGACGCACGCACATACACACACGTGATGGATTAAAGCGGTGCCCTTACTAGTTGTTTCATAGTATAACAGTGAGCCTACATTTTTCTGAGCCTGGGACCAACAACCAACGGGGAGGATACAATTGTTTTTTTAGCCATCTCAACCTATTACCTATTACATAAGTAGCAAGCATCTTTGCGCAATCGGTTAAAATTAGGTCAATATTCGGAATAGTCATAAACTAACATGCCCCAGAAAATAGTCGGCCTATAGGTCAAGGACAGATGGCGGGACACGTCGCGTGCTGTTTTGACCTTGGCGACGAGGACAAGATGGTATCTCATATGATCTGAATTAGTAGCTCGGAGGCTATGCTTGCTACTTCAGTGACATCCATTTTTTTTTAGATTTTATCACTGGAAGGCAGATGTACCTACACGCCACCAAAAATGTCAATGCATTGCCAACCGAAAGCTGGTACGTCACGTTTCTTTTAAAAGTTTAATGGCTGCCTCAAACTCAAAATCAGAACACGACGAGCACTGATTTGAAACAGCACTAATAGGAAATCTCTTTTCTATTCACAGGACCAGTTTGCCTATATTCTGTTTTTTTATGTCCTCGAATGTAGGTGGCATTAGGCATGTACGCTAACCATTCGACCAACAAGACCAACCGTGAGATATTTGTCAGGATCGGTTTTAAATAATTTTTACCATAGAACGAAGTTAGACCTTAGCGTTGGACATAGGCTGGATAGACAGACATCTCAACTGGTTCATAAGCCAGAAATATACGAGCGAAGACGCAGCCAAAAGCGAGTTGTTGACACGGAAGAGAACGAAGTTGATCAAATATTGGTGATACTACTGACTTACTAGTAATTATTGAAGGTCAGGTCGAGGAGTACGTTCACCCGTACTATCAGCCATTCCACAACCTTGCGGAAAACAAGTGCAAAAACAACAACAAAAAAGAAAACACTACTTAGAACTTACCAGTACTTACTACCAAATACGATCAACTTGATCGTGCCGTCTTTCACATGAATCTTACCCATTTATCTGGGTTAACACAACCATTAGGGCTGTAAGCACCTACAAGTCGAAGACACTTAGTCCCGCCAATATGGCAGATGGCAAAGCTATCGCCAGTCGCCGCATATATTCAATCTCAGACAACGTTAGTCTTTATTAGAAAATTGAAAAAAAAAAAAACACATTTTCTTTTAGTTGCCTCACCCGGGGTTCGAACACGGGACTTTATGTTAACCGTAGCAGTGTTAGCACATCCTACGATATAACGTTATCAACCCACCAAGATAGTATATGAAAAGCATCTATTGCAACTAACACCGTGATCATGAGGCTGTGGCAAAGTTTTGAATAATTGCTATGGCAGTCGGTAAATTTACTTACGCGCATGATAAGCATTTTTTTATTACAAAAATTATCTTCAAGCCCATATCCTCAAAGAGGTAGGCAGAGGCACAACCATGGCGCCCACAACTAGTCGAAGACACTAAGTCCCACAATGTGATAGGTGGCAAGCCTATCGCCAACCGAGCACATATTTTTTTTACTAGAAAATTGGAAAAACCCAATTTTCTTTTTGTTGCCCGACCCGGGAATCGAACCCGGGACCTCATGCTGTCAAGTCCAACAACTGAACCGCTAGTCCACAGAGGCGACTTTTTTAAAACAAGCTTTTATTATACTTGCACTTGTGCCCGCGACATTTTGTCAGGATGGAATATTACAAGTTGAATTTAGTCCACTTCGCGGTTGCCGTTTGACTCGAATTTGCGTGCATGCGTATATCGGATGACAATACAAAATTGTTATGTATGTTGATCTGATGATTGAACCTACCGCCGAAGAATAGATAGGTAGGTGATTGAACTCCTGGCTAGAGAAAAGGCGCAAGAACGATGACGAAGGTTTAAGAGTTATCAAAAATATCCGTTGAGAGAACAAAACTTATGGAGACTATTTTTTAGAGAATGACGTTGTTTATAAAGGTTCTGAAAAAAAGGTAGTGCTGCTTGAAACAATGGACCTTGAAATAATTTAAAAATGTCACGAGATTGGACATTTTGGGAATAAGATTAAAATTTAATTGAAAAAGATTATACAGTAAGTAAATAAAGTAATATTTATATTTAAAACTAGCTGTCCCGGCGAACTTCATTTCACCAGTTCAGTATGAGAAATAATAAAGTATTATTTTTTCCATTTTCCCTTCAACTTTCGCGGGTTTTCTCTTAATTAGAACAATCTCTTGATAAATAAAAGATTTAGCCAAATCGGTCCCGTTGTTCGGAAATTATGCACTTACCGACACATTTAGCGATTCAATTTTATATTATAGATAAATAAAGTAGAACGACTATGTTTAGAATATGTATATTTTGTAACATTTTGTTATATAATACTTAGTATTTTTGTTGTAATATGAGTTGATATGTATTTATTATGCTACCTAAAGTTAGGATTAAATGTGTTTACAAATGTTTAGTAAATGATTTTTTTTCTATGCAACCCATATAACTATTCTTTCAAAATTAGTTATGTAGACTGGTTGAGAATGCCACGTAGCATTAAGTCCATCTTTGTACACTGTAGTATAAATTTTAAATAAATAATTAATTATTTTATTTCAAAGTTAAACATCAAGATTGACTAATTTTTTTCTCCATGTCAGTGTTATGTTTACTAGCATGCAGAAAGTTTGGTAATAAGGAAGGTTTCATAAATCCAATAGACAAAGGAGAAATGCCCTTAGATACCTTACACTCTGATCATCTAGGAACACCAAACATTATTATTATTATTAACTCTTTATCGTACACAACAAAAAATACAGAAAAAATTAAGACTAAAATAAACGTAAATACAAAGGGCGAGCTTATCTCAAATGAATGAAATTTCTTCCAGCCAACCCGTTAAAGGAAAACAATAAACGGAATATGTAAACCTAGTCTACAAAACTAAGTATACAAAAAAAATAACTACGTACTAAATGCAATTACATATTAAACATAATACATACCGAAATATAACTAACACGAATAACGCTAAATAACTCGAAGAAAAAGTTCTTTTAATTTTTTTTTTAAGAAACAAGGGTTTCACATTTACGAATCTCACTAGGAAGCAAGTTTTATAACCTAACAGCATGAACATTATACAAATCCTAAAAATCCCAACATTATCCTATCGTGTTTGGGCTTATTTGATACGTATTAAATAGCACTTCTACAAGTCTGAATACAACTCTGAATAATCTTCACAAAAAAGTAAAAACAAGTCTCAAAAATACACTTTTTATTATAAAAATGACGAGCACTGACGCTATTGCGACAGAAATAAGTCAGGCGGAGGTACTAACCCGGATGCATAGTGACTGGAACTAGAATAGTCTATTCGTTGAAATTACTAGACTACCGTCAGCGACGCACCTGTAACATTTATGATATCTAGGCCACGGTTAACTATTACCATCAGCAGAACTGCTTGTTCGCTGACCTCTGCCATAAAAAGCTTGCGATGGGGTCATCGCATCCCGACTCGACGTCTAGTTGTCTAAGCATCACAATAGTTTCTCACGTTCCAATAACAACCAGTTTCTAAAAATCTATAAGTGACTTTATACACAAGGTATAAACCTACTTTAAATCTGACCTGAAAACCTTGTCTGAGGTTGTATATTATGTAGATCAATAATAAAAAAAGTGTTGATATTGTCTCTAAAAAAAGTTGTCTCTAGATAACCAATAAAAATCGACTAAAAAAACTACATGCTTATCGTTCTTGGGCGTCGTGTTTTATAGAAATAAAAAAAACACTCTCAAAAATAAAATGTTATTTACTAACTAACTAAACATAATGACAAAATGTAAAATATAAAATTAAATACTATTTTCATTTCTTTACTTTATGAGAACCTTCTCATGACAATAAAAAACACAACAACAAAGAATAAAGTTAATCTCGATTAAAGTTAATCTGTGTATTCTTTTTTTTTCCTTTATTTTAAAATAATTATATTCCAATTGATATTGCATGTGTTATATTTCTTTTTTGTGTATTAAGAGCACCATCGCATAAAATTTATTTTATTATGTCTCCATAACATAAGGTTGCCTGGAAGAGATCGCTATTTTGGCGATAAGGCCGCCTTTGTGTATCACTTAGTTTTTAAGTTTCTTTTAATGTATTTATTTTTTATGTATTTTGGTGCACAATAAAGGGTTATTCTATTTTATAATAAACAAAATTGGTCTATCTATTCAGAAGTAATGCGACGACAACGCGAAATGAGATTAGTTTTTCTATATATTGACATTCTTAATAAGAATACCCACGTGTTGGTCCAGGCAGGTCATAAGAGGCGAGCACTCGATAAAATATAGCTCATTACCACAAGACCACTGGTAGTAGGGTGCTCTGCAAAGATTATATAAATCCTACGTAATAAGAGGCGGGACTTCCATAGATACATAGCAAACCCGAATTTGTATAAAGTTTAGCTTAAAGTGACACATGTCACTTGATATAACATCAGGCTCCTGTTTCCCGTATAGACGTATTTTCGCACTTAACACATACAAAATGTTTGCATGTGGGTGTGCTGATATAGGCTGCACTACCAAAAAAATAATATACATA
>NJDC01002719.1:183880-228889 GCA_002245475.1 Calephelis virginiensis | reverse complement strand
CCAAATCTCATTACATGACCTTGTGTAAAAAGGCCACCGCTTTACCCAAGAGCCTGACATGACTTACTGACGACTTATGACTAATTATAATTGACATAAAATTTGATGCATATTTCTACTTGACTAATGGCAAAATACTAACGAGATTGCCAAAACCTAAAGAACCTAAAGAAAGAAAGAAAAAAGGGCCAATAAGAGTTTTGGCGCCATCGAGAGAAAAGATGGTCGAAGTTTTTTCATAATTATTGAATTTCGTGTTAATATTGAGTGAAATTAGTCAATTTTGGTGGCATTTTGTACAATTTTGTTCAGTAAAGCGCACAAATAAAATAATCATAAAGAAATTAGCGTATCGTATATTTTCTCGTTGCCGCCAAATCTCGTTATATGAGCTTGCGTGAAAAGGCCACCGCTTTACCCAAGAGCCTGACATGACTGGACATGACTTATTGACGACTTATGACTGATGACTAATTAAAATTAATTAAAATTGATATAAAATTTAATGACTACTACTTGACTAATGGCTAAATACTAACGTGAAGGCCAAAACTTAAAGAAAGAAAGAAAAAGGGCCAATAAGAAAGCAGTTCCTCACTTCCCCGCACCTCAGCTATTTGCCAGAATTGTTTCAAAGCAAAATTATAAAGAATAGGCGTCTATTGGGATATATGGTCGATGATTCCATGTTTATTAATTAGACGATCTGCAAAGAATTAACATCAAAACCCATACCATGAGTTTACAGCGCTAGGCCCGCTAGCGTCTCCGTAAATGTGTGAAAATTTTGAACAGCGCCTCTACTGGTAACTAACAGAACTAGATTTTCAGACCAAAAGCGCTATAGATAGATGTAAACTACCGAACGTAATCAATGGCAACTCATAGTAAAGACTTTGGAGTCTTCGACGTTTATTTATTGTTGACGGAATGCTCTTTTGCTTTTAATAGCATAAAAATATCTTTGAAATAATTTAAGCTAAGTAAAACTGCCAAAAACCGACTCTTATTTCATTGCCACGTCGGAATTTAATAATTCTTTTGTCCAAAGATACCTAACTAAAGATTTTGAGATGATCGCATGTATTGGTCTAATTATTCCGTAGCATACAAAAAAACAGAGTTGAAGTGATAACCTCTTTTTTCGAGTCGGTTAATACTTGCGCCGGGTTAATGTGCGAGCAGTGGCAAATAGATACCTATTTTTTATTTTCTTTCTTTCTTAATTAACCATAAGTCATCAACAAGTCATGTCAGAGTCTTGGGTAAAGCGGTGGCCTCATTGCTCAAACTTATATAGCGAGATTTGGCGGCAACAAGGAAATAATAATTTCCTCGTTAAGTACTTACTTTACTTAACAAGAAAATACACAATACGCTAATTTTTTTTGTGATTATTTCATTTGTGCACTTTTACTGAACAACATTGTACAAAATGCCACCAAAATTGACTAATTTCACTCAATATAAACACAAAATTTAATAACTGAAAAAACTGCGGCCATCTTTTCTCTCGATGGCGCTAAACCTCATTTTTTATCTTATTTGTCAACTCTCGTGTTACGGTGTGGACACTCTCGATCAATTTTATGACTTTTTAATTATTTGGCATTGGTGTCAACATCTGCTATTAGTCAAGTTATTACGCGATTTCACAATGTAGAGCTGAAATTATTCAAAATAATCACACTTAGTTATTGTCAGGGTGGCAAAGCGATGGCAATCCTTAGATATGTTCATCAAGTTAGATTTGGGGCCATCGAGAAAGTACACGATACATGCAGTACAGCATGTATAGTTCATACCACTAAATGCATATTTGGTACATGACGCCAAAATCCCTTGTAATAGGATACAAATGATATAATTTGGTTTTGGCGCTGAAACACTCAAGACTGCCCGTCGTCTAGTCCTGAATTAGTCGTAATTGGAACTCTAAAACATCTAAAAACAAGAATCCATAAAACTGTCAGTTTTTTTAAGAGAAGAGACTGTTTCTATTGATTTTTAAACAAATGACTTAATTTATTTTTGTCCTTATTTTGTTGTTGTATAAAGCAACACATTATAGTACCTAATTAATGTACACGCATGCCTAACAATCTAAATACATTGACTGCAGCAGGGACCCATCTGCCCCATAATTTGGTCAATATCAATTTTGTGCCATCATAAAATCCATCTGTGCCTATTTAATTTTTTTAAATCTCAATCGATAAAGAAGAGTGTTTGAAGTTCGACGTGACTGTGTGTCTGTCTGTGGCAACATTAATCCTAAACTACTTGACCAATTTTAGTGTGCATTTTTTTGTTTAAAAGCTGATGTGATCAAGATGGTTCTTAGCTACATTATAGATAGCTTTTGTAGGGGCTTATTGAAAACTTTTAATTTTAAAATTGATTATACTTATTCAAGTAAAAAAATTAGTTATAGATATGCACATTTTAAAATAACCCATATTTTTAATTTTATGTTTAGACATAATTATTTAAATAGTTAACCATTTCTGAAAATTCTTGCTATGTCAAAAAACAGATTAGCGAAAATTGACAATCAGCTATTATCACCAAACACAATTGAGTAGTGAGAAATAATTTTGACTAAGCTATAATTACTAATCTTATTAATTTAGCTAGTAGGACTTGTTACAAAATTCACTCAATATGACTTTTGAGAAAAGAGTTGGTCCTGTGTGTGTAGACTGTAGAATATAGGTTTATTTTTTTTTCTATACAATTATATATGCATTCAGAGAAACAACAATTAAATAAAACAGAAAATTTAAAGTTCCTATTTTAGTATCCTTATTCCTTACTCTTGATTTTTGAACTTGAATTTTTAGGTAGGACCAAGAAATGAGATCTGTCTCTATGGCAAAGATAAAAAAAACTTTAGGAGCAGTAATGGATTGGATTTTTGTGTGTAACGTTGCAGTTGATCTATATTAGTAAGTATAAACCTAAAAAAACAAAAATTAACTTAGAAAAAAAAGTATATTCACGCCCATATCCCCAAAGAAGTAGCAGAGGCCCAACCAGGGCACCCACAACTAGCCAATGACCACCCACCAAGCATATCACCAATATATCCAATACCAGGCAACATAATTTTTAATAGAAAATTTATATTTTTTAATTGCCCGATCTGGGGATCGAACCTGGGACCTCAAGATGACCACAGAGGCGATTAAATTAACTATTAAATCCCTCAATAACTTCAAGAAAGAAATTCAAAAGCTTTATTTTGTTCATCAATATGTCAATACAAAATAAATAAGGATAGATGATATCCAGCTGTGATTCTGACAACAGCAAGAACATTAAAACTTCATATTCTAAATATCATTTTATTTTTGTTTATAAGATTTTATTTTATGAAACAAATATCAACAATAATATTCAACAACAAACTATATAATACCATAGCAACTAAGCTACAAAACTATTCAACATCAAACTAAATATACCTATAAAATCAAAACTGTGTGACAAGATATACAATGTTTATTAACGGCCAATATTAATAATCAATCCTGATCCAAAACTTGCCATCCAAGATTGATATTTTGATCCATTTTCATGTTATTGCTTGCCAATAACATATCTGCGGACAGGATAAATATGGCAATTAGGTATGGGATAGGCCGCCGGATACGCAGCTATCTAGATTGCTTGAAATCCATTAGATTGAGATACATTATTAACATTGGCCGTTAGGAGGTAGGTATATCTAATTTTTGGGTGTTCCATTTGAGATTCCTTACAAAAATGTAATTCAACTGCAGACAGAGTGGGCATAGTTGTGTGTAATAGTTAGTTAATATTTACGTTTCAATTATCACAGATGATATTTACACAAACAATATTATTCATTAGAGTTGGCAACACTTCAATATTTATGGTTCTAATGAAAATATTATTCAAAATTTTGATGAACTTATTTCAAATGGAACTTTCAATAATTAATCCCAATTTTCAGTAAGTTTGATGATTGAAGAATTTTCCACACTGAATGTCAATTTAAACAACAGAAAGCATGGCCATCTGGCTTTCATCATGCTTTCTGTTGTTTTAATTAACTAAATAAAACCAGTGCAATTGAATTTTAAAAGCTTTTTGTAACACTAAACTTGGTCATTTGTATTATGTTTGTAAAAGTAAGTCATCTTTTGTGTCAATTTATTCAATATTTCCTTATATTCCACACAACATATTTTAAAACTGTTTTTTTACTATAATAATTGTGGTATGTGGCTATCTTAAATCAATAGACCAAAAATTTTATAATCTTTCAGCAATACCAGGTGGGTTTGAACTTCAATAGATGATAGATAGAGTGACATAAATTGCTCGGTGTTTGTCCTGGTGGTAGAGTGCTATGCATTAAGTTGCCTGGGTAGGGATCTACCTCCTTAACTTCTTTGTAGCCATAATGACTCTGTCATGTTTTGGTCTGGAAGGTAGGGTAGCCAGTAGATATGCCCAACAGACCTTCCATTCCGGCCTTAGGACAGCAATGCGCCTACAGCATTTATAGTGTCTATAGGCCCTAGTTGTCCCTTGCCATTACACCTGTGTGTTTGATCAATGACATCTAACATAAAAAATATATAATTAAATATCTTACCACCCTTATACCCAAACAGATAGAGAAGAGAGAACCAAGCCACCCACAATTAGCTAAAGGTACTAATAGTCTCACAGTATGACAGCAGGCAAACCTATCCCACAGTCAACATTTTTTTTATTAAAAAATTGAAAAGTCGTTTATTAATTGTCTAACATGGGATGCTTATATTATAGTCAACAAAATTAAAGGACTATCCACAGAGACAATATTTTTTCCCGGTGAAGTAAAACTAATTGTAAATCAATACTGTAGCCAGCAACAAGTCTACACTTTTTAATTTAAAATAACTTCAGTTTATATATCTATGTAACTTGAATGTTTCTAAGGAGCTTTATTTTTAGCTAATTAAACATTAACTGGTACCAAATTCGGTCATAGTAGTAGTAAAAGTGCAAACAAAGGGTAACAAACCTTCACATATTGAACCTTTTGGGTAAGTTTATACTTTATTTTAACTTGAAAAGTAGACCACAATGGTGAATACCTGGTAAATATGTATACGAATTAGTATAACCTACTACATAATATAAACCAGTTTTATAAATGAAGAAATGCATAATTTATACATTTTGAAACAACTGGCATCTTAAATTCTGTTCATTGTGATAAACTAAACCAGGGTTCTTTTCAAAGAATGAATCAAAACTGCAAGCACTAAAAACTGGTAAAGAGAATAAGCAAGGAATAATAATATCACTTTCATAATCATGTATTTGTCTGACTTCCTCATTCTCATTATGCTGGGTACAGACCAAATAAATATACTTAAACAATCAAAAGCATTTACTTACATTTGATGACCAAGGAAACTTAAGATAATTTTATGTTCTCAGTCTATGCATTGTTTAATTAATTAAGTATTAACTATAACACTGTATTTTTTAAGACAAATCAACATGTAGTACTTTAGTTGAATGTTGAATATTGTTATTGTATTTTTCTTTTCTTAATATTTCAAATTTCATTTAGATTATTTATTGCCCCTATGGTCTAGCAGTCCAGGTCTTGGATTTGACTTCATCAGGTCTCGGGTTTGATTCCAGGGTCGGGTAACAAAACGAAAATGCGGTTTTTCAAGTTTTCTAAAAAGTATCTTCACGCCCATATCCCCGAAAAGGTAGGCAGAGGTACAACCAAGGCACCCACGACTAGCCGAAGACACTTAGTCCCACAATGTGATAGGTGGCAAGCCTATCGCCAACCGGGCACATTTCCAATCCCGACCAACATTTTTTTTATTAGAAAATTGGAAAAATCCAATTTTATTTTTGTTGGCCGACCCGGGATTCGCACCCGGGTCCTCATGCAGTCAAGTCCAACACCCAGACCGCTAGACCACAGAGGCGATTCAGAGGGTGATTTCAAGTTTTCTAATATAAAAAAAAATGTTGCTTGGGTGTCCAGTTGGAGTTAGGCTTGCCACCTATCACATTGTGGGACTTAGTGTCTTTGACTAGTCGTGAGTGCCCTGATTGTGCCTCTTCCTATCTCTTCCGAGATATTGGCGTGAAGATACTTTCTTTTTTTTGGATAATTAAAAAAAAAAAAAAGTATCTTCACGCCCATATCCCCGAAGAGGTAGGCAGAGGTACAACAAAGGCACCCACGACTAGCCGAAGATACTAAGTCCCACAATGTGATAAGTGGCAAGCCTATCGCCAACCGGGCACAATTCCAATCCCAACCAACATTTTTTTATTNGAAAATTGGAAAAATCCAATTTTATTTTTGTTGGCCGACCCGGGATTCGAACCCGGGACCTCATGCAGTCAAGTCCAACACCCGGACCGCTAGACCACAGAGGCGACAATTTGATAATTTGACAATTGGATAATTAAGTATCACTTAATAAATAAATAGTCCTGGAATAGTTACAAAAACAAATTAAATCTAACTCCAAAGTAAGTAAGCAAATTATATATTTGTTTTATGGGTGTTAGTCAACAACTCTAATTCATATATACCAGAATCAATTAAATGACTCTTAACCTGGAAATGCCGATATCTAAATGTCATCATACATGTCTGCTCCCGACTGGAATCAAACCTGAAGAGGTTAGGCGTGTATGTTATCTCCATGACCAACAAGGTAGTTAAGATTATTAATAATAATTTCGATGTTACTTATACAAAATTCGTAAGTATCAATTTCAACCTAACTAGCAAAACCTATCAGATTCACCCATACAACTTAATTTTGCCGTTTACTAGACTATATTTCATCCAACTTAAGATTATACAGAAAAAACATAGACTATTTTACGTTTAGATGTAACTTTCCTTATTATAATATTACTCCAATTAATTCATAAAAATACATTTTTTTAATAATTACATGCATGTAAAAATAGTATATAACAATAATATGTACTGTATCAAAATAATCATTAACATTGATGTCATATATTTACCACATATAATACGAAAAAATTTGTCTATGTACAAAATAGATTGGATTTTTATTAAACTGATTTAAATCAAGATTTTTATAGTTAGGATGATGTATGAGTAATGTATTTTTTAGTATAGGAACAAGTGTGACTCTAAACTTCTCAAGTCAGATTCTTATAAGAATTTAAATTATCTCATCCATTGTTGTAAAAAGTTTAATGCCTCTTAACTAGCTTCATTAATTGATAGAACACATCAAATAAAGTGAGCAATTGAAAGTAATTGTTGAGAAAACGTTTTACAAGTATGTACTAGTATTTAGTAATTTCATCAAAAATACAAAACTGATTTCGGCAAGTTATTGGTAAAGTTTTAGAATTCGCAAATAGAAATTTGAAGTTCGAATATTACCCGGACAATTTGTAGTGTACGTAAAATAACAACATTTTGTAGTAAACAAAGCACCATTATTTTATTGCCCCATTGCTGTTTTATTTTTTTTACGCAAACATGTTCTGTATCTTCAGCCAGCCCGTTTTAATTTATGGGAACTTGTTTTCAAAAGTAAATTGTTAACCTGACCATAACTTCAAAGTCCAAACATCTGAAGCTTGAGTGGAAAAAACCGTTCACAACACAATAAATACGCACAAAACATTGTTGACAACTTAATCTGGTAGAAACTGGATTTCCTAATAGGTTATTAAACAAAAACACGCTTAATAAAATACGAGACTTGTTTAAATACACGGTTAAACGAGATGTGTACCCACCTTACTTTTAGTTATAGCATGTGTGGCGAGCTTAACAACAGCAAAATTTCCTGTGCCAATGGTTTTTTCTAATTCGTAATTACCGACACACACTAGCTGATTTATTGGGAAATGTTTAGTTTTGTGCATAGGCTTTAAATTGTTAGCCATTTTAGCAAACAAACACAATTTTATTCACTAAGAACACATTCCGCGACAGATTTCTGGTTACTGAAGTTAGTTCTCATTTAATTCGCTAAGGCGCCACTGTCATTCACGTCATTTGCAAAGGAAGTGCAACTACGTCTTCATTAGTTTCATTAATAAAATGTCTAATGTTTAATTATAATATCCTAGAATTACTTGCATTTTTACACAAATGTATTTACATTCCTAAATACATCATATTAACTACTTTTGCATTGGCTAATATATGGCATCAGATATTCTTATCAGCAATTTCTTATCAATACCTAAGGCTCAAGTTGCACCTCTCTGGATAATAAAAAAATAACTCGATTCACAACCTTTACGTGATACATATTGTTTCGCTCTCTCCAATGGGTTTCGTGAATGAATGAGTGAGATAACAGCATGTCAAGGGGCGCGTGACGTCAGCAGTCATGTTTTACGTCATACGCGGCAATTTCAAACGAGTCAAAGAGTACGTCAGACGCATGTATCGATTTTCTGCCAGCAAATGAATTTACGATTTTTAAATGAAAGGCTCTCTCTTTGTTATAATCTTATTCATTTTATTTAATTATTTTATGCTTTATATAAATTGCCACATCTTACACCTTTCATTCTAATTTATTTATTATATGTCTACTTAATTAAGAGCTTACATTTTTTTCTGGTTAGTTAATTATAAGTTAGTAAACATTATTTACATTAATAAAAAGTTAATTGACATTAATTTTTACTGTAAATATTCGTCGAAAAACGAGTTATTTTTGTTCATACAATTAAGTCGTTTTTTTTACTATATTTATCGTCTTATTGCGCTAATGGCTTTCGGTAAATAGGTTTTAAATGCAGGTCATATTATTACGTTCAGTCTCATCAGATATTTAATGTGCATCGTATCTTGACACGACTGTTTAGTTTCTTTTGAACTTGTTAGATGCATGATGATGCACCTGAACCTCCAGGGACAAGACTTTTCTACTAGAAAGATACAATCATGACCTACAGACACAGATAGACACCATGGGTGTTGTAGGTACGTCGCTATGTTGTGTGCGGAAAGTTACACCTATTGTGCAGATCTACTGACTATACTACTATCCGGCCCGCAACATGGTTTTAAAAGCGGCAGGAATAAGTAAGCTGGTGAACTCCTACTTGGACAAGTAGGGTTAAAAAATCCCAACCTTAGCAACACATTTTTATAATCTTTAAGCGATAAGTGAATTTTTTTTCAAGAACCGCATAAGTAGGTAGTAGGTAGGCTACGTTAGTACTGTTACTACTTACTTATCCTGTACCTTCAAAATATTCGTCTGTTTGATCGAGTTATTGCACTATGTACATACATACATAATAGGTATATTGACGCCAAGTTTTAAGTTCGCCGCGAGTATCGAGTGTATCGAGTATCTGCTTAGTTGTCTTCACATTAAATATACCCTGAACCCTTATAGGGGTAACCCCTATAACGATTTTGCAATTTTACTGCGCTTAATTATCACATTGGAAATATTTTGAGTTATTCTTCTCGATATTATTATTAGTAGGTATGTTCTAAGCAGTAAGCGGAGAAGAATCCCAGAAATTAGATATTCCTAAGTATTTAAAATTACTACATTCGGTATTGAGTTAAAGGTGGTGTAATAAACCGTCTTTGTGTTATATAATGTATAGGAAAGCTATTAAACATTTATAATTAATCTGTCAATCTGTTGCCGGCTTTCACAAAGTGGCAGGAATTGATTTTATTTTGTTTAACACCACGCATCAACATAGCAAAACAGAGCGGTATAAACGACTTCAAATTAATTTTATGTGTCTGCGTAATGAATTATCAGCGAACTCAGCACATAATAAATGAGATATAAATAATTTTGAGACGTTTAAATCTGATCTCCAACAATTAGATCCGCGGTAACCCGTTTTGAAACTGTATTTTTTATCAAAAGTTAAAAGCTCACTCGACGTGAACGTCGGTTGTTCACTGCCTGCCGTCACGTCAGAAACGAGAAATGTTATTTTATTTTGTTAGTAACATAAAAGTTTATTTTAGGGCAGCTGAACCAACTAATAAAAAACTAAAGCTGATTAGCTTTAGTTTTTTATTAGTTGGTGCAGCTGTTGCCCCGTGTTGGTCCGGGCTCTTTTGCAGAATAGACCATCTGCCTTCCTGCCAGGCACGCTTTACGCTTTACGCCTTTTTAGCTTTTGCTATTAATACAAAACCGTAATCTTAACTATTCTGGCTTATAGCACAGAATAATAAGTACTAACGTAAGCAGAGGCGGATTAAATGTAGAGAACATTCTAGGTCGCCTCTGTGGTCTAGCGGTCCGGGTGTTGGACTTGACTGCATGGGGTCCTGGGTTCGAATCCCGGGTCGGCCAACATGGGGAGGATTGAATTTTTCCAATTTTCTAATTAAAAAAAAATGTTGGTCGGGATTGGAAATGTGCCCGGCTGGCGATAGGCTTGCCACCTATCACATTGTGGGACTTGGTGTCTTCGGCTGGTCGTGGGTGCCTTGTTTGTACCTCTGCCTACCTCTTCGGGGATATGGGCGTGAAGATACTTACATCCTAGGCAAACACCTCTTTGGCACCCCTCTATTAGAGATATCTAGGTAGACCAGGGCACGTGTACTTAGGCATGAATAAAATATGTGATGAGAGTGAAGAAAGTAAGAAGAAAAGAAGGAACATCGAAATCCATGATGCCCCTCTGGAACCAGATCTGACTGCGTATGTGTTTTACATAAACATTAATTTTGTTATTTTTTTCTTTGTTCAAAAACTTCCGCACGTGCTACTTTTTAATCTCGCGCCCCTAGGCTCATGCCTACTTTGCCTTAAGGATAATACGCCTCTGAACGTAAGACACCAAATATGCCGAATATGTAAGGTGGTAGATCCCCGGACAAGTTGTAGTACGGCACTCTACCACCAGTGGCCTTGTTGGTAATGACCCATTTGACCTTTGCTCTTCTCTTAGGCTGCGTTCAGACGACCCGCGCACGCCACGCTCGCCATCACCAGCGTCGAACACGCTTTGATTTTTTTCGACATAATTTAAGCCCTATTGTCACACCAATATTCTCAAATTGCATTAATCAAATCAATTCGCTCACGCCACGCGCCCGCCTCGCCCCCGTCTCGCGGGCACCCGCGCACGTTCAGCACACGCCTTGCGCCCACGCTTCAGCTAGTGTTGTATTGACTGTTGTTGTGTAGTAGAAGCGGGTGCGAGGCGTGCGCGGGTCTAGGACGGGCTCAACGCGTGTGCGTGCTCGGCGCAGGTCATCTGAACACGCCCTTACGTTTCACACAAATCAAATGTCATCATTGTTATCCGCTTTCAAAACTAGGATACTTAATCGACAAACTTAAAAATGCAAGTCACGTTTTTAGTAATCCAGCCAATGATTCGTAGGCATCTTTGGTTTTGCATGTTTATCAACAGGAAATCCGTCAGTATCTTTTCCTTCCAATATACCTTATACTATTTTGTGTGGGGGGGCGATAGAGGAAGCTGGACAAGCCATGTATCGTTGAATTTCGCCTTCAAAAAGCTTTACTCGGTATATCCGGACGATCGACAGCGTCCGCCTATTATCTAGAACATTACTCTCAAAATAAAGCAAATGGGTGCTGGGTTTCATAAGACAGTGAATTTTGAAAGTATAACCCTTATACAATGTATTTCTCAACCGTAGCAAACAAATCTTTATGACACATTTCTTGACACAGAGGTCAGAAACAGTTCGAGGTCAGATACAGATAAAGGTAGATGTTAGGTTTTTTTTTATGATATTGGAAGCAAATAACAAGCAGATGAAACAAGCAGACAGATTTCCTGATGGAAAGAAATTAACGCTGCCTAGAGACACCAAAGGTGGTAATGGTGCGTTGCCAACCTGAGGCCAGGATGTTAGGCCTCGAGCAAAAGTTTACCGGCTGCCTTACCCTCCGAACCAGAACACGTCTTGACGTTATGGCGGCAGGAATAGGTAAGGCGGTGGTACCAAATCCAGGCGAGTCGCTGCTAAAATCTACCACCTAGTCAGATGTCACGGTGTTAGTGACGGTGAGCCTATGCTTGCCTTTTTCGAGCTGCCTGGCAAGGAAAGGCAGATGGTCTATTCTACAAAGGAGCCCGGACCAACACGGGGTACAGGTACGGGTATAGGTAGAGATGATACACGTACAAGATTAGATACAGGACAGCCATGTCATAATGCTTCGGTTTTGTATTTTTCAAAATCATTATTCTTGGAAGTCACGCTCTACTTATCAACTGTCACTAACAGACATAATTTGATAATATTTAGTCATGCACGTTTATCACAAATTATATCAAAGTCACTCTCAGATAATTTAAAATTAAATCCCAGGCCAAAAACAGACCGATATGATCGAATAAAAATAAAATTAAAATAGTTTGGATACGCGGGACACGCATTTTCCCTGCGCCGTGCTACACTGGCTTTTTTATGGTAAAGTAAATAATTCAATTTTTTTTTCTTGAGAATTTAATTACAGATATGTCCGGGACAGACAGAATTTAATTACTTTCTACCTCATCAATCTAGGACAAAAATTGTAAATCTTTATACTTACTATTAGTATACATCTTAAATAATAATGACTGCAAATCATACCGCCTTCAAATAAATTATATGAATTTAGCTATCCTATTTTCGAACTTTTTCCATTTTTACGTAAGATTTATTTGCGTATAAAGGCCATTTAAGGGTTATAAAAAATCACATACTTAATTAAAGGCTTCAATAGTAACGTGTGAAATAACGACAGATAAGGTGTCTGGTATTTCTTGATTTACGAGTAGTAAAGACTTTGATTCAAGTCGTCAATAAATTAAGGAGAACATTTTTCAATTTCTTGAAATATCGTTTACACTTTTTATCTAAAAGCATACTGTGTTTGTATATTTAAGATAAATTTAAGGATTATTATATAGTGTTTTTTTTATTTTATACTTTTATTTTTAAATTGGCTGACCTAATCTAAATTTAAGCGAAATGATTAATTATGTGTAATAACAACTCTATATAGATATCTTTAAAATACATTCGAATTTCCGAAGCTTGACGAATATAGTCGAAGCGCATAATTTAAATAGTACTACTGTACACATCATGGAAGGCAAACTAGCAGACATATTTCCTGGTGGTAAGAAATTCACGCCGCCTAGAGACACAAAAAATGGTTATTGAGCGTTGCCAATCTAATGCAGGTATGTTAGGCCTCGAGCAAAAATAAGTTTACCGGCATTTCTGACGTTATGGCGGCAGGATGTCACGGCGCTAGTAACGGTAAGCCAATGCTCGCCTTTTACGAGCTGCTTGGCAGTAAGGCAGAATATGGTCTATTCGACAAAGGAGTCCGGACCAATATACGGTGAATCTAATTTAAGCTCCAAATAGCACACAAACAAATAATTTTTGATTAGTAAATTAACTAGATACCAATTAAAAAGTGTAATTCATGAGACTGATCACAAATAAGTATGATTATGTTATGATATAATTAATATTAATTTTATTATTCGATTTTCGAAATGTGGATGCTTAAATCCAAAGAGTAATTAAAAAAAGTAATCAAAATTACAATTACATACTAATTAACATTAATCACCAACACGATTACTTTCTTGATTAATTTCTTTAACCTGTAATCATGATTGCCGATTTCAAAATGTAATCGCAATTAATCTGATTACATTTTGCCCAATTCTGAAGATAAAACTGTGGTCAAGTCTGTCTGGTTACCTTTAAAAACAATTGTGATCACTATCGTTGTGGAAGCAGGATTGGGTCAGATACAACCATGCATATCTTTACGCTACGTCCCTTATGCGGTAGGCAGAGTATCGAGTGCCCAAACCGCACGATTCTGGCAGACCTGCCTCGTCACATTAATTAACCTTTTCATACTAACACGCCGGTTTCGAAAACTCTTGACACCACCTTCGGATAACACCCGAATGATTTGATCGTGGAATATCAACCTAAGTCTCTCTGGGTACCTACATCCATCCACATTCGCATTGTAGGTATATCTGCTTGGCAATCTATCATATATCATTTTGACTACACGTCCGAACCAACGGGTTTATTAGGATTAGGTTAGATATAGGTTAAAATCATGACGAGTACTCGTAATACTTCATCACTTAGCTAAGGTTTCACATTTCGTGTTTTTAAGAATTTAGTGGTAAAAAAAACTATCACTGGAGATTGGCCTTTGACCTCTCCTAAACTGAATTTATATTTGCATATTTTTTTTATAGAATACAGCTTAACGACGTAACTGCTAGATGGCTCGAAAGAGACAGTCTTGGGTATTTTGTTGCTAACATTGTTACTTGACAGTCACTCTGCCCACCCGAACCCGGTGTTAGCACCCGCGTGTGACTAAACAACGGCCGCGAACGTACCCACCATACATAGAAGACCCCGCCACGTGTTATCGGATGCTCCGGACCCAATAACCGCGGCTAGCGCACAACCGCAACCCGACCAACCAGAACATAAATTCACAAGACACTCTACAGTCTACACCGTCGCCGCCGGTCTCGGCGACGAAGATCTCCTTTACGCCCGGCGCCTAATGCCGAACGACGAGCCGCCACTACTCAAGTCCACTCAGTAACCAGAACGCAGCACCAAATCGAGGTACGGTCTTCCGGGAGACAGCCCTTGTTGCTGGCGTTGTAGGGAACAGTCCAATCCGTTTAAATAGTGATGTCTCGGGCTGAGCACTCTGCTCGACCTAAAATAGCCCGGTGAAGTTGTAAATACCTCGCGGTTAGCAACATATTAGCCATTTAAAAAAAAGAAAGATAGTCACATTGTAACGAAAGTGGTCGAGTCCCGTGATGAGTTACGGATTGGTATGTCTCACCATACTATCGATACAATCGTTTGAGCCTACCGTTATGTCATCGTTACCAATGCACTATTATAAGGCGGTAAGTATTTATCATTTATTTTTTTTACTTACGCTGAGGTTGGGGTTCTCGTTTAAGTGTTAAATCACTTATTCCCCGCTCTTCCATAACAATAAAATTGAGTTTTGAAATTATTTTTAACCTACTATAATTCTATTTATATAATTAAAAAACATTGACACTGTTATTTGTTATTATTGTTAACTTCATAATATGCTCCTAAAACTTAAAAGTGTGAAATTATTACGCATAACCTTATATACACACGAACTATGGAATCTTGGTTAGGTGTTGGAGTACTTATGTACAAGAACTCGCCAAACCTTGACCATTAGTTGCTATAGACGTAAGACGTTCGGTAATGTACGTATCGAAATCTACTCAGTTTTGGAACGAAACTTTAGTTTTCTTACATACCAATGGAAGCGCTGTTCCAAGGTTCCATTCAAATAATTTACGGAGACGCCAGCGAGTATAGCGCCATTAACTCAAGGTAAGGCCTTTGGTGTCATCGTCGTTAAGTCATTTTCTGAATTAGAAAGTAGGGTAGACGGTATACTTAGCACTCTATAATAGCAAATAGCATGACCTAACGCTTGTATCTAATCCATTTTTCCTAAGTTCCCAAAAGGAATGTCCACAGATTTAGTTTAAGGCACTACACGCTAGTTTTTTCAAAATTATTTGTACTTTGAACAGCGCCTCTACTGGTAACAGCTAGAACTAAAATTTCAGATCAAAAGCACCAATTTCGATACTTAAATTACCTAACATAATCTATAGCAACTCATAGTAAAGACTTTGGGCCCCTATCATGAGTATAGGGCGCTCAATTCTATAGCGTCTTTGTACATTATTTATATGAAAACTTAAAATAACCTTTCTACTGCTAACTAAATCTTAGACTAAAAGGATAAGCACTTTAATTCGCTACGTAGATTACAGACATTAGGACGAAGACAGCCTGTTTTTTCATAATGGAAATTAGGTTCTGAAGTCAAACTTAGTGTTTGTTACTCCAATATTCTGTCATTAATTATTGTCAAACAAATTGACTGTATAATTATACAGTCAATTTGTTTGACAGGTAATTTTTCATGGGTGATTCCTAATAAATCTTATCAAAATCGATCCATTCGCAATATCAGGTGCACCAAACAGTGATGATAAGAAACAACTTTGCCACAAAGCAGGGTTTCCAAATATGGAAAATAATATGCTATGGCAACAATTGATATCGGATTTCACAACTCCATTTTTATTATACGTTAACTTCTTTTAATAGGTTATTGTTTAGAGCTTAATCGGTTAAAAAGTAAAGTACATGATTAGAGTACTCACTATACTTATTTTAAGTTATATCTTTTTTAACGAAAGTAATAGGAGACAAAACACTTTTAGTGTTGTCAGATTAGTCTATACACGACATTCCTAGACGTATATTCTATCACTCGGAAATCATTGATTAAAAATATCACAATTTAACATGTCCGGACTAATCTGACATGTCTAAAATGTTCCATCTCTTTTTTTTTGTTTCATTTGAAAAACATAGTAAATATTGAAAATAAATTTAGCATGTGAACAGCAGAATCACCACCATTGCCTAGTAGGTAGTGCATTTGTCCAATAAGTAGACTAAATAAAACCTAAAACAGTAAATAATAACACAAGGAATGCACAAATAAAACAATTTATAATAATTTAATCATTTAAATATATATTTCTATGATAGAAATCTGTTACATATGTTACATAAATAGTTAACTGCTTCATAATAGTAAAATATAATTATATTAAAATAATAAATTAATTTATTATTAATAATAGTTCAACAGTAATATCTTTGGCTAATAAAGATTCATTTCAGTATTATTAAATTGTCCCATACAGCCTGTATGAAGGATATGAGCGGTGGCGCTGAGTTGTCATATTAGGCAATTGTGGCGGGTAGTAATTTCTTAGTAAATTGCAAGAAATTTAGAGGTTAAATGAGATTTTAATGATTTATGGCGTCAATAGTGAGATATGGCGATGTGGTCAGTGGACAATGGCGATTTACTTAGTATATAATAATTTTATTGCAATTATTTATTTATATAAAAATTCTAATCAGTTAAATACTAACTGACATAAATAGTATTCGTTCAAATCATGTCAATACTTTGTTTCGATATTTGATGTGACAGCATTGCTTGACAGGTTGAAAATTTGAAAAGTGGTAGTACGGTCTAATGATTGTGGTAAATTTTGTTAGGTGGAAATGAATTGTCAAGTAGTAGTGAATTTTGGCGATGTTAAGAATTTAATACAATTTGTTGATACTGGGGAGTTCAGGTGTCTATTTTAAAAATATTTTATCTATTTACATGAGGTGTTCGCTTGATATAAGCATGATAGATGACGTTACGTGAAAAACAGTTAATTGGTAAAAATTTGTAATATTATAAATGTTTTTCCTAAAAAGTTACAGTAATAAATGCAAAAAGTAAGTTTGTCAGTCTGTTTACAACATTTTATTTTATTATTCAATACAATAAAAGTAAGAATATTTTAATTACAGTAAATTAAGCAGAAAATAGTTATTTCTAGGTAAGTTTAGGTAGTTTTCAATGGCAAATAACTTATACTGTCATACATTTGGATATTATGACGACACGAGAAAAAAAATTGAAATAAGCTTTTACTGGTTTTAAGGAAACATTTTTTGACGTGTTGAAAAACCACGAAAAATAAACAACGACTGTATGAGACATTACAGCGATCAACAATTAATAAAAGTTACAAAAAAAAACATGAAAAAACAAAACAACCACGCCGCAACGAAGCTCAACTAACCTCACTTATATATACTCGTAGCAACACTAAGTCACGTCGAGTCTAAGCCTCTAGTGGCAACATCGACATCGCAAAGTTACTCTTCTCAACAGACAACTGAAATTATAATTTATAATAATTTCGAGTCCTCTTATTATGTCGCTCAATGATCGCAATTTCCTTTCATTTGTAAAACTATAAGTTAATCTTTGTCACTTTTTGTTTTAGACAAAATTTACATAATTCTTAAGGTATTTATTAATGGAAGGACCGCAAAACAATTCTTTGATCATAACTATTTTGCCCGAAGTAGATGTTGGTCGAGAACCAGGACTACAAAACTATTCGATGTCGATAGTGTCTTTGCTAGAAGCTCCGATAGGGATGTCCAGACTAGATAACAAGTTATCTGTCGATATTTTAAAATGTGGGATATCGAAACATCTAGTTTAGTAGATATGTTAAATATCAACATGAAAAATTCAAATTGCTTTCCTATTTTAAATGAATATTTGTCATTTAATGTATGGTTAGATAATTGTTGTGCATTTAATTACACTGTGGTCGTTTTTAGAAATAAATTTTGCTTGTCAATAAATAACAAGTTACACATAGAAATAATCTCAATCTTTTTTCTGGTATAAAATTTATGAATCGTTTATCAATATTTATGAAAATATCGCTAACGATACACGTGTACAATATGGACCAAATTGTTTGTTTGTCAGTTTCATACAAGTACAAAATGTATTAATTTTTAATAATTAAGTATCAATAATAAAGTTTAATTGATGATTTAGGTTTAAGCTATAAATAACTTTCTAGATCACATTTTTTTAAATATCGACAACTAATGCCTAGTCTGATAAACGGATCATTATGCGTTTGACTACGAACGTGAATGGACGTATTGACACGCCCAAAGGCATATACCTGTTTTAAAACTTGCTGATATTAAAACGAACACACTGTTTAGTAAAACTGTACAATTTAGTGCAATGTAAACCGAACGCACTGTTCGGTAAAACAGTACAACTATTCCCACGAGATATTTAACAGCGAGTATTTACAGATTTTACAATTGGGAGCGTCGCTCCTGTGTCGGCGAGTTGTAAAACAGGAGTAACACTAAACCTATATTAGGACTCACATTATTAAAGTCGAATTTTATTCAAATCAAAATAAAATATGACTTACATCACTCACATGTCAAATCCAAATAAAACTATTTTACTTGATTACGTTGGATCCATTTTCACAAATGGTAAAATTTTACAGTTTTTTTAAAAATATAAATTAATTTAATATGTAAAATAATACAAAAGTTGAGGGGCCGAGGAATGTTTTTAAATTGAATATTTACACGTGAAAGATATGCGATTAGAAATTCCTGCGGGTATAGTAATAATACTTAAAATGTTTTTATAACGAATAATACCTGGCGAAGCGAATTATAGGCGATCTACTGTTTCGACTGTTCTTAAATTTGAAAAAAAATCTTTTTTTCGTTGTCGTCGTCAGAAAATGGTGGAATACCATTTAGACACAATTTGTAGAAGTTACAAGCTATATTAACAAATAGGGTTTAAACAAAATTTCAACAACTTTTTTATACAAAAAGAACAACAAACGAAAAAATCTAGCAACAGATAAAAATGTTACACTTTAAATGGCACATTAAGAAATGATAACAATTTAGATTATGCTTAGAAAAAATTAACAAAAAATAAAATATCAAACAATCAACAAAAGTTACTTGATTAATTTTTAAAATAAAAGTAACAAAGTTTCTAGAATATATAAGTTAGTAAAAAAATAACTTTTTGTTTAGCGAAAGTGGATCCAAAGTTAACAAAAGTAGGATTAACTTTCTAGAAAGATTAACATGTAACGAAATAAAAAGTTTAATCACATAAATAAATTTTGAAGTCGCACGCCCAAATACTCAGCAATTAGCGAGTACATTTGAAATAAGATCACATTTATACTACCAAAAGTTTATATTTATTAATAGAACAAAAATACGAAAAAATACACTTTAAACCTTTTGAAAACATATTTATATCACGTTTTTTTTTAAATAATACAGACTAAAATCTACTACTTAGGGTATCTTGTTCTTTGTATTTATATTGTATCAATATGGTGGATAAATCGAAAAAAAACTTAGTGTATCAGTGTCATTTTCTGTAACAGTGGCTATGTTACGCACGATTCATTTTTTTTTTCAAATTATTTGTATCAAATGACCCCAACGATCACATTCTATATAAAGACAACTTTTAAGCATTATAAACATTTCTCGTAATCGTATTTTCTGGTTTGATTCCTTTTTGACTTGACAAATACCATTTATTTTTTATTTGAATTTGTTTAACAAATTGGAGTCGAAGATTTGGCGTACTTGTATACTTGTGATTAAATATCTATGTACATGTTAATCCTTCCATAGTTTCATACACACACATCCTACGACACCGTCACATACAAGGTAACATTCAGCCATGTTTGTAAGGCATGTCTATTTAGTAAGAATGTTCGCTAACACCACTTTTGCGTATCCTGTGGGAACTTCACTTGTTATATTCTGGAAAAAAATACTGTTGATAAAATATTTAATACATTTATTTTCAAAATACATGAATTGATCTCAGCCCAAGTCCCAAAATAAGGTAATAAGATTTTAACGATATAATATGTGTCAAATACTATAATTATTTTTTTTCAAAATAATTGAGGGTTCTTTTAAATGTGTACTTCGAAAACGCGGACCGACCATAGTTGAGGATCGTGTGACGTCACTCTTCATATAATAAGTTGTGCGACAGTGTCAGCAACCGGAGAGTGTACGCAAGTGATTAGTATAATCATGAAGAAAAATTATACTGCTAGAGGTTACAGTGTTTGCAAAGTCCTAATGTCATTTCCAAATACTGTTGACTCACTCTTATGGCCTCATTTTCCGAGTCTTGTCATCGAGTGATGTCCATTAAAATCAAAACAAAATTGATCTCTAAATATATGGATACGAAATACCCACGAAAAAAACCTGCCATTAAAACAAAATATGGCAGCCGTTTTGATCAATAAGGGCAGAAACTGCGTTAAGCGGGCTCCCACCTGCACGGCTTCATACAAAAGTAACCCGTTCCGGGAAGCCGCGCGGGGAGGCGGCAGTGTCACCATGTGAACCGTAATTACGGTAAATGCACCATAATCAACACGACTTAACCATCTACCGTCGAAACGTGACAACAGTGACAAAATCTACCGTAATTTGTAAACACTTTAATTATTTGTTAAAAGTTTATTTATTGCCAGCCGCTCCATTGCTGATATGACTGATATAGCTCTTACTTTGAGTTTTTTGATTTTCAAATACGGTTTCAAGTACGGTTAAAAAAATAATAAAATAAAAAAAATTAAAATGATAATAAAAAAATAGAAAATTAAAAAAAAATTTTCCGACCCGGGACCTCATGCAGTCAAGTCCAACTACTGAACCGCTAGACCACAGAGCAAAAAGTGTCGTGACAACATTTTTGTAAGAATTTTTTCCGCGCACAAGAATTCACAACGCGCAATAAGGAACTTCGTTCCAATAAATTTTCATTATCTTTTAATTTATTAAAATTTACAGCAAATTCCCCGCATAACAACCTAGAATCAATGAAAAAACCAGTGATGGTTGTGGTTTTTTGTGCTAATCGTGTTTTGCTAGATAATTTGTAATATACTAAATTCTCAATCGATACATAAACACTGTTAAAATTGAACTGAAAACACTGCGTAAGTCGCATCTCCGCGACGGGGATCGCCGCGAGTTCACGCGTGTCTACAAGCGACCCCTTTAACACAGTTTCAGGCCTAAGAGGCGTAATCCGTGGTTTTGACTTCACTATGGCTGTTCAGAAAAAGCAGTGTGTCGATATCGATACATGATTTATTAGTTATATACTACCGAGTTATTATTTAGCTACCGATTGAAATTGCTACTATCAACTTACTTACTTAGTGCTACTCAGTTGGCTAATAAATAGGGAAATGTTCATTACGAAACAAAGAATATTTATTAACTTTTCACACTAACATAATTTTTTCACACTGTAGTGTGCAAATATGTTTATATTTATAAAAGTTAACTCTTTATATTTATCACAAGATTCAATATTATTACAAGATGTGATCAGATTACATTCAAACCATTTTCTTTACTTAAAAGTGAGCACTTGCACTTTTTCAATGACAATGATATTCATTCATATCTTGTCCAATTTTTTTTCAAGAAAGGTAAAATAAAATATCGAAAATAGTAATAGCACATCACTATAAAATTTAAAACAAAATATGGCGTACATGGCAAACATTAGGATGCCAAGACGTCACTTTAAATTAACGCAAAAATGAGCATAGACAAAAATGCTCTTTCGGCATACGTATTTTATTTATATATATATATATATATATATATATTGTTGATTAGTTATATGTCGATACCAACGGTATTTATACAACTAAAATGTTCCTATTTCTACGGTCAACAGTGGTTGGAAATTACATCAGATCTTTGTTAGAAATATAAGCCTGTAATAGTATTACAGTTTCAGAAGAATAATAGTGTAAGCAACAGATAGCATACGTAAGACTGTTTTCGGACGATTTTAAGGGGTGACAGTAAAATTATCTAATAAGGCACTACAGTCTTCAACGCGGATGTAGGCGTCGATATTGACCGCCTCATTGTTCGAGGGGTTAGCGTTCACACCTGACCCCACCGACCAAGGCTCGGGTCCAAATCCTGACACGGGCAGGTATGTGTCATGAAAATTTATTTGAGTATTTCTATGTATTAGTATAGCTCACTACCCACCCATAACACAAGCATCAATTTAACTTACTTTGGAGTTAATATTGTATTTGTGTCATTTGTTATACAATATCACTATCAATACACTAAGTTTTAGTACATTTTGAAATCTTTGAAAACTGTCAAATAAGCAATGACTATCGGCGAATTTCAATAATATATCTAAGACTGTGTTCTTACAAACCAGTAACCAGGCAACCGCTGTTATTTTTCAATCATTTAAAAATACCTTAGCAAAAAAGCTCTAGCACCTATCTTTATCTGTATATAGATGATTGAAATTGGCTGTAAGTAGAAACATGTAGAATTATTTAAGTATAACTTACGCTACGAGTTCGCGAGTTCGTAGAACAGCACGTACGCCTCCGGGGACACCACGTCACGCGCGCTGATCGGTGTCACTCTGTTGGGACACATAACAGGCTATCACAACGTTCACAAACAACAAAAAAAATTGAAGCATATAAAATGAAATATAGCAAGTGCCTACACATCAAAATTGAAAGAAATGCAAAAAAAACTTTATATTACTTTTGAAGTGGCGGTTATTATATGTTCTAAATCTTGATTTTGGGGTGTTTGCTATATCATTGGTTTCAGCAGCCTTATTCTATTATTCTTAGTAATATGTTGACAGATGAACTAACTGCCATTGATTCTATATGCCTAAAATCTTCTTAAACTTTTTCTTTCTTTAAAAAATTACGTAATATAGCAAGCAAGCCAAAAAGTTGAATGAAAACGACAGTGCCAATTATTTTACGAGAATCGAAAATTATGGTCAAAAAAAAAAGTAAATTTCCTCTGCAATGATGGACCCATATAATTCTATTACACAGAACCAAGTAGGTAAGGGACAGAGAAATTAAAAAAAGACGGGTTGCACTCCGAGAGTGCCGGCAGAAGTGAAAACTTGAATATTGTCGTTGTGCATTTTTGATATTTTGGAATGGTTAGGGAATAATTTTGCACGAATTGCTTTAATTATCGGAATGCAAGTACTATCATTTATGCACAAATATTATTTTACATCAATAACCTGAGTTTGGCTTAGAAGGCTAGTAGCGTCATAATATTATCTGTACAACGAACATTGCTCGTCTACAAATAAAGCTTATTTTCAAGATAGAACAAATAAAGCAATGTCTGTTGAAAATATCATACGTATCTGCTATCTGTGAGAATGTGATGGTAGGTATTTTGCGGCGTATTATCCATTGCGCATCCTATACTCTTCGGAAATATCTAAGCAATCAAAAACAGCAATGAACCTACGCTTTATTTTAGATCTCGCGCAGTCTTATTTGCGAATGCGCAGTGCGCCATCGTACGTTATGACGATCTGACGCGAGTTTAGAAGATTTTACCCATTCCAAAAAAAGTGCGCAACGCCGCTAAAGAAGTTTTTACTACAAAAATTTAAAAAATAACCACATGAATATTGTTTTCAGTAACTCGAATGTTTGGAGCATTTCCTAACGAAGGAAGAAAGAACACGTTCAAATACTGTCCGAGGTGAATTTTTTTTCTTTAAATATTATGGAAATATACGTATACTTTATTTAAATCTTCGAGTAAATCTCATTTATGACAAACTAGAAACAACACGGAAGTTTTACAGTTATGTTTCTTTATAAGATTGCTAGAAACTTATCACCCAAAAGGAATCTCTCACAGAAGAATCTTTATATTTATATATCTCCAATATCTTATATTCATTTTTTTGCTTTTATTAATGATAACAACATTAGTTGCTGTTACAAAAAGTTGTTGGAAATAAATGTTTTTTTCGAACGAAACTGTAAACGTTAGAATAGCTTCCTAAATCACAGATTATGGATTCTTAACAAATTAAATAAATATATAAATAACCACGTGTACCTGGAGTCGTTATACTCGTGCCAGTCGCCGGTGTAAGGGTGTTTGCAGTAGGCGGTGTAGTGGCCGGAATACGTCGTACCTGGTCGATATATAATAAACCTTAGTGACGATAAATCATGTTGCGTCATGTCGAAACGTACCTATTGCACGCACAAACTTTTTAAATTTGACTAGTGTTATTTTATTAGGCAGAAAGACAGACAAACAGACAGATATTCTGATGGTGGTCCAAATATAATTAAGAAACAAAACCGCCTATTTGCATATGGTTTACTATGTGTTTCCCGTTTGTTTTTATAGTACCATACTTGAAGTAACCTTCTTGTCACAATGCAGGCGGCATTAATAAATGTTGTGAGTGCGTGTACGTTCACGTATGTGTATATTTACGTGTACGTATGTGTGCGTGTTAGTGTGCAAGTACGTGTTCGTGTGCCTGTATGTATGCGGATATGTGTGTGAACGTGCTTATACGCACGTGCGTGCTCGTGTCCCCTCACCAGAGTGGTTGCTGACGGCGTAGAGGTTGTATGTGGCTGTGGTGGACGAGGGCGAGGCGGCGAAGGGCGCCATGTCGAGTCCCTGCAGCGGGAACTCTACCAACACACTCAGCTTGCCGCGGAAACGCTCCGTTGGAGAAAACCTGCAGACGGACATGGGGTGAACTGGTAAATATTAAAACAACGCACATGTATTTCTCATGATAAAAAATAAGGTAACGCATTCCCTCGCGATTTGACTTAAGTCCGTTTTCAATAACCTATCTAATATAAGAGATAGAACTAGTTTAGATCATTATTTAGCAGGACACCATTATCATTTTATCAATAATTTAAAAACATCTAAGCAACAACATTCTAAGCCAAATTTGATAATGTGTTAAACTTTCAAATGTACCTTACATTTAACCTTAAATTTTAAAACAAGGAACTAATAATTGAACTAATTATTATAACTAGAATAGCATAGAATATGTTTCTATTCACATTCACCTTACAAGAGGCACCTCTGACGAGTCTATATAACACTAAAACTACCACCGGATCGGAACGCGGCCACTAACTATCTCTATCTGTAAATAGGTAACTGAAATTGGCAGTTAACAATATTGAAGCAATACTGCTTAAATAATGTCACAGTACATGTCCTGACAATAAGATGACACAAATAGCCTGAGCTTGCTGTCTTTTTAGCATTTCGTCCATTATGTCGAGCTGCATTATTTTCAGTGTTGCCACAGAAATGTACAAAATGGTCAAAAATGTTCCTAGAAATTACCTCTTGAGATGTATGACGAGCACCCTGGGGAACTTCTGCACTGTGAACCACTTAAGGCACTTGCGCCGCACGCCGCATTTCGAACATGTCTACACAAACATTTCATTTTTATAAATATGTGAAACAACCAACGATTACGATATTTTAATTTTAGTACTTTTCCTGTGATCGGCATAAATTTTCGTCAGCTGACACAAAGGATCGAAAACTAGTATGAGACGGAATTTTTTTCTTTCTTTCTTGAAATACTTTAATGTGTTACTAACCGAGAGTTTTTACGAATCTACCAAACTTTTTTATTGTTAAAAATTGAGAAAACCAACAATTACAGAATCTATACTTGCTATCGTCGGCACTTGGTGGAATTCCATTGTATACACACGGTTTTTTTTGTAGTTAGCACTTGTACTTATCCACAATATAATTTATTTAACACTTTCAGTACATCCAACTAAATAAGTATTAAACATTAAGTTAAAACAGTATTTTTTATCTTTAGTTTCTAAGCCCTGATGATGCTGTAAAAAGTGAAACCGGTTGGCTAGAAAGTAGCAGCAGAAAGTGTTAAATAAAGTATATTGTGGATAAGTACAAGTGTTAACTACAAAAAAACGTGTGTATACCAACAATTACTTTTGCTAGTAATAATTGTCAGTTTTATTGCCCTTCTTAACGTTAGTAAAAATAGAGTCCAGTTTTTAATTTTCCCATTTTTACTTCGTACGGTCTCGGATTATAACTTATTTCGTATTAACGTAAAATCCGGTATAATAAATGTATACTTCTGTGCGATAGGATTAACAATCAAATTTATATCAGTAGAAAAGAATATGGTGGAATAAGATATATTAGACACCATAGCTGTTAACTGATGCATCGCTATCCTATGGCAGAGAGCTTAGACCATGTATGCAAGTCTACGGCTTCCTTGCAGTGTAGTACACCGCAGATGTAGGTGCTCACCGGTTTCTCATCCCCGTCGAGCTCCTCCTCACGTGTGAAGTGCTGCAGACACTGCTGCAGCTTCAGGTTGGCCGTGCGAGACGGGATCGGCAGGCTGCACACACACACACACACACACATACACATGCCGTAAGTCATGTTCATTTTGTACAATGTGGTGTTTTGCATCTGTGAAATTCTTAAGGTACGTGTACTTCGAAAAGTATTACATGTTTCACATAAGATCACCAATTAGACTAATTGGACGTGCAAGTATTGGTCCCGCTATTAGATAAAGAACCACCGGTAACAGACATTCCTGTAGACTTCCTGTACATGTTAAGTTGAAAATCTCTAAAACCTGCAATATCCCGCGACATATAGTAATGAATTAAAAAAGCTTTTTATATGAAAACTAGCAGTTTCACGCAAAGTCTATGTCATTCAGGGATAATACTACCTAACCTTACAATGCTATCTAAGGGCGAAAGAATTTTTGAAATCGGTCCATAAGTTTCGGAGCCTATTCATTTCGAACAAACAAACAAAAAAATCAAACATTTCCTCTTTACAATATTAGTATAGAAAAATCAGAGTTAATGTGCTTTTCAAAATAAAAGCACATTAACTCTGATTAAGAACCAGTGTTAAAATTTGAGTAACAAAATAAATTAAGACTTATTTTAGTTTACAATGTTAACTTAAGGAATAAATATTGTTTTTGAGTTTAATGAATGTGTCACTAATATTAATACAAAGAAATATATTTTATTAATTGGTATTTTAATGATATTGGGAGGCAACGAGCAGACGGATTTTCTGATGATTAGAAACTCACGCCACCAGACTACAAAGGTGGTAATGGTGTGTTGCCAACCTGAGGTTGGGATGTTAGGCCTCGAGCTTAAGTAAGTTTACCGGCTACTTTCTCCGAACCGGAACACGTCGACGGCAAGCACTGAGGTTATGGCGGCAGGAATAGGTAGGGCGGTGGTACCGCTGTATCCTAAGTCGCTGCGAAACTCCACCACATATTAGGATGTCACGGTGTTAGTGACGGTAAGCATATGCTCGCCTTTTACGAGCTGCCTGGCAGGAAGGCAGACGATCTATTCTGCATAGGAGCCCGGACTAACACGGCATATGTATAGGCAAGAAAATGTAAAGTGTAAGTGAATTGTGAAGGAACCCACCTGAGATCCCAGAAGGGGTCGAACGTGACGGAGTCGTGATTGCAGTGCGTACAGCGCAGAGTGGACTTGAGCTGGCCCACGAAGATGTCCGCGACGCGCGACTCCTCCGTCCGCACGTACCGGGACCACGCCTCTGCCGCCTTCGCGCTCGGGCTGGGGACACCGAACAGACCATGAACTAGCACGGAAACGTGACAAGTAAAGCGGCTCTCACGATGGAAAAGGACAACCGTGGCCTTCGCCTTCGACACCATAGATGCTATAGGTGCACAGCTATCATGTGATCGATACAGTGGTCGAAGTGTTAAGCCTACTTTGCACCTATACTGCTACCCTAACCTCGAAACCGCAACACGACAGTAGCGGTCACATACATTATAAAAGCAATAATAGTGAAGGAGGTGACACAAATCCGAAAGCCATAGCAATAATCTACCATCTACGTAGTTCTAGTCACGGTATTAGTATCTAATTACTAATGCCTACTTGACATGAAAGCATTTGGACGATACTCTACAAAAGAATCCGGGACCTATGCACAATTCTACCCAGATACGCAAGGGTAATCTACCTAGATACGTTTTAGTTGATCGAGCGGTCAATTTAAATAGCTCACTTTACTTAGAGAATCAGAATATATGTCCATATCCCTGAAAAGTCAGACATACAAAAAATAACTGGGGCACTCACAATTAGCCGCGGAGGCACTTTTTAGTCGCACAATTTGATAGAATACTTGCAGAATACGGATATAGAATCTAAACTATGTGGTACAAATTACATTTGAAAGCGTCTGGCTTAATGCCGAGTACACGAAGTCGCTGGCGCAAACTAGTGTTAAAGTAAAATCATGAAAGAAATAATGGGTACGTGACATTACCTGAGGTTGTCGTCTATCTCGGTGAGTATCGGTTTCGGTTTGACGGTGACCCGGTTGACGTCCTCGTGCAGGCCTTCCAGCAGGTAGCGGAGGAATTCCTGGAATGTTAATATACTTTTGTTTAATGGTTTAATCTTTAGCGTTAACATATTTTCTGTTAAATAATAAAATCCATGCACAATATCAATATGGACCCACACATTGCGATGAAATTTATTTTACGAGCACACGATGAGCTGAAAAAGAATATGGGGCATTTAAATGAATGAATAGGGGGTATAAAAAATGGAGGTAAAAGTCACTTTTAAATCGATTTTTATCAGCAAAAATATTAAAAACATCTTAAATCGAGATCAATGTTTAGAGTGAAGTACTCTGAAATTAAAACCAATTTCGACCTCACTTTGTTCTTGATTTTCTTGATCGTGCTTTTTATTATTATAACCTGTTTGGTGCTATAAACTTTCCTAAGAATTTTAAAGATCAGGCTAAATGAAACATTTGTACCTATACCAGAAATGAATGCGATAAAATCGTGGAGGAATTCTGCTTCGTGTTCTTGAGGCGTTGGGATAGTCACCTGAGCATCTTGCTGGCTGTAGCCCATAAAGCGCGGTGCGAACCTCTGCACCTGCGACTTGAGCGAAGTGGTGTTCACGACGCTGTCCCTCTCCCCGCTACGCCAAAGCTCCTTTATCACACTCGCGAACGCTGCTCGAAGATATAGTTCATTCAATTAAAATTATCTAAACAAATGAATAGCTCAATTTAGAAAAAAAAAACGTATGCATTAGCCATAAGTCGTCAGTGTGTTTCTAGAAGAGAAGCGGGCATAAAATTGAACCTTGAGGAATACCTGTTTTTTGTTTTGGACATAAAAAAATATCTTTACGCACCTATCACCGAATGTGATAGTTGGCAAGTATATCGCCAACCGGGCACAAATCCAATCCCTTATCATCATTAGAAAATTGAAAATACAAATTTTCTGGTTTTTAAGTTGCCCGACCCGGGAATCGAAACCGGGACCTGGAGAAGTCAAGTCTGACGTCGGACCGCTAAACCACAGACATGGCAATATTTTATGTTTTTTTTTAAATAAGATAAACCGAAAGGACTTGCCTTTAATGAGTGCGCCCTTCATACAAGATAGTGTGGTGTTGATGTCAGCCATGTACTTGTCATCAGCGAGGTATTCTAGCAGCGGCCGCGTGTTGGATAGACACTGCAACACGCTGTTCATGAAACACGTATTGCCGATGTTGCGGAGGCCATTCAAGCCTGAAACGTGATAAAATTTACATTAATTTAGATGTAGTAGTAGTAGCAATCGTTGCTGAATAGGGTAGATATACAAGTTGAGGGTTTTAATTGGGCTCTCGAAATGTCATTTTCAAATATTTTATGTCACGCGGCTTGGCTTAGATAATATCGACATAGGTTGGAGGAATCTAACATCCATTGAAGAGCATTATCATAGTGAAAAACATAAAAAAGATGAGTTAATTTTCTATTAAAGCGTAGAATTTGCTTACTTAAAAAAACCATCTAAATATAAATGTGGACATACAATACACATAAAATAAATTAGCAAAGGACTTGGACTAAAGACTATCTATACAAAGTTTGCCCTACACTAAACTACTACTACTAAAGTTTGATAATTAACAGTTTTCTCTAAAATCAAGTCTGCATCACGGTCATTTTTTCGGACTTTATTAACAAAAAAACATATAAGATTTGAGATTGTTTCTTTTAAAACACATATTATTTTAATGTATTAAAACTATTAAAGTGATATAAAAAAGCTTCAGAATATTCTACACTGGTCAACCAGACACTTTCTCTACTATTAAACAATGTATGCGAATGTAATTTGACAATACAACACATTTTTTCGTAATGTACGTTTGAAAAACTTGTTTATAAATATTTGAAGCAAACATTAAAAGTCAATAATAGGGGTAGGAGTCAAAGACCCAAAAGATTTAGTTTATTTCTCTATACAACCTTCTAGAAGATATGTATATTATAATCACTTGCAGTTTTTTTAACCGAATCCAACCGTAACTCTTCTCGTTTGTAGTTCCTAAAAATAAAATGTCATTCAGTTCATAGCGTCAAAGATTGTCAAAATAGAAAAATAATTTAGACTTCCGCCATGAACGAATCAATAATAATAATTACTCTTTAAGTTTTATGCTTGTTGGACATAGGGCAGACTTGGTCAATGTCCTTGACATTGTATTTTTTTTAAGAAATATATAAAATAAAAAAATATATATTTTCAATTACTTGCGAGTTTTTAAGTGTCTAAAATATTTTAAAGTTTAAGTTTGTAAGGACTAAAACTTTTTTTAGTCAACCTTTGAATTTTGACACGTTATTGTTTTGGCGATAGTAATTTACATTTTGTGCTGACAAACTACGTTTTTACTGTAACATTCTGTGGTGATAAACTCGTTACTACTTTACGTTAAAAATGTTTCTTTTTATCTAATAAATTTTTCTCTTTAAGAAGGCATGAGTGAAATAATTCATGTAATATATAAACATCGTATAGAATTGATAGTAATTGTTGAATTTACCGTTACAGTTCACATAACGTACAATGTATAATAAATACTATGCAAATAAATCTTTAACATATAGTTAATTCATTAGTAGTGCCTAAATACTGCTATTAAAATTATATTGTTTCATATTTATTCTAAGTATACTGTTTATTACTCTTCTAAGTAGTATGATATCTAAATACATCATATGAAGATCTACCATCACTTACTACGATTTCTCGCTTCGAAGAAAACAGAAATACCATTTTTCTCTTGTCCAAATTTTTGGGCTTGTAGTTTCGGCTTGCGAGTAGAGAGGCGAATGCCACCTGATGTGTATTATTTTCAGTAATATACATTGTTGGAAGTATTTTTATTAGACTACATTTTTTTTAACTTTAGTTACAATCACCAATATTGGTAACTACTGTCGGGATTTTTTTTTATTTGTTAATAAGATGCTTTAATATGTTAACATCAAATATTAACCTGACGACACAGAAAAAAGACAGCTGAAATTTAGGTATATTGACAATACTCTTATTTTGCTGTCGAGAGGTTAGACAGCAAAGAAGGGGTTTTATAAGTTTGACTTGTCTTTTTGTAACATCATAACTCCAGAGCGAATGGAGAGATTTAGGTGTTGATTTTTTTGTTTGAAAGCTGATGTTGGTTTTTACGGACATTACGGACAAGTGTTATAGCAGTTATAGAAAAATAATAGTATATTTTGTTTGTTATACTTTCTAGTACAACGGTTAAAAAGATGGAAATTTACTTTAGATTAATAATTATTATTATTAAATAAGAGTGCAATTACAACTGTTCAAGTCGATTTTACAATTAGGGATTTGTCAAGAACAAGCACAAGGCTCTCTTGGTGGTTAGTAATAATCGTGGCCTTTAGTCATCACAGGTGGATTGCAGGTGCGTCGTTGTCAAGTGGCCGAAGTATTAGGCCAGTTGCGCAAGTTTACCGGCTACCCTACTCTCCAGATTGGAACATGATACTGTCATTATGGCGGCAGGAACAGGCTAGGCGTTGGACCACGCGGACAAGTTGCAGCACGACCCTCTACCATCAATGGCCTTGTTGGTAATGACCCATTGAACCTTTCCTCGCCTTCTACAAACTGCCTGGCAGGCAAGGGTCTACACAGAAGACCCGGACCGACATGGCGTTTATTTCCATAAAAACAACTTACCACTAGTATGGCTTGACTGTCGATCGTTTCTCGTCTCAGAAATGTCGGACCTCTCACTGCTCCGCCGGAGTCCACTCGGCCCGCTCTTACCACCGGCCAACTCCTGGACATGCGTCAAGTACCGTACAAATATCCGACCATTTAATCCGACTAGGGCTTACATTGTAATCAATAATGCATAAACTCGGTGTTATTCGTTAAAATTCAAACACACATATGACATGTCAAATGCTTAATAAATAAAAAAATAAGGCTGGCACTAACAGTGTCAATTCTACTACTCATCAATTTTTTTTTCTTTAAGCGAAAATTAAAGCAATATCTATTTTTTAAAACAATAGTATAGTGCTGTGAAAATAGAATACACGCAAAAGACGTTCTTATACTCTAATAGGGGTTCTACATTGTTGTAAACATTGGTTTACATTCGTAGGGGCCGTAGATTTAATCCAAATTCATTAACAATCTAAGATGGATAGAAAGTGTCCTTCACTGTGACCGTCGTTGGAAGGTGTGTTTACAATCGTGTAGAACGTGATTTATTAAACAAAATTTGGCAGCACCACATCCCGCGTAAAATAATAGATTTTTCTATTGTATAAATTTTAATAATTAAACAATAATTAAAAGTAAATTTGAACAACACGCAGGAGAATTTACACACTGATGCTACAGTTCATAAATGTAAAATATATACACTAGGGACTAGCTAATGCACAAAAAAATAACAATCAAATAAAATAATTTGAATAATACAATAAAATAGATAAATAAAATAGTGAGGCAGAATTTAGATGCAGTGGGACATGATCACAATATAAGACGATATCCGTCAAAAGTACGTACAATTTATTCGTAAATTGAGTATTTATGTAAGAAGATAAAGAAGCAGAAGGATTGCCTGATGGTGATAATAAAAGCCATTTCCTAACAATAGAGATACTCGTAGTAATAATTACTAATCTTAGGCTGTTAAGTTGGGATTATAAGGTTGTGATAGGAAAAAACAAAAAAAATTAAAGGAAGAAGGTTTACAATACAGAAATTAAATTCAAAATTAACAAGAAGCGAATTAGCGTGAATATGGTACAGCGACAAAGAGTATAGACATTTTAAATAAATAAGCACAATAAAACTGCAAAAAATCGACGCCCAACTATTTCATTTAGAAAGGAAGCTAAGGATTCTGAGATGGTCCCAAAAATAGTTTTGTTATTGGCCGAATAAACACATAACAAATATACAAAAAATATATAAGATCGGATTGTTCAACTCCCCATTTTTTGGAGTAGGTTAAAAATGTCGACATCTTTTGAAAAGATCTTTAATTAGATAAATTACGAACAATTCAAATAAATAGTCGCTTGAGGTAAATTGATTGAGGTAGCTTGACATCGTTAATACGAAAATTAATAGATAAAAAACGAGATCTAATTTAGGAGTGAACCCTTAATCCCATAATAAGAAAAACTGGAAAAGATTGTCAAGATCGTGAGGTCTGGCACTCGATACTCTCTGCCTTCACCGTATAGGACTTGGCGTGAAGACATGTATGTATGTAAGAGAAACACAATGACAAACATGTAACTGAATGCCAACTATCATAAACTTGTGAAGGGGCGTTCAGTTTTAAATTAGTCACGACCATAAACATTTTTGATATTTGATGAATTTAATTTAATAATAACCTCTTTAAATATAATAGTTCATGCAAAAAAAAAATTGAATGACATTTCGCAGTGATAACAAATTGTGGCAATTTGATAAGCATAAAAGTTACACAAAAAAAAGAACGCAGGCACAGATAATGCACATGCTTGAAGCAATTAATTATCCAACTTGTGATTAGTAAAAACTGGCAATGAAATGCAGATTGCAGTTAATACAAATGAACAAAAATGCACTTTAAACTATTTGTAAAAGAAAACAACAAGCATGCACATAAATTGTAAATGATTTTAAATAGGTAAGTAGGAGTGTCTGATATTGGCAACAAAGTGTTACATATTAATTAATAAATTCAATTTAATTTAATTTTTGTTTAAATCCAAATGTTTCGGTTATATTTGGTAACAAAGTAGATTAGCTAAAACTTTGATCATATTATTGCAACTTTGAAAATATTTTTTGGACTCTAAAAAAATAACATTTGCCAAAATTTGTAACTAAATTTGAAACGATGGCGAGGGCGAGGGATATAGGTAATATCATTATTTTTATCGAAAAACTCGAGGTAATTCCTTTCCGAATTCACTTGCAACGTACGCAACATATCATCAGTAGATATTCTATATTTTGATAATAAAAAAAATCTGTTGCTCGAAATTGTGGACTATTGACTGTAATTTTGTGGAGAGGTTAGCGTACAGTCTTAAGCTTTTATGTATAAAGCTATGGGTGTTGTTTTCGACAGGACAGAAATTTATATAATGTACATAGACGTCTGTATTTCATAACATTTAAGTTGTTTTAATAGTATGTTGTCATAGTCGAATTAACAGTAGCTTTTAAATATTTATTTGAGTTGGAGTGTTGTTTAAAATTAAGATCAAAAATATATCTCTTTTTCAGTTTAAAAAAAATATTTCCTGTCTCTCTCCAAGAAAAAAAGAAAAGCGCGAAATCGAGATAGGAACTCTAATAGTAAATGATAGTGAACATTTACAAAAATCTGAGGAAGTAACTAACAAAACAAGCACCAATCAATATTTAAAACGGAGCTGCAAAACTGACCAATCACAAAATTTTAAATAGATAATGTTCCATTGCGATTGGTCAATTCAATTTGGCCACCGTTTCGCTATTTGCAGAAATCAATCACGCTAATCACATTTGTCATGTAAGCATTTGGTCAACCGCTTGTAAGGATACGTAATCTTCGCACTGTAACTTTATCTCTTTTCTGATAGGTATAAGAAAATAAGTCACGACAAATAAAAATGGCCTTGTTCTTTAATATGCAACACTAAAGATACGAATAATACCCGTGTGAGAACCCCATGTGTGCACGTGCGGTTAATTTCGAAATACGGCTGACAGAATTGACCAATCATATTTTTATGTAGAGTAAACTTACTTATGATTGGCCTAATAAAGATGTTTTCAAAATTTTCTCGTTACAATTAATCATCAAACAATTCATCAATAGCTTGTGATTGATCAGATTTCAGCTGTGATACGCATTTTCAAACACGCAAGCAATGTTTACAATATTACCATTCGTGCATATGTCACCGTTGTGATGCGCATGCGCCCTTTAGGAGGCAGCCCTGCCGTAGATCCGTTATCTAATATACCAAAGCATATTTTGTTAGAGATTAAAACTGAACGTCTCTAAACCGAGCTAAAGAATTCCAATCCTAGTTTACTACTCTTTTGCTCAGGTAAATTTAGATTTGCTGTTTTAAGCGACATGTAAAGCAAATTTTGGGTATGCTACGCAGGTGTAGACATAAGTTTAATAGGTAACTTGTTTAAACTTTAAGTTGTGTCTTTTATAAAATTAAATCTGACATGCAAACTAAATGATTGAAGTCAGGTTTGGACATTTTAAATAGTCAGTTTAATAGTTCTAAGAAATCCTTTGTGGCATTTGATTTTCGAATTTGCTATATTACTACCAATATTTAGAATACTCGATCCGAATGCGGGTTATGTTTGGAGAAAGTTTACATTTATAACAGATAGGCTTTGGAAGAAATAAAATAAGTTTTGCTTATACCTATTACACAGGTGATTGAAATTTGTCTACGTATAATACTACGCACAAGGAATAAATATACGTGTAGTATTTGATTTTACTACCTAATTTACAAACAAGATAAGGACATTACTTATGTAAAAAGCTAAGACAGAAGAATATATATAAAGTTTCCGCTTGATATCTACCGTCATTCTTGTATGTAACTACTAAATAATACATACTACTCCATTGTAATAAAATTGAAGTGTTGATTTATTTTGAGCCAAATGCAACAAGGAAGATAAAACTTAAAATGTTAGAAAAAACAGCAATCCTTGGTGGATTTCGTCCAACACAGGCCGCTAAAAGGCTGAAGTGATGGTGATGAAACGGAGTTAAAGAAATGGCACATGGAGACCTGATAGTGAAGTCCATAAGTTGTAGGAAGCTGCCGTGTTGGGGCCACCGTCCGCGGGCGCGGCTCGAAGCAGTGCCGGCAGCCACACCTCATTGCGTAGCGCCGACAGCAGCCCAGTAGTCACGCATGCCAGGATTACCAACTCCAAGTACCAGAGCATACGACTACACTGACGCGACGTCCTGGTCTTTATTCCCAAAACACTTCAATATTCTGTTTTTTGTCCAGGATCACTAGCAATGAGTCCCAGAGTATATGATCGAGAGAACTGCCTTTTCCTTGTCTCTAACGCTTTAGTAAAAGACAGATCTTTTTCTTATTTTCCAACTTTTCAATCAAAAAAATATTTCTTGATTTTGTAATGAATTCGAAGTTCCAACAAAAGATTCCAAAGTCACAAGCTTCAAATGCAAAGTGTGTATTCCAGTTTGAACTTAACAGTTCTTATCTAAATGTAAGACGGAATCAACAAACTTTTTTCGTGTGCTCAATTGTGCGTGTATTTCGAAATAAACTCCTTTCCAGCTTTTGTCAGAACACCAAAATTTCTTATTTCTCTTAGCTTCGTTAAAACAATTCAATTTCAAAATGTCAACTATAATGTGGCATTTAGTAATAACATGATCGAAAGTGTCTACCTAGAGCTTCTTCCGTGTTTTCTGATGTAAGAAATTCATTCAAAACTTTTAGGGCATAATTTAAACATCCGAAAGATTTGATAATAGATAAAATATGTATTATGTCTTTTTTATTCTAATATTAATGATATAAATATTTATTTACACCTGTATTTTGTATATACAACTTTTACACATAATGTCAACACTCAGCACTTTTTTTTTCTAAAAATACTGATTATAACTAGGAAGAAAAAATAATTTAATTACAGATATTAATCGATTGATACCACCAGCGACTGATTTTGTAATTGGGAAATAAAGTACCTACTCTAGTTTTAAACCAACTAATAAAGTTCAATTAGCGCGATTCAGAAAAACAATTGAAAATTTGTAGAGCTATGAAAGATAAACTCAGTAAACTGTGAAAATGTACACACAGTTTTACAATCTAATATTTGGAGTTTGTCTATGTTTGCAACGGAAGACAAAAAATGAAGACTTCGAATCAAATAAATAAAAAAATAAGAATAAGAGTAAATTCAAGTTTTAGGTAAAAATAAAGGTTCAAGTTCACAAACTCAAAAATATAATAGTTCCAACTTTTAGAAATTAAAACGTTCAATATTTATTGAAAAATAAATGATCAAGATTCTAAACACTGAAAAAGAAGTTGACGATAGATCGAGATTTTAAAACTAAAACACACTACTTTGAAATGATAAAATCAGTTACAAATAGATTATATAACACAATTATAGTTTATTTTTTTGAAAGCAATAATGTTTGGGATCAATTCTAAGCACACTTAATCACTAGAGTTTCACTTTCCACATATATAAATACCATAACCTTGTACATTGACACTGCACATGGTCTTCAAAAATAGTTCTTACTATCTAACAGATAACTCTCAATTTTATCTCGAGTCCGTTCAAGGCCAGTACCGATTAAAAGTTTACCAGATTAAAATACGTCAAAGAAGCGTGTCACAAAATTCACAGACGCTTCTTGGGCAGGTTAAGGTTGTGCAAATTCTAAGTTATGCCTTCAGAAAAAGGCATGGTGACGTCACTTTAGTATTAGCAATGTCTCGGCGTATACTGAGCATTGGGTTGAGGGTTTACAAGCCAAACAGCGTTGCCAAATTTCACAATCGAGAAGTTGTAATCTATTAGATGTTTCTTATCTCTCTCACACGTGATTTTACATTTCTTCCGTACATGTAGAAATTTTTGATCTTAAAATCTGATACCCACTTCAAATGGGCAAGTCCATTATACCGCTACCAAAAATGTCACCGGGTACAAGATGATGGTAGGACTAGGATAGTAAGACTAGCGACTTACAAAATGGGAAATATCTTTTCTTTCGGCGTATGTATGAACCCAAGTGATTTTTACAATATCTTTTGTATAGTTCAACTGATTTTTTACAATGCATCATAAGAAACCTAACCTCATATCGAATAGCTTTGTGTAATAAAAAAAAATAGTTTGGCACTCAAGATTTCTCTTATTTTTAATCTTTGTTTATAGAAAGGGGTTAAAGGCATAAAAACGTTACTGTTTTTATAGACTTGAAACTGGATATCCAGGATATCATTAGAATACTAAACTCATAGTGTCATAAGTGCCAATGGCACTGGCTACTATCAATTAAAAAATATAATAGGTATAAGTCATCCGAGATTTGTTATCTTTGATAATTTGCTTGGTTAAAAAAGAAAAGTGAAACAGCCACAAGGGTTAGTGATTAATACTGACAAGATTTTTGGCTAAACCAAGACCTGTAAATATGTGTTGTGGGTCATTAAGGAACGGGTAATTATTTGAATACCGCTTTAAGCATTCCGCTGGCAGCAACCGCCATGGGTAAAAATTTTAAGAAAAAAGTCTAAAGAAGTGCAGAGTAGAAGAGCACCACACATAAAATTGGTGCGCATTGAACTTTGAATTCTGACACATTGTATAAAGAAAAAGTCGTATAATTGACACGATAGATGATACTTAAAAATACAATAGAGATATGTGACTGAAAAAAAGCATCTTCACGCCCATATCCCCGAAGAGGTAGACAGAGACACAACCAGGGCACCCACGACTAGCCGAAGACACTAAGTGTGGTACTTATGTACTTAAATGTGAGAGGTGGCAAGTCTATCACCAACCGGGCACATGTCCAATCCTGGGCAATGTTATTTTTATTAGAAAATTGGAAAAAACACATTTCCTTTTTATTGCCCGACCCAGGAATCGAATCCCTGATTCGATAAAATAACTCCAAGTCAGACAAGTCTGCCAGTCACAAGAGCGCCGTAACGAAATAGAATAAAACGAACAGAAGCAAATAAGTTCTTGCAACGTTGCTAGTGATCAACAGCCTAAGACACAAAACAAATATTAGTACTTAAAGAAGACTCAGTGATGTATGTAACGCAAGCAAACTTGGATCGTTCATATTCGAAAGTTCATATTGCACTGCGCGAGTACATCCGATTTACTTTGAAACTCCCAATGTCAAACTTAATAAGTTTTTTTTTGGAATGACTAATGTGTTGCCAACCTCGTGGTTTTTACAACTTCACCGGGCTCTAAGAACTTAACTTAAAAAGTTTTTTGAAGCCTCCTATAGTACTGAACCCTAACTAAAAACTTATGACTTTGTGATGTCAGATAGTGAATTTACCGTTGTTTTTAGCGTGAGACTCTTCAAGAGTCTACGAAAAACTGCGGAGAGTAAATCCCCTTGCTTCAGGGTTGTCTCCCACTAGAACAGAGGGTACGCCGAATCGACTCTACGATCTTTGATATTTATAGTCAAAGCTTTAACTTTAATTTGACTTTAGACACACCCTGGACATATAGAAGTGCAATTTGCCAACAAACAACAGTGATGGGATGCCTTGTCTTAAGACAGTTCACAGTTTACCCTCCGAAAATGGCAAACCGCGTTGCGGCGGCAGAAAATATCTTGAAAACCTATTGTTGTTAAATAAAGTAGATCATATTATGTAATATAAAAGCTATGCATTTATTTTATTAGTAACATTCCAGGAAAAAATGAGATGCTCATAGTTCATAATTTAAAAGTCAACTTAAAATCAGAATTATTTTAATCAAAACCAGTCAGGTAAAAACTTTGCGATAAAGGGTTTGACTCCGCAATGGTTCAGGGTTGAGTTATATCTATGTACTGTCTACGTTTTTATCAATGACATTTGCGTTTTGATTCGTTATCAGTTACGAAACAAATTTGGTTGATACATGTATTATATCATTTTATTGTAGATTTTCGCCACCAGCGTCAAGATATCACGCTTTCGTAATGACTAGTGGTAACGTACGTTACGTCAACGCACGTAAACAAGTAGCGGGTATACTCTAAACACACAAATTCGAGAATGCCAAACTACATATTTTCCTTTACACGGTGTGTGAGCAAGGTGTTCTCGTTACCGAATAGAAATACCGTGTTCTATTTCTATTCGAAACAATAACACGGATATTGTCAACGTAACTTTTTGACAATTCCGTGGAATACTAATCCTTCGTCATCGTCATGTTAGTTTGTCAGCTGCCAAATCCACAATGACAAAACTTCACCCTAGGTGAACTAGAATTTAACGTTAACGAGCTATGGTCACTCACACATTGGCTTGCCACTTCACACTTCTACTAAGGTGTTATTAAATACTAGCTGTTCCGGCGAACTTCGTTAGACGCGTTCAGTTTGCATGGGAAAAATTAAAACGTTGTTTTTCCTAGTTTTCTCGTAGTCTAACGGAATAAAAAGTATCTTATGTCCGAAGTAGTATCTTCTGGTTCGAAATTACCTCCCCAATTTTCAGCCAAATCGGTTCAGCCGTTTTTGATTTATAGATAGAGTAACTAACACGACTTTCTTTTATATACATGATATAGATTATATTATGTGTTGCTTTCAGATACTATTTGTATAAAATAAAACAGTGAACAAGAACACGGCTCTCCCGCTAAAAATTTAAAGAGCTCTTGGATTCAGTTCATTAGTTTCAAGGATTATCGAATACTAGCAGCACGTCCCAGCTTCGCATGGATGGACAATATTTTGTGTTATGTACTCTACATAAGACAAATCTTTCACTCAAATCGCTTCATTAAATAAACACAACAAAATCCGTTTAAAAGATCTAAGCGTACATAGGGACAGACAGCGGAAAGCCACTATATTTTGTACTATGTAGTATGTAGAGATAAGTAAATAAATCATGGCTCATACAACAATATAATACATAAATTCACAATCTATAGGTTTTCTCGCATAATTTTAAAACTTTTGAATTAGGATTGACTGTGTTTTCAATATTCGAATTCATTAAATCAAAATCGGTTAAGTACGAGCGGTGATATCTTCGATTAAGGTATAAGGATTAAACCCTTCGCAGAAAAAGCCGCGGGCGTAAGCTAGCTCAAATTGGTCAACTGTGTGAAGTTAGGGAGAAATCACTAGTCTTACTTAGAATTTGCACAGATCCGCAACTTTTAGGGTCACGTGTATATAGGTTTGTTCGTGATTTTTCAATATAAAAATTAACCTTGTAAATCTTCTAAAAATTCATTATAAAATTATCTAAATATTTGACAGCTGACGTGTATGTTTCTTTCGTAAACGGTCAGTGTGTATTATAATCTATGGGTTGTGGTTGACATGTTAAGGTTGTCTAAAGAGTTTTTATATTAGGTTTTCGTACACAGAAGTTTTAATTACTTTTTAATTGCTTAAGTGTGAAGTATGTTATAAGCATAAGATTTCTATATTTATAAGATGATTATTAATAGGTATGGTAATCGCGGTGTAAATGTTTTACTTTCATTGTAGTTACAAAACAAATAAGCTTGTATAAAAGATTAAATTATTGTTTCTTTGCATTGTCTCCAACCAATATTCGGGGGTACAGTAGTAATATTTTGATACTAGTTTATTAATTTCTTCAAGGACCTCGCCTGTTTTGGCAGTCGCCGTACTATAATTACTGTTACTGTCGCCGTATAAACTTTTTCTGTATATTGACTTATAAAATGCATGGCAGAAATTTATGTAAACGCATAATTAACTTCCATACGACTGGGCCGGCTTGGCTTATTTTAATTTTGAATTATTTGTGAAAGTCTAGGGAAGACATTTTAGCAGATAAGAAAATGGGAAAACTTTGAAAAAACTAGGTTAAGCAAAGTTTTGGTTCTTTCCATAAAAAAACTAAACAAGTTATTGGCCCAGCAACCGTAAAGCACAAAAAGCATACAGTCGAGTTAAGAAGCTAATCTTTTATTTGAAGACAGTTAAAAAGTAATCAGGGCGAAAAAAAGAACCTGATATAAGAAATATAAAAAAATCTGTTTTCTGAAATAAAAATACAACATAAAATTTAAAAAAAAACACTGAGTTGCACGACCCGGAAATAGAACATGGTGCCTCATGTAGTCAACGCCAACACCGGACCACTAGACCACAGAGAAATGACAAATTGTTAATGTTTTCAAATTATTATGCATCTGTAGAAGTGGATTATTAAACAAACGTCATCTACTTTTTATCAGCTAATAGCAGTATTAATATTATAATAATCAAAATATTAACTCAAAATATTACCTGAGTTATAGGTAATATTTTGAGCCGGTAGTTAAGCTAAAAATAAAATTTATAAAAAAACATTTTGTTTCAAACTTGGATTTCTACCTAATTATCATTATGTGACGCATCACTTGAAGGTCCCCGATACATCGAGATCCGCACGCGCTTAGTTTGTAAATATCAAAGAAGTCGGTGGGCATAAGCTTATTCAGAAACAATTTTAGTCGAAAATATTCTTTAACGTTCAACAAAAGAAAAAGAAAAATTCGCGCGCTTTTTGCCAAGATGGACGCGACATGTCAGCTGTTCCCACGTGCGTCTGCCGCGTGGTCGACATTTCCCACCCGCTCTATTTTTGGATACATTTAGCGCATATGTATTTTAAGAAATTTATAGAAACTGAATCTATAAAATCAGGTCTCGATTAATTTTATTTAATTTTAAAATATTTCGAGCTCAGAAAAAAATGGTATCAGGCCCATTTCTTTTGGAATTTTGGATTCTCTGACGATTTTAGAATCTTTTTTATCGGTTTTGCTAGCGCGGAATACATTTCTGAGTCCTGTACTTTTTTAAACAAAAACGATGGCAAATATGGCAATATGGCAGCTTAAAGTGTCTGTCGGATTGTTTTAAGGCGTCATTTACTACCAATATATCCGACAAAGAGATGTTTTTCCAATTCATTTTGAACAAATAATTACAAGACAGCCGTTCCTCACGATTTAAAAAAAAAATAAGTGAATCCATCCAAACAAGTCCAACCAACCGTTTGTAACAAACTGTAACCAAGCGAATCATTTTCTCTAGTCCCTAAAAGAACCCTAAAATGACATCCAGAGTAGGTGGTTCACCGACTAACAAATTCTTGATAGTGGCTAGTCTAAAGTAGGGGGATACGCTATCAAAGTTGCAATTTTCTTTAAAAAATATTTCAGTTCTTGGCATCGTAATGTGCCGATTTGAAGTATAACCAATATCTCAAGTTTGGCAAATATTTATATTATTAGGCTTGAGTTTTATCTTCTCTACAAGGACAGGACAAAATCAATAATTGCAGACGAACTTACAAAGCTTACTTTACCTACTCAGTAAACATTCCATATATGAGAATTAAGAAGTCCGCCACTTCTTTCACTATTCGCACTGCTAAGGATAGCTGGATAAGAACAATAATCCTAAAGCAATGTTTTTAAAAAACAACTCTAACGTCTTTAAAGCAAGAGTGAAAGAGCTTCTTCTAGCTTAGTACATTACCAAGTTTAAACCTAACATTACTTTTCACTGTGTGAGTTGAATGTCATTAGGCTAGGCTAAACTACAAAATAAATAACTTAGGCACTGAAGACAAAACGCAAGTAAACTTGAATCTTAAAACATGACGTAACAGCTCATTTTGCACTGCGAGTTGACGCTCGGATCATAAAAAATCTCACGTATGTCAATCGAAATTTAAAACGATAAAAATAAGGCTAAGCGTCGGCAAAAAAAATCTTCACGACGTCACGTCTTACTGCCAATGTTAATAATGTATCTCAATCTAATAGATTTCGAGCAGTCTAGATAGCTGCGTATCCGGCGGCCTATCCCATACCTAATTGCCATATTTATCCTGTCCACAGATATGTTATTGGCAAGCGATAACATAAAAATGGATCAAAATATCAATCTTGGACAGCAACTTTTGGATTTGGATTGATTATTAATGTTGGCCGTTAGAGGGTTGTCACAACTAGTATTAACCTTCCAGTTCATAATATTTTGTTAAATTATAAATTGTTTCTTAATAAAAAAAAAGATAAATAAGCAGGAAAAAATCTCGACTTTAATAAATACACTATAAATACGCGCAACTCAGCCTGGGTGCCTGCCAACAGCCGACCTAATACTAGCAAGTGTCAACCCTGACATTAGACTCTTCAAGTGGTGCGCCGCCTGAATGTGGAGCCTGAAACTGCGGAGAAAAAACAAAACCGTCCGGATACGTAGCACAATAATATGTCATCTATATTCTAGAGCAGTCTTTCCCAAAGTGGGCGATAACGCCCCCTTGTGCGCGCTGCAGGTCTCAAGGGGGGCGGTAAGAGACCCAGAAAGAAAATGGGGGCGTTGTGTAGAGGCGGGGGG
>NJDC01002719.1:170768-183461 GCA_002245475.1 Calephelis virginiensis | reverse complement strand
GTTACCTACTGCGCTCAGGTTTTAAGTTGCGGGTTATAGTAAAAGTTTCGTTAAGAATTCTCCGTTACTATACATTATATACATATATAGTCACAATAATTAATTAAACCAATTTGAAGTTATGGTGGTTTTTAAATAGGTGAAAAAAGGGGGGCGCTAAAAAAATATTTATTCTCAAAGTGGGCAGTAGACAAAATAAGTTTGGGAACCACTGTTCTAGAGTATTCCGGTGGTTCTCATTTGATGTTATAGACATTAAAAAAAATATAAAATCTCTTGGATTGTTAAGCAAAACCTAACAATACTTTAAATCATATACATAACTCAGTTAAGCAGTGGATATAGGACAACTAAAGATCTTACAGACATTCAAAAATATACGCGAAAAACATAACTCACGCCTGAGGCCGGGTAAAAAAAACTAACAGAATTCAAATATCGCATGATATAAAAGTTCATCTATATTTAAAGCGTCCGTAGGATGACAGACAGAAATTCAAATCACTATGACTCACGCACACATGTTCAATTACACGCACACAAAAACACACGGCCCCGTTATAAATGCCAATGAACTCATACAATAGGTAAATGGGTAAATTGTATTGACGGGAATGCTGAAGAGTCCCACTTCTGGGTAAGTGGTTAGTGTCGTTGGGGATGGGACGATCCTAGCGCTTGTTTATTACCGCTTTAATCTTAGACATACGTATCTTCACGCGAGTCCCATCACCCATGTGGTCAGCTGAATATGTCGAGCGCCAAGTGTCATGATATCTACTGACCTGCTTCCTTTTCATACAAACACGCAAGAGACTCTTAAAACTATCTTCAAATAATACCCTCGTTTTCCGCTTATCCTCGTTTTTGTCCAGGTCCTGTGTCAATAAATTATCTGCCTTTCTACCTAGCAGCTGCCTAAGTGAGCATATTATAAATGGGTCCTTACCAACAAGACCAATGGCTCCGATTGCTGTGCAGCAACTTGCTCGGGTAGGAAATCGCCGCCATATTTATTCTTGCCGCAATAATGACAGTGTCCTAATGTGTAGGCCTAACATCCCGACTACAGGACATCGGCGCACCAATAACGTCTATGGTTATCAGAAGAGCTGTGTGATTGTTCGCTATCTTGTCCCGTTAAAGAGCCGTCTAATTTCCTAATACCGTAACAGCTGTATTTGGCATTGTCGTATGCGTTTTAAGGGCAAGGTAGCCGGCAACTTAACTATGGAAGGGCATAAACTGGCGATACACCATTAACATTTTAGGTGTCTACTAACACTAAAATTAAAAAAATTCAATCATCCCCGACAAAACCTTAAATTAATCTCTCCATCTCGATCACGTCAGCTTTCAAACAAAAAAAAATCCGCTTAGAAATGCATCCAACCATTCAAAAGTTATGATGCCACACACACACACACACACACACGTCAAATTTATAGCACCCCTATTTTTCCATAAGGGTTAAAAATTACCGTTGTGGGCCAATGTTCCAGTGTTGGCGTTCACTACATGGTGTCCCGTGTTCGATTCCAGAATCGGACAACTCATTTTTTTGGTTTTTGAATAAAAATATCGTTGCCCGGGATTAAATAATGGGTCCGGTTTGCTATTTGACTATGTGGTACCTTCTCTGCCTAACTCTTCATGGAAGATGCTAATTAATTACGAAGGGAGTTTAAGGGGGGGGGGGGAGAATCGAGCTGAATGTTATCTAATATTTCTTTGGGTAGAGGGAGGGTCTCGGTAAATAAGAAGTTTTCCCCCCAACAGACAAATTAAAATTACGAAAAATAGTAGTTATTAGACGGTCAATTGCAAATTGTATACGACAATCCAATACCGAACGAGATTGCCAACGTCGAAAAGTTAATTGTAATAATTTTTGTAATCTTAAACTTTCTCAAAACTTAATAAAATTGTCAAGCATGTTTTATTTTTATTTTTTGGAACAAATCCTATGCATCGACACTTGAAACATATTATATTTCTAAAAATGTCACGTGGGGAGGGGATTGAGCCCAATTCATATATTGCCAGGAGGGAGAGCGCAACAGAAACTTATTAAGCAAGTAAGCATCTCCACGTTCATATCCCAGAGGTAGGCAGAGGCGCAACCAGGGCATCCACGACTAGCCGAAGACACTAAGTCCCACAGTGTGATAGGTGGCAAGCCTATCGCTAAACCGGGCACACATCCAATCCCGAGCAAAATTTTTCTATTAGAAAATTTAAAAAAAAATAATTTTTGTTTTTGTTGAATCGAATCCGGGACCTTATGAAATCAAGTCTAGTACCAAAACCGCTAGACCACTGAGGAAGTTGTTATTACTTCCTTTTACTGTTAGTAAGCCACCTTTAGATACAAAAGATACTAATGGTACATGTCAAAGTGAAGCTGGGACGTTTAAATAGAAACACATAAAAGAACACTAGTATTACGTCAGAAACAGATAAGGCGATGTGGATAAGGTGATAACAATCGGAAATTCCATAAAAAATTTCGTCATAAGGCTTCAAACTTAAATGGTCGCATATTATTCTTAACATAATTATTTTTTTACGTATTCACTAAACAAGGTATAAGTTATCGCAATCTTTTTTTAACGAAAGTAGTGGAAAGAGACAAACTACTTTTAGTGCTGTCAGATTAGTCTGGCTACGATATTTCTACAAACGTTCTATTTCTCGGAAAACATTAATAATAACCATTACAATTTGACATGTCTGGGCTAATCTAGCATGTCTAAAATGTTCTATCTCTTTTGTTTTTGTTTCATTTGAAAAAGATAGCATGCATATTAAATAAGTTTAGTTTGTGCATAGCAGGATCTCCACCATCACCTAGGAAACAGAGCGTTGCTCAGTCAATGGAAGCAAGTTCTTTAATTGGTTCCTCGACCCGAATACCACTTCAACTGTCATTTTTCTCTTGAATGGTTATAGCCGTTTCGGAAAGACCAACAGTTTAATATCAGAACAAGGCACTTAACCGAGATTTTCCCTAATTTTATTTCGATCTAATAACAAAGATGTATTGTATTGATGTATATAACCGACGTGTGACGTGTATGTAAACTGTGTAGGTTAGTTAGGTAACGTTAAAGAAAACACTTTTCTTATTAAATATTTTACATATTACTATATACAAGCGATAAAAACTTGTCCAAATATAATATATTAACACTTTGTTGCCAAATAAATGAACTGATGAGTATGTATGTATACGAAATAAATAAATTCAAGTGCATTTTTAATTGTAATTATTGACATGCGCATATTACAGTACTCTAAAATATTGTGAAATGTTTAAAATTTATATTTGTTTTTATTTTTAGAAACAAACTTGAGCAAGTAATTAATAAAAACTAACATTTTTCTGTAAATAAGTCGCAGGTTACGAATTTCTAGTCGTTCAGATGCATTATAACCAAATTACAAAACCGAATCACCTTTGATTTAATATTTGTTCTTTTAAAAGCAATTAATATTCAAAAATTCTTAACTCGACAAAAATGAAAATGGAACGCCAAAAAATTTTTTTACTATTTTAAAATTTCTGAATTAATTTTTCTTGAATAAAAACAAAGCATTTAAAATCAGTGCTCAAATTTATTTCACTCAATGAAAAGAGAATGAACACTTACCGCTTTGATGTAGTCGTAGTCTTTAACATCGAGAACCCTTCTTCTGGAAGACGGCGTTTCTGGACTAGAATCTTCATTGGGATCACTTATTGTACTTTCAGTGCTTGTCTCCATCGATTTTACTCCATCGTCTCTTTCGTCTATTTCGCTCTTTTCTATTCTCTTCTTTAAGAAGTTCTCATGCTCAAAAGTTTTATTCTCGAAACCTGTACCACTAGGAGACTCTATATCGTTATCCAAAATGGAACGATCTTCCTCCGAATCAATATACTTTATGGATTTTTTAAAATCTTTCTTTTCATCATTAGTATCGATCTTTTTCGTTGTCGCACCTGATGCTATTGGTTGTGATATTTGTATGTAAGATGCGAAATTTGTTGTATGTTTGGGTGTTTTTACTTGTTTTTCTACATCACTTTTCAAATCTTTTATCTTAACCTCTGGACTATTTCTTAGTTTTTTACGATCAGAATAATCAAGATCACCATTTTCTACTTGAATTACTGTTGATTTTTCTAAAATTTTACCTATAGGATTGTTAGGATCTAACTGACTTTTAATACTAGCTAGGCGATCAGACGGAAGTTTCGAATTTAAGGAAGCTGACATAGGATTATTTTTATCTATATTGGGTTTAGCTAATGATACTGGTTCGGAAATTGTTTTACTGAGCGTCAAATCAGAATTGGAACTTGATCTAGAATTAGAAGAGCCTACATCCCATCTATGGTTTACCCCATTCTTTTCTACGTATGGCAAATGAACAGGTACAAGTTGATCGTCCTTAGAATTCATTCTAGTATAGCTAGACGTGCCGTTCTCACAATCTTTTAGTTGATTCAAGTACTGTTCTGTTGTTTTTGTAAACCTCGTATCATTTGTTGGTAGTTTTGTCACAGTCATTTTTGTATCAAATCGTTTACGTATTTCAGATACTGAAGGCACCTCATTGCCATTTGTGTCTTTTATACCATTTGACATAGAGTTCTTTTTGCTGTAGCTGCTTGACGGTGATGTTTCCTTATACCTTCTGCCTTCGGGTTTCTGACGTTGAAAATTGACACTTAGCAATGGGCTTATGGATAGCGCGACGTGAATGTGTTAGTTCCAACAAAACGCACATGCGTCGGCACTCAGGCCGCTAGGTTACTATGATGCTACTAAAGCGCGGCTTGAAAGGCGAAGATTTAAGCGACAGTTTGATTTGGAAAATGCTTCAAGTGCCTTTCAGGCGGCGTGTGTTTTGGAAGCTGATTGATGACCTTAGTGCGTTGGTTAAGAACATTAACACACACACGCGCACACTGTGTTGTTTGTCTGTGGGATATGAAAAATTTTAAAGGAAATTTGATCACTAACGTTAGTGTGATCAAAATTTCCCAAGACAGATCTAGATTATATAATATACACAACCATATACATATGATTCTTAATTTTAATACACGATTCTTACCCTTTTATGAACTAACCATAACTCATGTGAGCATGCGAGCATATGATTACAGCAACCTCTTAAATGTAAGCTGAATTGAGTTACACAATACATAAATTTAGTTGCATATTTATAACTTATATTATTGTAAAAAAAAATAACAAGGATTTGTAAAATGTTATGTGTGCATAAATGATAAAGAAACAATATTTATAGTAACAATAGAAAAGTGATTAAACATTAGACATTATTAATGGATTGAGTGTTATAAGTTGTTTGGACACATGGTAAAATATTTTATATCTTACACTTAGTAGAAAACGTGTCTATATATTATTACAATGTTTGCAGCACACCACCAGTGGCCGCCTGCGGCAAACAACCTGCTTAACCAAATAGACAGTTTCATGTTTGATTTTGAACTATTTGTCTCTAGACGAAAATAATTTGCATACAATTTATAATTAAATAAAACCTTTCATTTGCACATAAATTAATTACTGACAATATCCCTCAGACATACAACAAAATTCACATAATCCTAGAGAATCAACAAAGGAGAGCGCCATCTTTAATTTTTGTCTTTAAACTGCAAACCATTTTGAAGAATCTAGCAAATGGCGCTAAGCTTTGTTTATAAATAGAAAGACTCTCACCTCTGATATTGTAGCAGCTGAATTCCTAGGCTTCCGAATCCTTAATTCTGGTGCAGGTGGTCTACCAATATCATTTGATATAGACTTAGATCTAGATATTTCACCTAGGCTATTCTGGGCTTGCTTAATCCTTTCCGTCAATGGTATATAATTTGCAGGAGAGTACTTATTGTACAGTTCAGCTGTGGACATAGCCAAGGCTGCTGAGTTAAGAGAACTCCTCTTTCCTCTATTAAGATCATTAGTTCTTGAACTTTCACTACGTGTAGTTGATACATCTCGTGATCTCGACTCGCTTCTTTCTGATCTATATCGACTAGATATCCCACTATCAGAGTCTGTAACGCTAGGTGCTCGAGAGCTTCTCGAGTATTCAACTAAAGAGGTTTTCCTTTCACGCTTTCCATCAATATCACTATACTTAGATCTATATTCAGTAGTTTTATCCCCATAACTTGTCCTTAATGTGGATGTGACATATGTCCCACTAGTTGATCTGTAGTAAGGTTTGTCAATACTGGATGAAGAGGTCAAGGTAGACCTGTAAGACCCCGACAGGGTCGAACTGGAAGGGGTAACTCTTGCAGGAGATACCACGGGCATTTTGAGTATTGTTTAGTGTGGTTTAATTCTGGACGGACGCTTTCTTTGCATTTTTATAACCTGTAACAATACATTGTGGTTTACAAGATTAAAATTAAATTTTAATAACTAACTCTAACTGTATCAAATTTTACCAACATTCCACTATGGTTTTAAGTTATACTTAATATTGCCTCCTTATTAAACTTAATGTTCTTGTTAATTATGTTGTCCACATAGATGAAAATTTATGCATTATTATGCATATCTAAAAATCATTAGCCAGATCATGGTGAAATTAATATGGTGGTCTTATCTTAATTTTTTTGTGATTCAACTCTGATCCCCAGAGTTATCTTTCTAAAAAAGAACTTTTGAAAATAGTTTGTTCTTGGCTGAGTTATAGCATAACAAACATACAAAAAAGAAAAATATAGTATCATTGACAAAATCATCTTTTTGGAGTCTGTTAAAAATTTGGTAAACTTTTTAAGCTGACTCATCTTGTGTCAGCATCTAGTTAAGATTGTTAACATTTTAATCTATGGGAAGAATGTATTTTTTATCAACATAGAATCATCTACTTTATTTTTAAATACTACTTAAAATTGACAGATTACATACTATATTTTAGTGCTTGCACACAACTTTTTCCTTATTTGTATTTAAATCAAAAAGTCAGCCACATAAAATCTCTGATATATGTAGAAAACATTTCCTCTAAATCATATTTTGCATTAACTGAGTAATTAAGATTTAACCAGTAAGCTTTGGTCCAGTTTAATAATATTTTACTTTCACATTTGAACTTAATGTTTTTCAATATGAGTATTACAACAACTTTTGTCAACAATGTTTGTGTAGAGTGAGTTTTGAATATACAAAAAAACTAACTCTAAAATATTTGACATCAACTGTTGATTGTTAGAACAATCATAAATTTAAAAAAAAAATAGAATAACTTATTCGTGATGTAGTTATCTAAATCAAGTCAACATTCAGACAAAAAAATCCATATGAAAATTGGTCCCTTTGTTTGGAAGTTGTGATGTCACAGATAGACACACAAACACAGACACACATCAAACTTATAACACTCTTCTTTTCCTTTGGGGGTTAATATCACCTGTGAATAGTTTTAAAACTAAACCACACAGTTTTAGAATAACAGCAGTTTTTATAAGGTACAGTGATGTATTTTATCAATTTTTAGCAGTTTGTGTATTAATAGTATAATCTTGTTTTCTCCATTTAATAATAATATTTAATAAGATTTATTTTTACTTTATTAGTCCCAGCAGCTTACCCACAAAATTATCACACTTTCTTTCTTATTAACAGTAAATACTAGCTATTTTCTGCGGCTTTGTATAGTGTCTAATTGAAAATATATTCGCTTATTGCAGCTCTACTGAGCTCCACTGGCCAATTTTTTTTAACACAGGTTACAATAAAAAATCTTACTTTTAATGGTGGGGAACCAGACAAAAATCTGTTCAGTGGTTTTTTTATGATGTGAAAATTAATAAGTAATGCCAAAAAAATTATAAATATAAAAAAAATGCGGAATTGATGATTGTTTTTTCAAAAAGTTTTTGGACATGAAGTATTATTTTAGTGTCATAAGTAAAAACATTTATTGACATAGTAAAACAATTATATCTGTCTCACTTCAAACCATCTATCTCTGTCTACAGGTAGATATGTGATAAAAATGTAAACAGTTGTGTAGAAGGCAAATTAAATAATACTTACAAGATTAAATATTATGCTCAGACATACGCTATATTTAATTCTTTCAAGGACTAGTGAGATTTGCTGTTACAGGATTATTATGAAACAGTTACGTTGTTTCGCGTAAAATACCATAGAACGATGTAATTTGATCTTCGCAAAGAATCAAGGCCACACAAATTGTAGCGAGGTAATCGCAGCAAGAGATAATTGTCACTTTCACACGACTCACCCGAACTCCTGCTCGCAAAATCACCAAATACAAACCGAAAATACACTTCTCAGTTTATTTTTAGAGTTTCCAAAGACGATTTCGTATGACACACCGAAACCATTCCACTGCGAAATCTTTTCACTCTAATTATTTTTTTTACAATCACGTGTTTGAACGCAAATAAAATCGATCACAACTGCATTAGCGAAGAAAAATACACAGAATACTTACGCTTTAGACTTTTCGTAACCAAAGCTACAGAAAATACAATTTAGTAACTCCACTGTTATGAGCTTATATTTAGTTTTCGTTAATACAACACACTTCAGTCACTGGCCCACTTACATTCGTTAATTAAATTGTTGAAAAATGGAGCATAAAAGTAGGAAAATATTTTTCTTTAGCTTCTTGTAATTTTAGAAGGCTCGACTATGGCGCTTAGCGTGACGTCACTCAAATTGTTGGCAATCCTATTTCTGTTCCATTTCCGACGTAAATTCTTCAAGGATTTTAATCTAAGCCTTCTTACATTAGTAATAAAGTTTATTGTGTGATCCATGGACCGTGACAGCTGACAGATTTTTCAGGATCAGTGTTACTACACTAAACAAATAAATCTCTGGAAAAATTGGGTCTCTAATGTTCATGACTCATCAATCAGCTGGGTGAAATAATAATTTCTTTATTTATTATTATTTTCACTTTCAAAAACAACTAAAAGTTTATCAATTATCTAGTTACTAAATATTATTTAAAGAATTTAAGCATATAATAAGTGAAATGAAAAGCAAGAAGAATATTAAGTTTACTACTCGTCCTTAGATGGCGCTACACATAGTTTAATTTAGTAACGTCTAGATGTCGCTAGTACATATTCAGCTGATTTCATATACCTGAACAAAAGAGAACCCGAGCTTCCTTTTGACAACCAATTACATTTGTACATACAACCAAAGCATACAATCAGTTAAAGATGCCTCTTTTCCGAACTCACACAATCACAAAATGCAAAGGGCACACAACAATCGACAACTATCCAGACAAGTTGTCCCAAATATCTGTCGCCTAAATCATTGTAGATAGGTAGTATTTGTTAAAAAAATGTTCCCCGTTTTTGAACTTCCTGAGTAACAAATAAATTGCCAGATCCAGATCTTCAATTTTCAGATAAATATAGATATGCTTCTTATATGTGAAACACCTGTAGTTTAAATAAATAGAAAAAAAATAATTCTGAAGCAGTTTAATAATCAAATTGAACTGCTCAGAATAAAAAAAAAATATGGGTTTTTGTCATAGACATATATATTACTTCGTATTGAAATCATTGGTTTTTGTATAAATCTCCCACCTAACATTTTACTTGCTATGTTATATATTTAGAAGGTCCTAGGAGTTTCAAGGCTTATTACATAATTCTGTCTATATGATAATTATTGAATTTTACTTGAACACTTGCATTAGGTACCTATTTTTTTTATTTTTGGCCTACCGGTTTCGCACCTTATTAGACCATCGCGCTTGGATAATTACTATATTTTTGTAGAATACCACATTTGTACATTACCATAGTTGTGTTAAGAATATTTAGGTACAACACAGACTATTAAGAAGTGGCGTTTAAATATATGAGATACATGAATATTCGTTGTCATCAAGAAGCAAGCGAATCCATTGTAAACAAATAATCGGGCTTCACATTGCACTAAAAATAATAAATTAAAGAAGTTATGTACTAAAGATACCAATAAAGTTTAGTATCTACTCTTTTTTCATTTTTTGGTAAATCAAGACCTAATTTAGCCTTTTTTTTATGATATTGGAAGGCAAACAAGCAGACGGACTCCCTGATGGTAAGAAATTCACGCAGACTAGACACACCAAAGGTGGTATTGGTGCGTTGTCAACCTGAGGCCGGGATGTTAGGCCTCGAGCAAAAGTAAGTTTACCGGCTACCTTACCCTCCAAACCGGAACACGTCATGACGTTATGGCGGCAGTAATAGGTAAGGCGGTGGTACTAATCCGGGTGAGTCACTGCGAATCTCTACCACCTAGTCAGATGTCACGGTGTTAGTAACGGTAAGCCTATGCTCGCCTTTTACGAGCTGCCTAGCAGAAAGGCAGATGGTCTATTCTGCAAAGGAGCCCGGACCAACACGGGGAAAAACGCGGTGAACTAGTTGATCCACTAGTTCGTGTACATAAATCGGTTACTGATTCTTATTCGGTTTTGAACTAACTAACTCCTGTACCCCCAACTTTTAAAGAAAGAAAAGTTTTACCTCAGAACCCTACATCGTTCATGTAAGTTACATTGTAACCTTCGTCTATCGCTTACTCTGCAATTTGTGCGACTGAGGATTTTATCCCTGTGTTGACATTTTTAATTAGGTGATATATTACCGATCTCTTTTCTTCTTCTCTTTCTACTTCTCTTTATCTTATAGCTGCACAAATATTTTTTTGGTCTCATTTGGTCTCTTGGAAACAGTTCTAAAATTGTAAAACACTTGTACTTTTCCACAATGCACTTTATTTTACATTACGCTTAAGCTAACCAACTTTCATTAGGGCTTTTCAACTGAAGATAAATAAATCTACTATATTTTTATCGTTTATTATTTGGTTATTATCTATTGACTTCAATACTTTTTTATACAAACAAATCACAACGGAGATCAGTATTGATTATTAATTATTATATTATATTACAATGTAAAAGACAACATAAAGTTAAAATAAAAAATGTATAGTTGTTTTTTAATATTACCTAATAAAACATCATAAATAATGTGAAACTGTTTTAAAATGTCCATAAATAAAAATCCATAAAACAAACGTTATGGATATGAGATATAGTCAAACTGTAACAAACAATACCTAGTAATAATTAAATAAAAAATGTAAAAAAAAATATTGACTAACTGTTAATCAAACGTCCAAACTATTAGGAACTATTTAGGTTTACTGGTCATTCAGTAAGGCTGGGTTATTTTTTAGTTTGTTCATTTCAAACACTTAGTGAAAGAGAAGCGTGAAAGGGAAAGTATGAAACTAGAAGAGAGGTTGGCTAACAACTTCGAGATGAACACCAAACTCTTTTGGAGGGAGGTGAAGAAGTCTCGGAGTTGTTCGTCTGCCTCCAGAATTAATAGAATTAAGTCTAAGAGTGGTGATATTCTTACAAGCACGCATGACGTGTTAAAACGGTGGAGTGAATTTTATGGAGATATGTATGAATGTGACCAGGATGCTGCCGCTGGGTCCGAGTACTCATATGACTCGGAAATAGCGGAGGCATCTGACGGCATTATGATGGAAGAAGTTGAATGGGCGATAAGAGTATGAAATATGGTAAGGCTGCGGGAGTAGATAGGGTTACAGCTGAGATGATCAAACTTGGTGGGCCTGCCGTCCGGGACTCTTTCTCGGTTCTTTGTAACAAATGTTGGAAGACCGGCAGAGTACCCGAAGACTGGCGACGTGCGGTCATCGTGCCCTTGTATAAAGGCAAGGGTTCACGTATGGACTGTACAAGTTACATGGCCATTAGTTTGATCAGTTTAGCATCAAAAGTGTATGGAAAAATAATTGAAAGGAGGATGCAAGGGATGTCCGATGGAACATTGTGGGAGGCTCAGGGCGGTTTCAGGTTTGGAAGAGGATGTACGGATCAAGTGTTTTCGCTCCGCAACATTGTAGAGAAGCATCTGGCTGTTGATCAGAAGGTTTTCTGCGGTTTTGTGGATCTCGAAAAAGCGTTTGATAGGGTTGTACGTAAGGAACTTTGCCAGGTTATGGGATAGTCGGGTTCCTGCTGCGTGCGGTGCAGTCAATGTATTTAGACTGTAAAGCAAGCGTGCGGGTGGATGGCAACATATCGCCTTGGTTTGATGTTAATATTAGCGTCAAGTAGGGTTGTGTGTTGTCAACACGCTTGTTTATCTTATATTTGGATAAATGTCTTCAAAGCTTAAGATCATTGAATGTGCGAAAGCGTATGGGTGACCAAATGGTGAGCTGCCTGCTTTATGCAGATGATGCTGTACTTTTGGGCTCTACACAGTTATGGTAGGAGATTGTAAAGAAAGTGGCTTACATTTGAATGCGATGAAAACAAAAATAATGGTGTTTGAAAGAGACGTAGCCAGAACGGATGTAAGAGTTTTGGTTGATGATGAAGTGCTGGAACAAGTGAATGAAATTGTATACCTTGGTTGTGCTTTAAGCAGGGATGGAAGGTACACCGCGGATGTAGAGAGGAGAGTGAGTGCAGGGAATAGTGTGAATGGAGCGTTGGGTAAGCTATTCCAAAGCGAGGTTTTGAGTCAAAAAGCTAGACTCGCTTTGCTTGGTCCGGGCTTGTTTGCAGAATAGACCATCTGCCTACCTGCCAGGCAGCTCGTAAAAGGCGAGCATA
>NJDC01002719.1:134987-170609 GCA_002245475.1 Calephelis virginiensis | reverse complement strand
ACTACGGAAAATCTGTGGTGTAACGCTTGCTTACCACATTCGTAACAGTGAGATCCGAGAAAGAGTAGGATTGAAAGAAATTGTTGGTGTTAAAATGCGAAAGGGCACGCTCCGCTGGTTCGGTCATGTGGAAAGAATGACAGATGAAAGATTGACAAAGCAGATATACAATGCGAATGTGGATGGATGTAGGTACCCGGGAAAACCAATGCCGACATTTCACGATCAGATCAATCGGATATTATCCGAGGGTGGTGTCAAGAGTCTCCGAAACCGGCGTGTTTGTATGAAAAGGGTTATGAATGTGAAGGAAGCAAAACAGGTTTGTCAGGATCGTCAGGTCTGGCTCTTGATAATCTCTGCCTACCCCGTAAGGGACTCGGCGTTAAGATATGTATGTATGTATGTATGTATATGTTCATTTCAAGTGCACCTAAGGAATTGAGTTTTCTGCTTTTTTTATAAAATGAGGAGAATCAAATTCATGTTTCCGCTAAAGTCATGGTCCTCATTCAATAAATGCCAGGCAAAGGTAGAATCTTGTTTTCCCGAGCGTCAGATACTAATATGCTTCTTAATACCCTGCGTTGGTCCGGGCTTGTTTGCAGAATAGACCATCTGCCTTCCTGCCAGGCAGCTCGTAAAAGGCGAGCATAGGCCTACCGTCACTAACACCGTGACATCTGACTAGGTGGTAGAATTTCGCAGCGACTCACCCGGATTGGTACCACCGCCTTACCTATTCTTGCCGCCATAACGTCATGACATGTTCCGGTTTGGAGAGTAAGGTAGCCGTTAAACTTACTTTTGCTCGAGGCCTAAGGGAATTTCTTACCATCAGGAAATCCGTTTGCTTGTTTGCCTTCCAATATCATAAAATAATAATAATAATAACTAACTACTTAACTTTACTGAAAATTGTCGTCTCGCCTGCCTCCCATTCCAAGTGTTTCTGACGATATATCGGTGTATCTTTTATTTACTCGTTCTTGCCAAATTTCATTAAATGATGATAATGAGGCTACTGATTTACTGAAGACCTTTTTTTAACGTGTGGAAATCCTCATGGATACCCCTCACTTCCCCCGAAAATGTCTGGCTCCTACCGACTAAAACCACACGATGTTTTCCCCTTCGCTAGGTATCGGGGCTGTGAGGACGCTTTCGCACGCTTTCACTGGCCCGGCGGCGCTGTACCTTTCCCACTTAATCATGTCGTGTCGTCAGAAGTGGTGCGTGGAGTCACAGCGTGCACCAATTCGGGGTTCCAGTGGAGACAGGCACCCGCCGCAACCCCATCTCGACGGGGAAGCTAGCAAGACAGAAAGCCAACCCCCTCCTCCGCGGGCCTAAAACCCACCCACTCGGGCTAAGTGGCCCACCACCCTGTACAGAAGAAGTACTGAGAACGCCTTTAATTCAGCCCGCCGCCACGACAAGGCGTGGACCCAGTCATAATTTAACATAAGGGACATATTATGTCACAAACTTGTCATTAGACTAATTTTGAATAATTTATACTCGATTTTGTTTACCGTCTCTGTGTTCTAGCGGTCCGACATCGTCGGACCGGGAGGTTCCGGGTTCGATCCGCTGGTTGGGCAACAAAAAAAAATCAAAAATATTTTTTTTCAATTTCCTAATAAAATAACAATGCCCGGAATTGGATATGTGTTCGGTTGGCGATAGGCTTGCCATCTATCACATTGTGGAGCTTAGTATCTTCGGCTAGTCGTGGGTACCCTGGTTGTACTTCTTCCTCCCTCTTCGGGGATATGGGCATGAATATACTATATTTTATGAAATGCAAATTTTATCTTAACTAATGGCAAATGCCAAAAACTAAAGAAATAAAAGAGTTCACGGTTGGTCTTACAAGAGATAATCATAGCCTATAGACACCATAGATACTAAAGGTGCGTCGCTATCTTGTAGCTGAGGTATTTGGTTAATTATTGCGCAATTCTACTGGCTACTTTGCCATCCAGACCGGAAAGTGTCACTTACATTATGGCAGTATGGAAAGATAATGCGGTGCATACCTATCTGGACGAGTTGCAGCACGATTCTCTTGTTGGTAACGAACCATTTAACCTTTGCTCAACATTAACGAAGTGCCTGGCAAGAAGTGAAATGGTCTATTCTACACAGAAGACCCTGACCAACAAGGGGAAATGACACTAAAATATAAATACAATAGAATTAAGTTTAGCATCTTTACGCCCATATCCCCGAAGAGGTAGGCAGAGGCACAACCAGAGCACAGGACAGGGTGTTGGACTTGACTTCATGAGGTCCCGTTCGATTCCCGGGTCGGGCAACGAAAAGAAAACATGGTTTTTCCTATCTTCTAATAAAAATAAAGTTGCTCGGGATTGGAGGTGTGCCCGATTTGGCGAAAGGCTTGCCACCTATCACACTGTCGGACTTAGTGTCTTCGGCTAGTCGTGGGTGCCTCTGCCTACCTCTTCGGGGATATGGGCGTGAAGATGTCTATAGATTGCAAATTATCGACAGGCGAGCCATGTCATTTTTCGTTGGGCTCTTACATAAAAATAATACCTATTTGAATAGTTGATAAAGGCTTGAAGGGGGAGGGTTGATCACAAACCGCTGAATAGGTGTTTTAGGGTTAAACAAGTGCGCCAATTGACACATTGTTGTAGGGATGCTGAAGACCGTGTAAAATATAGAACTAGGTAACAGTAGGAAAGCAAACTCTGGGTTTCTACGCACTGCCACCACGTTCACCAACCACCGCTTCACGATAGGATGGGGATGAAGAGAAAGGGTTCAGCTTAAAATATCAGCCATATAATTAGCCATTTTAAAATTAAAACTAATCAAAACTAGCTGTTGCCTGCAGCTTGACGAGATTTTTTACAGGAAACCGTTATGCGATTGCGAATTGTTCTCCCCGTGTTGGTCCGGGCTCCTTTGTAGTATAGACCATCTGCCTTCCTTGCCAGGCAGCTCGTAAAAGGCGAGCGTAGGCTTACCGCCACTAGCACCGTGACATCTGACTAGGTGGTAGAGTTTAGCAGCGACTCGCCCGGATTGGTACCACCGCCTCACTAATTCCTGTCGCCATTACGTCATTACGTGTTCTGGTTCGGAGGTTAAGGTAGCCGGTAAACTTACTTTTGCTCGAGGTCTAACATCACGGTCTCAGGTTGGCATCGCACCAATAACACATTTGGTGTCTCTAGGCGGCGTGAATTTCTTACCATCAGGAAATCCGTCTGCTTGTTTGCCTTCCAATATTATAAAAAAAGTAGCATATATGTTATTCTAGGTCCCAACTTATCTGTGTTCCAAATTTCAGACAAATCTGTTAGTCCACTCGAGTGTAGAAGAGTAACAAACATCCATACGTACATACTCAGAAACTTTCGCATTTATAATTTTAGTTGGATTAGACTATCGGGAAGAGTCAATATTTCTGTACTCTGATTGAAGGAAAGGTCACTCTTTCCATTCAAAATTTACATTGAACTTTATTTCTTGATTATTTTTAACTAGCGGCCCGCCCCTGCTTTGCATGGGTACAAAATACACATAGTATAAACCTTCCTTTTCAATCACTTTATCTATTAAAAAAACCGCATCAAAATCCGTTGCGTAGTTTGAAAGATTTAAGCATACAACCTCGCCTTTTGACCTCACTCTAGGTGATACTTTCTTGCTGGGGTGACAGACACCCGCCGCGTTGGTCAAGAAGCTAGCGTACACGCCTAACTATATCGACCAACCGCGAGGCTCGGGTTAAATTCCCGACGCGGGCAGGCATTTGTGTGATGAATATTTAAATGTCTGCATTTCCGGGTCTGGGTGTTTATTAAATTTATTCTGGTATCTATTTGAGTACTTCTATGTACTAGTATCGTGGACTAACCTCTAGAGACCCTGTATCCTCAGACGAGTACATAGACCGTTCTCTTTGTTTTCGGCGAATTTGAATTTTGGCGCAATTTTGGATGAGGACATAATCCCGATGTACTCGTATAAGTACATAGACGAAAACTCACTGAAAAAGTTTTCTTACCTAGTCTCCGTGCCACCCCTTATACTTATATAGAATATAATAGGATGATATTTTTTTAAAAAAAGCTCCGGACTCTAGAGGCTTACACCTATGACACAAGCATATAATTTGCTTACTTTGGGGTTAGATTCAATTTGTGTAACTTGTCCTAAGATATTTATTTATTTTTTTATACAAAGGGACATAGGTACAAACGAAGCGACTTTGTTTTATACTATGTAGCGATAGGCCTCTACGGTCTTGTGGTTTTGTGTTGGCTTTGACTACATACCAAATTCGATTAGCTGTAAGCACCTTCAAAATATGTTTTATAATTTTGTGATAAAAACGACGTTGCTCAGGATCGGGGAAGTGCACGGTTGGCGATAGGTTTACCACCTGCAGGTATCTAGGTACCTTTCGCTACCAGTTCCGTTGTTAGTCGTACCACAACCTACATCTTCGGGGATACGGAGATGAAAATACTTTTCAGTAAGAAAGCAATAATACTAAATAAAAACCCAAGAAATATCAAACTTTTTATATTTCATACAAAATAACATTTAGAAGCAGCAGCAAAAATTTATGTCTTCAGTATCTTCGAAATTCAAGAAGTTCTGATGATTTGCCGCCGACTGGGAAAGTTAGCAGGCTATACAGTCTCTCCTAAATGGTGTAATGCAGTACTATACAACCTACTACCTCACCCTGCCGACGGCTTTGGTAACTTCTCGAGTCTTCTAAACTTTCTCTTCACTTATTCTGGACAGGTACATTAAGGTTGCTTATCCCTAAGAATGATTCAAGTTAATTACATAATTATTCTAAGTCAAGTAATCTGTATCACATAAGTAATCTAAGTATATTACTTCATAAAAAAAGGTTAAAGCACAAGTGACAACAAGTTTTCGTTTTATCGATTCGAAAGTTAGATCTCTTATCGAGATGGATGATTGGCATTGGGACTCCAAAAAATTGTTTAATCTAAATTGTCTAATAGTCTAATAAAAATGAGAGAGAACAATGCATCTACCCTGTAAAAAATGAGATATCGAATTTGTATTTGATGGAGAATATATTACTAGACAGAGTAATGTTCATTTTTACGAGTAGGTTAAAATTAAAGAATTAAAAGCACGAAAACTTGATTCTAGAAACATTAAATTACAGATTACAGATCTCTATCAATTTTTGCACAGAAACATATATTCCAATGAAATTTTAGTGAAATGTTTAATTAATTAATAATATTATTACAGTAAATTACATTATACAGTATCTCATTAAATCTTGTTCCATACTTTAGGGTTGCCTGTAAGAGATCGCTGACTTGGCAATAAGAACGCCTTTGTTTTAAGTTTTTTTTATGTATTTGTAATTGCTCTGTATTTGGTGCACAATAAAGAGTTATTGTATTGTATTGTGTTGTAATATTAATTCCTATCCGCAATCGTATTTTTAGTCATTCTCTTTTAATCCTCAATATCAGAGCTCTAAAAACATCAGCTTTGTATTACATGTCATTAAATTTTCAGTGTAAAACTTAAGTGTAATACATCTCTTTTTATTTATTATTATCTAATGTTATTTAATTATTATAATAAACATAACAATAAAATAATATAACAATAATAATAGTCTATAAAGACGAGTATACAAATATGTAAGTAAATTATAGTAAAAGTATAGTAGAACAATACAAAGTTAACTAAAATTATAAACTAACTAATAATAAAAGACTAAATTAAAAAAAATGATATGTGACTGCAACAATTGTGTAGCCGATACGAAATAAAATTCTTAAACATTTTAATTCATTGCAACTAATGGAAATTTATACTAAAAGAAAGGTAGGTATGTTGAATCTATAAAATGTTCAAGAGAATATTTACTGTGCGCCTCATAAATCTACAGTGTCACGTGACGGCTGACGTTATGATGGAGTAATTGAATTAATATAAATAAATAATTACTAACGACCGTTTCATATTCTTGTCATATTCATATTATACTTTTTTAACTTATCAAAAGAACTGGAGTTCGTTTATTTCTAATTATTAATATATATTTCTTAATAAAATATTATTATTTCTTCTATATAATTTAAATATTACTTCTATATATAAAAGTATAATACATAATTTAGATTAAAATAATTGTTGCAGTAAGAGCTAATTATCGAAATTTCTTAATTTGTTAAACGTTTCTTAATTTTATGGCATAAATAGTATTGACAAACACATTGCTTTTAGTTTTTCATTAGAAACAAATTGTTGATTTGAATAATACCCTACATTTAAGGAGGACAATATTGAGTATATCAATACTTATTATCAATCAATAAATAATCAATCAATCAATAAAATAAATCAAATTAATCAATGATTATTTAATCAAGTTCGGACATCTCTTACAACAGTGACATCAACAACGTTTGCTTGTTTATATTATTAATTATATTTTATATTGCATATTCTAAGATCTTAAAATTGATTAAAACATTTGGTACAACTAATTGGGTTTGGTTAGTGGGATGCTTTCCTCCCACTATTTTTTTGATCACTGTCATTTGTTCGTTACCGAATCACGGAAAAGTACCTACCTAATCGAACAAATTTGATTTAGTTTTCGCTTATTTATCTAAGAATAATCGTTGTTATCTTAAATGGACCTATTTACACGTAGACAGTTATGAAATTTGATTAAAAACGGTTCAGTAGTTTTAGAATTTATCTCGATCAAACATCGTCACCAAGTTTTTTATATATACCGAAGGTTTGAAAAATTTGATTCTAGAGACAAATATTTTTTAAAAGTTTTATGAAATATTTTAAAAGTATTTTTAATTAAACATAAGTAATTTGAACATATGATTATAACTACAATTATGAATATTTCAGTTTAGAACAGTCAAATACCATATAAGGAACATAAAACACAAAAAATAAAACAGGAAAAAATAACAGTCAACTACCATTCTACAAATATAAAAAAAGAAAAAAAAGTAAAATAAACGAAGAATGATGAATTCCCACCAAAACTGCGCCCGCGTATCACCAAACTTGTTGGGGCTCACGACTGAACGGTCGCACAGCCAAAATTGTGAGTGGCGCGTGCGACAGAACAATCGTGGTCACACCCCACCACAGTACAAGTTCGGATCTACGGGTTCCAGTTAAGGGAGCTAAGTGCTAAAAACCACAAAACTTTAAAACCGTAGTTTTAAAGCTTGTGGTGAAAAAAATACAAAACAAAAATGTAAAATTAACAACTCATCAAAATTATCAAACGTACAAAAACACACTCACCAACCGCAGTCTTATAATATTAAAAAAAAATCCGAGATTTGTTTTCAAAAAATGAGGAAGTTTACAAAATCAATGGGTACATTAAAGCTTACTCAGGTAACACTGTTATTGATTATAACATTATTAATTATATAAAGTTTATGATGATATACGAATAATGTATAATAATCAACAACACTGTATTAAATAAGACAGTAAAAAACAGAATAAAACAAAAAAATATTGAATCTGTTTTAAATTGGCGTAAACGATTAATAAAAATTATCCCCTCTGGGCACTTGAGTAAACTTCAAAATTACTTAAAACTATAGTTGAATACACTTTCTTTAATTTAATTATTTAATGACATACAGTAAAAGTATATTAATATAATAACGATTATTATACTAACAATAGCATATTATCTATCAAAACTAATTATTTTTCTAAATAACAAAATTTCTTTATTTAATTTAATATCTACTCCAAATTTGCAATATATATTATAATATATAATTTGAAGTTAACATAAGTGTAATATATTACGACTTTGCATATTTTTCGTGCAAAATTAAATATCAATATCAGTAACAAAAAATATATGAAAGAATACCTAATTACTAGTTACAAATAAGTACAAAATATTTCCTGAAACCGAGCTCTTATAGAGAGAGATAGTTTTATTTACTAACCTTAACATGGCAATAGTATTTTAAAACCATTATTTCAATTTTAGTTATTTTAAACTTAATTTTGTAGTAGCCACTAACAAATAAAATCTAAATGCCCGACACACAAACTCATAATCCGATTACTTCGACATTAGATCATTTCGTGTAATTCGGCAACTTGCCGACTTGCATACTAAGGCAAGTAAATAAAACTATCTCTCTCTCTATAAGAACTCCGTTTCAGCTATAGTTCCAATTCTAGAATCGAGAGTAATGCTAGCCTCTTACAAGCAAGGGCAACCTAAAAGAAAGGGTCACGATCACCGCCTGCTATTGGCAGAAATCTAGGTACTGGATTAGAAATTATACCCTATGAAATTTGGAGTCCACCCTGAATGAACCTCGAGTATGTTACTCCCCCCTGTCTTTTAGACTAGACCCGTCCTTATTTTAAAACTTTCTGTTTGCCGCCTCGTTGGTCGAGTGGCTAGCGTACACATCTAACTACACTGACCAACCGCGAGGCTTGGGTTCGATTCCCGACGGGGGCAGGCATTTGTGTGATGAACATTTAGAAGTTTGCATTTTATTCTGATATCTATTTAAGTATTTCTATGTATTAGTATCGTTGACTAACACCCATAACACAAGCATATAATTTGCTTACTTTGGGGTTAGATTCAATTTGTGTAACTTGTTCAGAAATATTTTTCAGTAGTTTAAATTATAGCCTTGATGATGCTGTTATAAACGAATATCAAAGATATGGATGTTTGGGAGTTTTACCAAGCGCCGACCATGGAAAATATCAAAAAAAAATTAAGGAGTAGAGAAGTTATTCTCGACCGAGTTAAAATTAGATTATTAGTTTAAATCGGTTGACAGACAGTTGCGTAGATATATTACTCATTAAAAATATGGTAGATGACTAATATTTGATTTATTAAAAATAGTACATAAAGTGCATAAAGTGCAGTTCAAGAACAAAAATATGCGGTTTTTTTTATAATATTAGAAAGCAAACAAGCAGACGAATTTCCTGATGGTAAGAAATTCACGCCGCCTAGAGACACCAAAGATGGTAATGGTGCGCTGCCAACATTAGGCCGGGATGTTAGGTCTCGAGCAAAAGTAAGTTTATCGGCTTCCTTATCCTCCTAACCAGAACACGTCAACAGCATGCCCTGACATTATGGTGGCAACAATCCGAACGAGTCGCTGCGAGACTCTACCACCTAGTCAGATGTTACGGTGTTAGTGACGGTAAACCTATGCTCGCCTTTCACGAGACGCCTGGCACAGGAAGTCAGATAGTCTATTCTGCAAAGGAGCCCGGACCAAATTGGCCATTTAAACTTGGTTGGGTGAAAGCATTTAAAAAGTATTCCATTCTTTCCATCCTTCCATCATTCCTGTATGATGCATATAAAGTCCCCGAATGTGACGTATTTTTTCGGTATAGAGCAACTTCTGGTAAGTTCCAACATATGATTTTGCATTGGCCCAGTAAAACATACAAAAAACACATAAATTTGAAAATTTTCAATATTCCCTCACAAAAAACCCACATCAAATAAATGGAGCTTAAGAGCCTTTTGATCACGTCAACTTTCAAACACACACACACACACACACACACACACACACACACACACCAAACACAACAACACACACACAACATATATGTATATACATATAAGACCCCCTTAACATATAACATCCGTCAGGGGTTGAAACTGGAACTACGTACATGTAGCGCTAGTAACATAAGACCGTCCTTTTTAAGATGTGTTATTAGCATGAAGTCTACACTCACGTGTTACATGTTACACGTTACTCACACGGGGCTACATAGCAGTGACGTTATTAACTTGGAGCTTTACCCAAGTAAGGTATTTGGGGCACACGTGTAACATTACTAACATGTAGTTTTATAATTACATCGGGATATAACGAAGTAGCGTTAATGACATGGAGGTTCAGCCAAGACGCTAAACTGACTTTTTTATGAGATAGGTTAGCGAACAAGCACACGGCCCTCCTAATTTTAAAAGACAACTGTGGTCTATAGACACCATAGATGTTAGAGGTGCGTCGCTGTCCTGCGACTGGGATGTTAGTCTTATGGTGTAAGTCTGCCGGCTACACCGTCGAGTCATTACCCCGCTAGGAATAGGTAGGGCAGTGGATTCCTTCTCGGGCAAGTTGCTCCACAGCGTTCTACAACTAGTGGTCTTTTTGGTGCTGACCTACATTTCATATTAGAGAAGCAGATGGCCTATTCTACTTGACGGACCTAGATAAAAAATATCATAACGTATGCAAGACATACTACCTTGAAGTCACTTCTGTAACCGCCATATTCAGTGAGTTAATCTTCTCACAAAAAGAGGGGTTTTTCTACACAGGTACTCATATGGGGATGTACCTAAATAGCATCACTAACATGAAGCTTGACCGGAGTAGCCTTAGTTACGTGGTTTTACCTATACGCAATCAGGTAGTGCTTATGGAAGACTGGATCTAGCATTAAGAGGTTCACCTTGTCCTACTTAGTTGAATAATAAGTCCATTTGCCTATTTTCTTTTGTCAAATGCTCGTGGACTAAAGGCCTTTTCATTATTCACATATTGGTGGTGGTAAATCTTCATGGTATTTCACATCTGAAAATATATAATAATTTAATTAGTCAATTACATATAGCTGTGTATAAGTTAATATCAATAAACTTGAGGGATTAACTTTTACTAGCTGTTGTGAATAGCGACGCATCTGTAGCGTCTATGGTGTCAAAAGACCACGGTTGTCACTTACTACCAGGAGAGTCGTATGCTTGTTCGTTATGTTATGCCATGTAAAAAATTAAAAAGTTTTTTGTTAATGAAGAAAATTTTCAAATCTCCTTTTCCATATCGTCCAGCCCTCCAAATATCAAAGATAGAAAGGTAGTAATCGGTCCTTATAACTTCCAGCATTATGGCAAAGATTTATTCATCGTTTTGGTCCGGGCTCCTTTGCAGAATAGACCATCTGCCTTCCTGCCAGGCAGTTCGTAAAAGGCGAGCATAGGCTTTCGGTCACCAACACCGTGACATCCTACTAGGTGGTAGAGTTTCGCAGCAATTCGCCCAAATTGGTACCACCGCTTTATTGGTACCACTCCTGCCGCCATAACGTCAGTGCTTGCCGTTGACGTGTTCCGGTTCGGAGGGTAAGGTAGCCGGTAAACTTACTTTTGCTCGAGGCCTAACATCTCGGCCTCAGGTTGGCAACGCACCATTACCACCTTTGGTGTCTCTAGGCGGGGTGAATTTCTTACCATCAGGAAATCCGTCTGCTTGAATTGCTTTCCAATACCATTACAAAAAGCTTTTCGTTTGAGTAAGTTTACCGACTATCCTAACCTCCCAAGCGAGAACATGACAATGACAAGCACTGTTTTGGAGCAGGTGAGGCAATGGGATACCATTGCCTCACCTAGGCATGTCATCGCAATACTCTACATGGTTACGATCAGTCAAAAAATTATGTTCAACTCTTAAGAGTTGTTTGACAGGTAAATAGCTGGCCTATATTCTTATTTTAAAAAACCTTACATCATACCCATAACATAAATGGTAATTGTATGAGCGGGCTCCAGGTGGACCACTACCAGGTGTCAGTTTTCCCACGGTCAGTAACACCTGTTCCTATATGTTACTTTTTATAATATACTTCAATATATCTTTTCTATACTAAATAGTCGTAGATGATTATAGTGAAGCCTAGAAAATGTGCAAGATACTGCGGTATAACTGTTCTCTAATTTCTTAGACTAGCCACAGTCTGTACTAGTAATAAAGAAAAAAAGTAAGATATTCTAATTATATTAATTACTATGTTATTTAATGGTATAAAACAATGAACAAGCACACGCCTCTTACCACTATCCTTTTACCACCAGGAGAGTGGTAAGAGGTAACTATGGCTTTCAGACAAAATATATGTTTTTTATGTTAGGCTGATTTGCAACCGCAACCTTATTATTTGGATTACATGGTACGGTCATTATGGCTTCAGAAATAGGTAAGGTGGATCCGAGTGAGGTGATACACAGTAGTCTAACATCAGCAATGTTGTAGGTAAGGACCCATTTTCCTTATCCTCGCCTGGTATGCTTGAAATCCCAATAACATTAAGCTGAAGATTTCCAAGAGAACTAGTACTAAAGAAGGACCTTGCAGAAGAAATGTAAGCTTATCAGGGCTTTAGGCTCTAGATAATGTTTCTCGGGGTAGTGTGACCCCAGTTCTTTAACAGTGATAATAATAGATATCAATAGGTTGCGATGTAACATCGCATCCCTATGTTACAAAAAACCAGCTAGGGGTAGCTTAATCAAGATTTTCAACACTAGGAATTGATTTTGCTAGTGGGTGATGAATTCGTCACATTCTTATATTAAGAAAAAACGAGCTAAAGGTAACTTGACTGAATGTGGTTATATCCTATCATTCATTAAAAAACCGATTTACGTGTAGCTTGACTCAAAATCTTCAACACTAACAATAATAGATTTCACTAGTGGGTGATGGTGTCGTCATATCCCCACATTAAAAAATCAAGGCGCTACAGGTGGATCACCAGATGGCAGTTTTCCCACGGTTGCCCACACACCTGTTGCAAAATGTTAGTTAATTTGCTAACGGTACTTCTTGTTTTGGCTCAGAATATTACAAGAAGTCAGCTTTGCAAAATGTGTCTTTTGCCTTCCCTATCGCCGATTCATATTAATATTTTTTTTATATGTCAAGATAGCGAGCAAGCAGGTGGTATAGAGATTAGAGGCAACCGTTGTCTGCAGACACCACAAATGTTACTGGTGGGTCTCATATATGAAGATGATCTGAGATCTTAGACCACGTACGGTAGACAGTGACTACCATATTCACCAGCACGGAACACGATAGTGTCATACACTGGGGTTATGACGGTATTAATAGGTAAGGCGTTTGTACTATTCCGAGTGAGTTACCGCATAGGGCTCTTAGGGTAAAGACTTAGGCAGTCTTTACTAAGGATCATAAATGACTAGATTAACACCAACAGGTGGTAGGGTCATTACAACCCAATACTGATAAAATATGAAATATTTTAAACTAGATGTTGCCCGCGGCGTTGGCCGCGTTTTGAATGGTCCCACAAGAACATTTTTTCGGAATAAAAACTATCCCATGTGTTAATTCAAGCTAATTAGTTAATGCAAGCTAAGCTATGTGTGTGCCAAATTTCATGAAAATCGGTTTAGCAGTTTTTGCGTGAAGAAGTAACAACAAATTGGTTTGTGTACCTTTCAAAAACTCAAACAGCTCTGCGCCGACAAAACTTAAATTGGTGACAAAACTACCACGATTTAGGTGCCTGCGTCTACATACGCGATAAAATTGCGACTATTTTAACCGACTCCAAAAGTAGGAAGTAATCAATTCGACGGTATGTTTTCTTCTATTTTTTCGTCTTTTTGTTACGTGGTTACTCGGCCAATAACGAACCGGTTTTGGTGATTATTTTTTAGAAAGATAGGTCGTAATTTCTAGGTTGTTCCGTGTCATTTGTATTATGATCCAACTAGAAGTTTTTGAGTTTAATTACAACATAGTACAAAACTAAGTCGCTTTTCGCTACCTGTCTCTATGTATGCTTAGAACTTTAAAACTGCGTAACGAATTTTGATGCGTTTTTTTAATAGATGGAGTAGTTCAAGAGGAAGGTTTATATGTATAATAATTTAGTTTGTCCACCCGCACGAAGCTAGGTCGGGCTCCTGGTAATACATAAATTTTAAAGTACCTTGGTAACATCACCGATAATCATATTTGTAGTAGTGGAGGTGGTCATAATGGGATGATAAATTTATGTAATACTCGGAATCGTTAACTATTTTTCACTAGAACAATAACCTAATACCAACAAGGTAATGAAATAATTGGAGTCGGTTTTTGAACTTTTACTGTCTCAAATCTCAAATTAAATTTCAGTAGTTTCTAAGTTTTATTTTTGTTTTATTTTATATTTTTTTTCGTATTTGGTGCACAACAAAGAGTTTTCCTATTCTGCCATATTTTTTTCTATTTTTTTTCTTTTTTCCTATTCTGCCATACGAAATATCTGCTGCAAAAAAGATCTTTATCTGCACATGACAGTTGTTTCAGAAAAAAAAATTCTAATATCTGTTCGATATTTTCTTGACGTTTTAAAATTTACATGAATCAGGAAACACTTGGCAAAAATTTCCAGTTCTTGGCCGGTTGAATGATTAAAGAAGAAAACAAATATGTCAATTCGTGAGCTTGCGGATTTCTACAACATTTGCATTGAAGTAAGTCTCGATTCTCTAACAAGCAAAAAGATTTCCTGACCTTAAAAAATGTACATCGGTTGTGATTCTACTGTGCACAAACTAAACATTTAAATGCATGCTATCTTTTTCAAATAAAAGTAAAAGAATTTTACTAGCCCGTGTTGGTCCGGGCTCCTTTGTAGAATAGACCACCTACCTTCCTGCCAGTCAGCTCGTGAAAGACGAGCATAGGCTCACCGTCGCTAACCCCGTGACATCTGACTAGGTGGTAGAGTTTAGCAGCGACTCGCCCGGATTGGTACCACCGCCTTACCTATTCCTGCCGCCATAACGTCAATGCTTGACGTTGTCCTTAGGTTCGGAGGGTAAGGTAGCCGGTAAACTTATTTTTGCTCGAGGCCTAAAATCCCGGCCTCAGGTTGGCAACGCACCATTACCACCTTTGGTGTCCCTAGGCGGCGTGTATTTCTTAAATCAGGAAATGCGTCTGCATGTTTGCCTTCCAATATCATAAAAAAATAGAGACAAAACATTTAAGACATGTTTGATTAGTCTGGACATGTCAATTGTAAAGTTTTTAGACAGGAATAGATTATACTTCTTTAGAAATGTCGTATACAAACTAATCTGACAGCACTATAAGTGTTTTGTCTCTTTCTTTTACTTTCTCTGAAAGAAGATAGCGATAAATTAAAATTAGTTAAGTGAGTGCACAATAAAATCACCACAATTATAGATGTTAGCAGATTCTAAGACTTAAATGGTCTAATGGTAATGGTCATAAATGGCAATGTCAAGTCTTTTCATATTTACAAAACAAGTAAAGCTAGTACGGACGTCGTAGCAGTACATGCGAGATGGTGTCACCGATTGGGGAAAGCCTCATTCAACCGAGAGCATCCGTGGCGTCATTGACATTAGTCAATATTAATACATTTTTACAGTAGCTGGCAATGGGATCGTCACATCACCACATCATAAAATTCAATATCACTTATAATTTATTATTATATAAATAGCCTACCGTTTTTGCTTTTTATTGCATCATTAGGGCTAAACTAAAACTACTTTAAGTTATAGGCCTGATGATAATGTAAACAGCGAAACCGGTGGGCTATTTATAAAATAATAAATTATAAGTGATACGTCAAATAATAAAAGTGTTTCTTTATTTAAAAATATTAATATTTGGAAGTTTTAAGAAGCACCTACGATGAGAAATATCAAATAGTCTGATTTCAATTTAGATAAATTGATAACTAATATAAAAATTTTCCAATATTGCAAAACTGATAATTAATCCTCGAAAACAACACTTCTATTAGTGGACAAGTTGGAAACTAAATATATCCCAGGTGGGGTGTCTACGGGACGTCTAGACGAGGGGTGCGTGGGTGCCCCCCGTCTGGGGGAGGGGGTGTCTAGACAGCTGATCGACGTTACCAACGCCACTTCATGAAATATCATTTGAGATTTTTACAAACCCAAGGTTGCCCTTTGCCAAAATACAAGAGGTGTCTGAGAATCTGGGAAGATTTACTACGTCAACGGTTAGAAGTCACAGAAGTCTACCTGGTGTCGCTTATATAAGACGAACCAACACACGACTCTCCTGAAGAGACAACCCTGGCCTAACGACTCCTTAGATTTTATAAATGCATGCTTAGGTGTTAAACATTTTTGGCTATCCTACCCTCAGGAAGTCTAAACATGGGACTATGGCTTCAGGAATAGGTGAAGCTGTGGATCTCAACAAGGGTAAGTAGCCGTACAGCAGTATACTACAAGTGGTTTTGTTAGTAATCAGTGTAACTTAACTTTTACGAACTGCTAGGCAAGGTAACAAATGATGGTCATTTCTACAGCAATACAGGAAATAGTCAAGTTATGCCAATCCATAACGGATGGGCAGAGAGTATCGAGTGCCAAATATCACGATCCTCGTCTGTCTCTGAGAGACTCTAGACACCCCCTTAAATAAATCTGAGCGATTTTATAATTTAGAAGCTTTTGCCCGTGGCTTCGCTCTCATCTAAGTCATAAAAAGTATCATAAGTTACTTTTAACACATCCAAGAATATGTGTAAAAAGTTTCATAATGATTGGTTAGTAGTTTTTGCATTACACTTTCTTGTAATAAGCAAACTTAAATTTGCATTTATAATATTAGCAGGAATTCAACTTTTTGTTAGATTTCGTTAAAAGTTATAATTAAAACTACTTACTTATGAATGTGACTGGTGTGACTAAAGGCTTGATTGTTACAGATGAGTTGAGTATAGTCCAGTTTCCTGAAACTGAAAATAGCATTTGTTACTATTTTTGTTCACCGTACTAAATTGTGATATTTTCGTTATGAAACGCAAAAACTAAATTTATATAGGAAAAGAAAGGCAGTTTCAGAGATAATTTGGTTGAACAAATTCCAGAGTTGTAAATACGAATTAATCAAAGAAACGTTAGTCAACTGTTCTAGTACCAATATCTATGGACTATCTAAAGGATCCAAGTAAAACGAATTTTTATAGCAGAAGCTAAGCATCGTTGAAGTTTTGCACCTACACGTATATCAATTTAATTGCTTTAACGTTTACATTTTTACAAATCTAGTATTATTCTTAAATGTAAGTAGACTAGCACTTTGATGAACTACACATCTAGTACTATCATACTAGGTGGTAGAGTTTCGCAGCGACTCGCCCTGATTGGTACCACCGCCTTACCTATTCCTGCCGTCATAACGTCCAATGCTTGCCGTTGACGTTTTCCGGTTCGGAGGTACCTTACCCTCCGGCTACCTTACCTTTACTTACTTTTGCTCGAGGTCTAACATCCTGGCCTCAGGTTGGCAACGCATGGTGCGTTGCCAACCTGAGGCCACTATTGGTGTCTCTTGGCGGCGTGAATTTCTTAATATCAGGAACTCCGTCTGCTTGTTTGCCTTCCATTATCATAAAAAAATCTAACAGATTAAATTATGGAGGTTTAGTGCCATCAAGCAAAAAGATGGTCAAAGTTTTTTCATAATTTTTGAAACTATGCTGAATCGGGTAACCCAGTGCAAACTTGAACTTGGCTAATGGCATATGTTAACACCTATACAAAAAACCTAAAAAAAGAAGAAGAATAAATGACCCCTGTTCTAGACGGATCGTTATTTGATCAAGTTCACATGTGTATCAAATCCTTGATAGATGATTTTGATAAAGGTATTTTACACAAGATATTCAGATAAAGGTACTATTAATGACGTCATATCCGGTAGTGGCAGAGTGCCAACGCGTTGAGCTATTGCATGGACTGTCACCCAGAGCATCGCTCGCTATTTATTTTCACTCTTCCTAGAGAACCATTACAGTGATCAAGATAAAATGTTCTCTCCATCGTTATAAAATAACTAGCCGACCCAGCAAACTTCGTATCCCTTGACATTAACACCTTCTACATAATATTAGATACATTGATACTAGCGTAGTCTACCAGATCCAATGTAAAACATTCCAAAATCAACGACTACTTACTTATAAAAAATAATTTAAATAACATTTACCAGTGGTCCTAACTGTGAATTTAATTAATCATTCTCGAATCCTCTTTGAAAACAGACAATAATTTTATCAAAATCGCTCCAGTCGTTTAGGATGACTTCAATGACATACACACGCACACAAGAAATTTATATACTTACTTATAAGATGTGACAGTAAAAAATCTATTAAAATCATTCTCGATGTTTCATTAGAGGTAGAGAGATAGAGGTATTACATCAAGTAAAACATAAGAACAAAACATTTAATACTTTTTAGAATAGTTGAAAGTTATTACACACTACAAGGATAATTTAATTTTACAGAGCAGGCACAGTCACGGTTATCTTCACGTCAAGTGCCTCACGGGATAGGCAAAGAGTATCGAACGCCAAATGCCACGATTCTTGCTAACCTGCCCAGCCTCCTCCATATTCATAACTATTTTCATAAAACGCCGGTTTCGGAGACTCTTGACACCACCCTCATACAAAACCCGAATGATAGGTAGTGGTAAATCAACCGGGCGTATATCCATTCAAGCGCAACGATGTGTTTATTAGAAAATTTTAAAAACACATGTTGTCCAACTCAAGAATCGAACCCGAGACCTCCTGCAGTCAAGTCCAACACATGGATGCTAAGCCATAGTTGTGAATAAAAATAAATGTAATAAAAAATATAATAATTAGTATTTATTAATACATTAAAAAATTTGCACAACATGCTCAATATGTTGGAATGCTAAAACATTTTTGTAACATCTTATTAACACACATCTTGCGCAAACACATAATTTTTATTTCCTTTCGGTGCAAGTTACCCAGTCAACGTATTTACTGTAAAGATTGAACATATTAGCCTCAGAATATATATTTTTTTCATTTCGAGACAAGGTACCCAGTTAATATATTTACTGTAAAGATTGAACATAGCCGTGGTACAGCAATATACGTCACCATCTTTCGTATCTAAAAGCGGCGTGAGTTTCTAACCACCAGGAAATGTATTTGCCTTCAAACTATAAAAAAGCTAGACGTCTGTGTTCGCGGTAAGTTATCTAAATCTAAAGCTTATCAGTGAAGTAACCGTTTGCAAGACGCGTGACCATTTCTTAACTCTTGTGGCATAAGATACAAGCTGATAGAGTTTACGCGTTGATACGGCTTGACTGAGTATAATAGCCCATGTCCCTCACTGCACGGCAATACACATACTCTGTGCGTGCCCAGCACTTAACCAAGTAAGAAGTAGACTTCTGGGTGGGCACATAATTAACCCCCAAGATATTAAGTTGATAAGTCCCAAGTGCATTGTACAGTTCCTAGTGACTGTCGGCCTTGCGGAACTTATGTAAGCTTAATGAATAAGAGGCGTGATCACAATAGATAGTCAAGGTCGCAGTGATCCTCGGGATTCTTTGACCCGTACTCTTTTATACTAATAATAATACTGAGGTATTATTATTAGCTGCCTGGCAGCTAAGAGACAATCATAGCTTAATTAATAAATCATACCTACAATAGTAATAGTGGTAAAGTGCTATAAAGCAACTTGTCCAGAAACCACGGCCATATCTATTCCTATCGCCATAATGCCAATGTCATGTTTTTGTCAGGAAAGTAGGGTAGCCGATAGACTTTCACAAAAGACTTAATACCCCACACAGGAAAAAAAGTAATGTCAGTGCTGCCTTTTGTGCTCCGACTTGGAGAGCGCCACGTAAACTAACTTGCGTAAGAACCTTAAAATTTCTGCTTAAAGTTTGCAAGGCATGCATAACATCTTTGGTGTATTTAGGCTAATTGTGTTTTTACCATCATGTAATTTGCTGGTTTATTTTTTAATACTGTAAAAGTAATATTAATAACAAGTCAGCCAGTCAGCACAATTAAGGGGAAAACATTGACATGATGTGAATAGGCCTAATTAAATATAGAGACAGTTTCTAATATTATATATAGGCGAAAATCGCTATGTTTATCAATTGTACCACTTACAAACGACGTCCGGTTGGCTTATAGGTCGGCTACCTAAACACCGTCTACCGCGGGTCTGCGCGCTCGCGCACACACACACACATACAAAATACAACGGCTCTACATTAGGTAATGCTCCGAGGTTGTACTAGATGGCACCGGTGCGCTTAGGACCGCGATAAACCTGTTTTAATAATACTATAGGAATACCAAGGCTAAATAATTAAAAAAAATAACACATTGCAAAAATATTTTTTTTGCAAATGTTTCATTTTAACAAAGTCTTTTACCATATTATTATATGACCGCCTCGTTGGTCGAGGGATTAGCATACACGCCTGACACCACATACTAACTGCGAGGCTCAGGTTCAATTCCTGACTAGGACAGGCATTTGTGTGATAACCATTTAAATATCTGTAGTTGCGGGTCTGTATTTATTTAGTACTTCTATGAATTAGTATCGTAGACTAACACCAACAACACAAGTGAGGGGTATAGATTCAAAAGCGCCTCTGTCCAGTGTTTTAATTTTTCCATAATATACTAAAAACCTGTTGCGGCTACTACATCAAGGCTTTATTAATTAATCTAATAATCTAATCTAATATAAATCAATCTAATTTATTAATTAGATTTCTTTTGATGTTAAATAATCTAAACTTTAACAAAATGGCATTATCTGAAAGCATAGTTAACGTTATTATTTATTATTTTTATTTTGGATAGAGTAGGTTTTGCGTCTATACGTTGGAAAGAGGCGGTTTTGCATTGCATTACTATGGATAGAGGCGGTTTTGGTTTTACACAACCTCGCCTTGTGGACGGTTTTATGCGTGACTGTCAAGCAGTACTAGTATGGTTAAAGTAATAAAACGGCTGTGAAAACAGAAAACATTTTTTAAATATATTTATTAGTCTAAAATTTTAATAAAAGTATTATTTAAGTAATTTAAAAAATTCAAATGCTCTAAATTATCCTTTTAAAATAAAAACATTCTCTTCCTTAGTATATAATTTGCTTATTTTGGGTTATACCAATTTGTGTTATATCCAGGGAAAATTTATGTATTCAGTTATTTATATGATGTGCAAACAACTGATATTAGGGATTTATATATATTATTAGGGATTGCATACTTCAGATTAGTGAGAAACTGCATATGCCTAATCAAAAACTAAAAATTAACAAAAACAATTATACAAGTTCATTCTTTTTTTTTATGACATTGGAAGGCAAACAAGCAGACGGATTTCCTGATGTTAAGAAATTCACGCCGCCTAGAGACACCAAAGGTGGTAATGGTGAGTTGCCAACCTGAGGTCGGGACTCATTCGTATATATAACAAAAATTCCTGACAATTTTAAATCACTTGAACTAAAAACATTTCGAAAGAAGGTATTTGATTTGCTGTTAGAGAAAACATATTAACGTGTAATAATATTTTCTTACAGACAAGCATAAAGCCCCTTGCTTTATGCTTTCTTGAATTGCCATTTCTTTTAGTGGCTAGAGTTGGAAACGGTGGTAGTGTACGGTAGATAGGATTAAAATTCATTTGTCTTGAAATTTTTTGTAATAAATTATAGAGCTTGTAATAAATAAAAATGAGTACTGTGTTATAAATATTGTACATGTAATATTTGTATAAATATCTGCACACATAATGTGATAAAAAATGTTGGTATGCTTAAATATCTTTGCAACGACTTCTTAAGACACATATTCCTCAAATAAATTAATTTCGTATACTGCTACTTATGTAACAAAAAAAAAATTATAAGACTAGACAAGGGCCGGCCGTTCGGCAGTTAAATTCGTTTTTTTCACGTTCGTTTTACACATATTATAATGTATTTTAGTGTTGGTTCAAAGGGGCAAAATATAGGAGCAAAATCAAAGTCGATTTATTTAAATAAATTGTTGAATATTATGCTTATTGTTTTCGTTTAAAATTTGCGCACATGTACTCGTATATATTGCAGTACTAGTAAGTAATTTTAAAAAAAAGTATCTTCACACCCATGTCCCCGAAGAGGTAGGCAGAGGCACAACAAGGGCACCCACGACTAGCCGAAGACACTAAGTCCCACAATGTGATAGGTGGCAAGCCTATCGCCAACCGGGCACATATTCAATTGGAAAAACACAATTTTCTTTTTGTTGCCCGACCCGGGATTCGAACATTTAACAAAGTATTATCTAATGAAATGGCAAAAATATGATAGAAATCCGTGACAACAAAAGTAAAGAGGGTGTAAAATCGTTACATTTATGTGACGTAGTTTAATGAGTGTCTAATTAATATGAAAAAAGATTTTTAAAATCGATTGAGTTTAAATCTTTATTCTATCTTTAGATATCAAATATGAGTACCTATAGGATATATACAAGGCAGTATCGCGACATCCTGACGCCTAAACTTATGAATAATGTTATTAGATATAAATAGTGTTCCAATTATCTTTGAGTCAATTATATTTAGTATTTATAAAGGATTGGTGGCCTTGGCTTCATTCCTACTTTGATATTTTTATACAATTTCGTATTTTGTGGTCATTTGGTGAGCACATGAGCGGTCATAACAAAAAGTAGTCGTTAACCCAAGTCTTTAACTAAGTATATCTATACTAGCTGGTCCGGTAAACTTCGTTGCACCCTTTCAGTTTCTATGGGAAAATCAAAATGTTGATTTTCCTAGTTTGCTCACAGTCAAAAGGGATAAAAAGTATCCTATGTCCGTTTCCTGGTTCTGAGCTAAATACCAACTCGACTAATTTTTAATTCAAAGACAACCTGTCACGTTTATATGGTATAAATATACAATTATTTATTTATAAGGCAATATAAAACTAGTAGTTTAACAATTGCGAAGGTTTGTGAGGTTAGATGACCGTATATTGGTAATTATTCCATGCAAAAACTACTGAATGGATACCGACAAAACTTCATAGTAATATGGTTTATACATAAGAATAACACATAGCTTACAAAGCCTCTGTGGTTTAGCGGTTCAGTTGTTGGACTTGACTGCATGAGGTTACGGGTTCAAACCCCGGGTCGGGCAACAAAAAGAAAATTGGGTCTTTCCAATTTTCTAATAAAAATAAATGTTGCTCGGGATTGGAAATGTGCCCGGTTGGCGATAGACTTGCCACCTATCACATTGTGGGATTTAGTGTCTTAGGCTAGTCGTGGGTGCCCTGGTTGTGCCTTTGCCTATACCTTCGGGGATATGGGCGTGAAGATGCTTCCTACAATTTGTAATGATTTCATTTACCGCACGTGGACAAAGCTGCGGCTTGAAGCTAGTGAACTGTAATAATTGGCTAAGAAATAATCTCCAACCAGCTTGCCATTGACAGTTAAAAGCAGACGTCAGACGATCAGCTGCTGCTGTGGAAAGGAAGTCACGGAAATCACAAAGGCTTACTAACAAGCCGCGAAAAGGATGCAAGCACAATACGGTTTTTTCTTTTTTTAGTAATAGGAAAGGTCACGCTTTGGCAAGGTTTTTAATATTCTTAAACAACTTTCAAAAATATTAAATAAAGTAGCAAAGTGCAAGTTGAACTTGTCCATGACGGGTCCGTAATAGCAAGAATAAAATAAGAATGTATGTGTTAAGGAGCAAGTAATATTTGAAAGGATGGCTAATAAGATTGTACGATGTTATTGCAAAATAATTTATGAAATTTTTACTGCAAAAAAAAACTAAGGCCTATCAAGTTAAGAAACAGTCTTGTATTTTAACCCCGATAGAAAAAAATGCGAGTTAAAAGTTTAAAGTAACAAACAAAGTTGTCTCTGTGTGTGGCGTATACATTTTAATTGAATTGAGGTTCTTTTATTTGAAAGCTGACGTAGTTAATACGATGCTCCGGATTAGATATGTGCCTGGTTGGTGATAGGGTTGCCACCTATCACAAGTGTCTTCGACTAATCGTGGTTGCCTTGGTTGTGCCTCTGCCTATTTCTTCGGGGATATGGGCGTGAAGATACTTTTTTTTATTTTAGAGTCATTGATAATATTAGATGGAAATAAAATAAGGAATTACACACCGTTGCCATAAAATTATATTTTAGCCTTGAGCGTAAGATGATAGGTAACCCTGCTCCCTACACGGGAATATGAAAGTGAAATGCATTGACGTTAAATTTTTTGTTTAAATATATTTTTTTTAAAAATCCACAAATAAATAATATATATCACGTATAAATAATAAAAAAATGACGATTTAAGTTTAAAATCATTCGCATTGACATTATTTACATTACGGAGGCAGCAAAAAACATTGCTTTGGTACATCTGAGAAAACGTAAAATTTCATCATCTTTTTCCAGTCACGTTGTTTGTGATGCAGGCTAAATGTTGTTAGCCTACATTTTTTAAGGTAGCTTGGGAATAACAAGGGTTAAAAAGTATAATAAGCTAATTATCTCAAAATTCTCAGCTTGATGTTGGAGAATGAACATTACCGTAGCAAATATATGAATCAACAGAGACTAACGTACATCAAGGTTTAATTTGAAATACTAGTCTTTATTGCACTGTAATATAGTCTGCTATATCGACTTACACCTTCGAATAGTTGACGTCAATTTTATTTTAATCCGACATTTCATATGCAAAATTATGACTTAACGATAGAATAGTTTTATGTTATTTGACGTCTCGGAGTAGGGCTGTTAATTTATGTTTACTAAAAAGGCAAGTATTTACTGACGTTATCTAACTTTTACTAGTTTAGTTTTGTCTTGTATAGTATTTTTTCCTTTGTTTCCTTGTTTTCTTACTATTCAAAGTAAAATAATGGAGAGCGAGTGAAGTCGCGGACAATAGTCATAATAAACGTCGTGTCTGCTGTGTCGATGAAAATAAGTTTGAAATTAGCCACGCTAATGTTCGATCAACTTGAAAGTACAATTTAACAGTACAGTTAAAAAAACGACAGATGTGCCACCGACAAAGACATTTTTTACCAAAAAACTACTCTCACCCTTCCGGGATAACCCTAATCTCGCAACAATATCAACAATAGACGAAAAATCGATACAAAAAATCTATAACATCGATACGGGGTGGTGAAGTGTAAAAAACAACCCTTATTTTGTAAAAATGTTCATTGTTAGAAAAATTGCGAAAGGGAAAAAACGTTAAAAACGTTCCTTTTTAAAATGCATTTTAAAAATGGAACGTTCGATTCGTTAATCTGTTAACTTGAAAGTTTATAATGTTTTTGGTAAAAAATGTCCAACTAACAGAAGGATATATTTTGTATGTTGAGTATAGAAGTTGCGACCATAAGAAACACTACACTTTACCTGTAGAAATAGACACCAAAGATAGTAAACAGCAATGGTGCGTTGCCAAACTGCAAATGGTTATTTAAATCACTTGCGTTTACTGGTTAAAGTTTACTGGCTACAACACTATTCAGATCTGAAATGGACGGTGACAAGCGCTGACTTATACGGCAGGAATAGGTAAGGGCGGTTATACCAACTCAAAAATATCAAAGATATTAAAGAGTGAGAGCAAGTAGCATGTAGCTCGTGTAAGGATCTGCCACCTTGGTTATTACTGTCGCTATAATAAAGTTTCAAAGATGTTAAATGGCCCATTACTATCGTGACCATTGGTGGTAGAGTGAGAGCAAGTAGCATGTAGCTCGTGTAAGGATCTGCCACCTTGGTTATTACTGTCGCTATAATAAAGTATCAAAGATGTTAAATGGCCCATTACTATCATGAACATTGGTGGTAGAGTGAAAGCAAGTAGCAAATAGCCCGTGAAAGGATCTGCCACCTTGATTATTACTGTCGCTATAATAAAGTATCCAAGATGTTAAATGGCCCATTACTATCATGACCATTGGTAGTAGAGTGAGAGCAAGTAGCAAGTAGCCCGTGTAAGGATCTGCCACCTAAGTTATTACTGTTGCTGTGATGACTCTGTCGTGTTATAGTCCAAAGGGTAGGGTAACCAGTAGACTCGTAAAATGTGCTGAATACCCCGGTCACAGGACAGCAACAAACCTATAAAATCAAAGGTATAAGGTCATAGTTGTCTCTTACCATTAGTAGAGCCGTGTGCTTAGTATGCTGTCTCATAACATAAAAAATGAATGTTTTTTATGCTTTATTATTATTATTACAGAACATCTTTCAATCAAATTGACTTTAATAAAGAAATGGTTTGAGAAACTATATTTTTTAAAAAATGCCAATAGCAACTCCGAATAAAACCTTCAGTTTCATGATTTTTTTTTTAACTTCAGATATTGAGAAAATAGATTTACAATGCGAAGGAGGATGGATATATGCATCCACGGAGACCTAAGTTGACATTCCAAGACTTTCGAACCTTAAGAGCCTTCGAAACCCGCATGAATGAATAGAGTAATGAATGTAGAGGTTTGGAAAGTGACATTTGGCACTCGATACTCTCTGACTACTTCGTAAGGGAATTGGCGTGACGACACGCGTATCTTTGTGTGTGTGTTAATTTTATGGTGAGCGTCCTCACTTAATTTTATTTTTCTATAGAAACCATAAAGCGGTTCACAGATTACATCTATCTACTCAAGTCTGAACTATGTAGTCATATTAATAAAGAATAAAGTAGCTGTGTCATATGGAGAAACGGGCTTATCGTAACTATAAGGCCCGCTACATACATTCGGAAATTTGTAATGGAATTCCGTTTCGAATAATCGAAAAGAAATTTTGATTATAGCAATTTCACACAAATTCCGAACGAAAAAGTTCTGACGTTTGTGCTTTATCTATAGACTTATGAATTTGTTGCATTCGAAATTTTCAAAACATGTTCCAAACAAAATTACACAAAACTCCGAATGCATATGGCGGGCCATACAGTTTTTCTTGCCATTCGGCTAAAGAACCCTAAACATCACATTCATAACTAAATTCCGTAAAATATATACCTTTAATTAAATACTTCTACGCAACAGCGTTTCAATTTTTAATAACTGTTAACGTCTAATAGATATTGAAATATAATGAACCAATAAAAATAATTAAGACAAAGAAGAATGAATTCATAACCTGATTATGTATTATGATTCTTTAAAACTTATTAAGAATTAAAAAATCATTTACCCTATAAACTAAATCAGCGCTTTAATTAAGTAAAAATACATAATTAAAACAAATAATCAGTTATAAAGGCTTTAAGCACCACAACAATAAGACTAACAGCTGTGTTTTCAAAAGAAACATACGCAAATTGTCAAATAAATAGATAAGTATCAGTATTTAGCACCGATAAAAATAATTAGGACAAGTAGGCACCATACATTTTAATTAATTACTTAATTATGCGCTTAATGTTAAGACTATGATTATTTTGAGAATATAAGGCCTAGTCCGTATTGCAAACTTTGATTGCGTAATTTGTTTTCGCAAAATAAATTCGTGCTGCATCGCATAAATATGCATCTGATCATATGATTTTTTTCCGAGTAAATTTTGCATCGTCAGAACAGATACTCCTAAAATTTTCAATATGGAAATTTCAAACTGCGGGAAAATAAACACGAGGTAAAAAAATTACAGTGCGGACTAGGCCTAAAGCGTTATATCAATCGCCAAATAAGGTTCGAAATAAACAGACTAATTTCTAACTGATGATTGAATGTCTCTGTGGTCTAGTGCTCCGACGTTAGTGTGGACTACACGAGATCTCGGGTTCGATTCTCTGATTGGGGAACTCATAAATGTGTTTTTACAATTTTCTAATGAAACAACGTTTCTTGGGATCCTGTAAGTGCCCGGTTGGCCTAATATACATTACATTGAGAGACTGAAAAGTACCTTCAGCTAATCGTAGCTGCCCTAGCCCTGGTTGCTCTGCCCACACCTTCGGGGATTCGAACGTGGAGATACATTAACTAGTGAAGTGGGAGTGTACTCATTCGCGGGGTTTTTGTCGCAATAATATGTATAAATAACTAGATGGTTCTCGTGGCTTTTGCTCATCTGGCCATAGCCCATTTTACTCCAATTAACCATGGCTCGTCCTTAATATATTTTGCTGAATTATGACTTAATTTAAAATAGACTTGCTGTTATTTCTACTGAATGTAAGTATTTAACTTCCGTTCTCGTTTATTCATTATAGTAACATAAGTTTTAAATTAATATACGTACAAAATTGGTTTTATGCAACAACTTTAGAATTATTTTACATGTATAGGCTTCAAAATCTAAATATTTTGATGTCGATTACTGTCATGCTTGAAGAACAGACGTTTCAATCACTTGTAAGTGCAGTACGTAATGTATTTTTGTTACGTAACACAAACTTATTATAAAAAGACTGTAATGTATCCTTAACTTTTTGTATGTGATAGTATTTAGTAAGTAATTATCACAGCTAGTTTTAAAAATATATGCCCGATGAGTTTTTTCCGCCGGATCTTAGTGTGTAGCCACGATGGTTATCCGGTCGTAGTTTATAAAAATGTGTGGTTAATGAGAAGTAAGTTTTTTAATAATTCATTACAAATATGTTTCAAGTTTTACTTAACATAATTCAGAAAATAATTCTAACCATCCTTCTTAACAAAAAAAAATATTAATATATAAGTTTCTTATTAAATTATAAATGGGTTACTACGTTTTGAGGTATGCGGAACCCTCCTTGTAGGAATTCGAGTCGCACTAGATCCATTTTTGGTATCAAAAGCCGAAACGTTAGTCTCAGTACAACCTTCACGCATAATTAATCACCAACAGAGGGAGTGCAGACCGCACCTAACATTATGACTGTGACATTGACGGTGCCAGACCAGTATGGCAACCTGTGGTATTCGCTAGCATGATCATCTACCGAATATTTTCAAGTTACGACAATTTTAAATTATGCTGAAGTGTGACGTCACATCTACTCGTATATAACGTATTAGTTTAGGCTCTTGATTTTGTTTCCGCATTTCTCAACATTTCCTTCGTTCAAATATAACTCATCGTACTTGTTCAACTTTATTATAGCACAGTTTGTAATGTTTTTAGTTCACACTTAAAGCTACATTTCTTCTTTAAAAAAATGAGAACCTCACCAAAACTGGTGTCATAATATTACCAAAATGCAATAAACAGACAGACATTTTAAAATATTCAAAATTATTTAACTTTAAAACAGATATCTATGTATATAAAAATTAATCCCAATTTTCTTCGGTATCGTATTACTTGTGAAATAAATTTTGTATTTTTTTGTTGTGTTAAATATTATCAGGAGACGGTTGTTTTAAAAGAAAAACTGTCGGCTCGGTTAGTAATTAAAAAAAAACTATAAATTGTTGTGAGGTGTTATTACGTACTTCATATTATTAAGTGTTTATCAATGTAGAGCTCGAATATGCGAAAATTTTGTAGCTAATTATTTCAACTTCTACGCCGCCATAAGCTTTTATATGCAAAGTTCGTTTTGACTTTGTTAATTGCCAATACAATACTCCTAGAGGGAGAGGTCAGTACACTAGAGTGAGTTAGCAATATTTTAAAATGACATCAGTAGAGTTATTATTGAAGCTCGATTCATGCAATATTGGAAATTAGTATAGAGTAATGTCATTTTAGGTACTTTTGAACACAATACTGGCGACTTATTAACATTTACTTAATAGTAAATAATAAATTATTTTATCGGGATTCGTTGAATTTATTTGTAACTAAATGTTAATAATCCGCTAGTACTGAGTCTAAAAGTACCTAGAATGACATATACGATTCCAATTTCCAATTCCCATGATATCGAGATTCAAGAGTAACCCTACAGGTCTTTGTTAGGAGTATAACCTCCAGTAGCAATATAGCTTAACTTCGTAGACGCATTAATCCAACCAGCCGTCGTTTTTTGAAATTTTCAATGATGACAAAAATAACGAATGGAATCAAGGTTACCTAAGTGATTTATTTATTAAAAACTAGCCGACACAGCGAACCTCGTACTTTGATTGACCTAGTAGCTACTGACAGTCTTTATGGAAAAAAATAATTGACTGATTTTTCTAATTTTCCCAGTAATTCTGTTCGTATGTTTTATTCGTTCGTATGCAAAACTGGTTCATTCGCCCACGCGTAATGCGATTATGATTCATTTTTACATGTTTATATTTAGTCCCCTTTTAAGACAATTTTTCACATAATTTTTAAGTTATTGGCGAAACCTAAGTAAACTATTTTTATTTCTATCTTAATTTGTAAAATGCAAAAAAATCCTCAAAACACTTTTATCCGTCTATCCTTTGGAATGATCAAGTTATCACACATAATATTATCACCACTTAGTGTCTTCTTAGTGTCTTAGACTTAGTGTCTTCGGCTAGTCGTGGGTGCCTTGGTTGTACCTCTGCCTACCTTTTCGGGGATATGGGCGTGAAGACACTTTTTTTATATTATCACCATTAAGAAAATCTAACGATTTTAAATTTGCAGGCTAGACTAAAATGTTTTTTTAATTATTTTTTACTTACAAAATACATACCTTCACGTCTTTTCTGTTTAGTTCCAGCAGTATTATAATGCACCCACATTCCTGCAAACAAACAAAATATACATAAAAAAATATTTATACTTCATACTAGAGTGGCTGGCGTCTAAAACAATAGTTATCGACTAAGATGAAAGGTTTCGCTACTCTCCGAACCGGAACAAGACAATTGCGATCAGTGTTGCGGTGGCAGGAGTATCAAAGGTGGTATGGTGGCTATCACTTAGGACTTGGTTAAGGTCACGATATTCTTGACAAGTCTATACTTTCCTATTATGGGCTACCGGGCAGGGGTTATGACGGCATTTGTATTATATTCGATATGAAAACCCGGAAGTAGAACGGGGCAAAAAAGCATACCATAGGCTTGTGTTCAATTATAGTTGCGTTTGTTCTTATGCCATGTCTATAGCATTAGTTTATCTAAGTAATTAATTTAAAACTTAATTTAAATAATGTAATTAATTTGACCAGAAATACCAAATACCTCACTAGTAAATCCCAAGATACTATACACTATAATGGATTTATAAATAAATATTTTTATTCATAAATGTCTGATCTTTACTATATTAACACTATTTTCGAATCACAATTCACAATCGTAACAAAACACGTAAACTTTAGAACATATCCTAGCACGTCCGCCCGCAATAAAGGCTGGTATCAGACTGATTTAACTTGAACTTAATATAAGGGGGTGCATGTCTGGCCAGCTTAGGAGTACCGCAGACGATCGATGCAAGGGTGGGACTTTCTCAAGTTGCAGTTCTACAGAATACTATCAAATTATTTTTAGGATTCCGTAACTGAATGGCAAAAATGGAACGCTTCTAAATTTGAACATGTCTCTCTGTCCTTAGATCGCAGCCAAATATTTCCAAATTATTAGAACTGCGCAGTTAAAATTGGACGAATAAATGTATTCTTTAAAACGTTTAAACTGCAAGAAACCGAATAATAAATAACTGCAATAAAAATAACGTTGCCTTGGATCGGATATGTGTCCAATTTGCAATAAGCTTGAACTTAAAAGGATCTCTAAACACGTATTCCTAATTTATGCCTGTTACTACCGAACCTTTGGGCGATTCCGACTCCCACTTGGCCACTTTTTTCTGCAATAAGACGACTTTTTTACAAGTAATTATAAAATAAGTAATTTATTCATGTACAGTATCTGTGAATTGAAGATTGTTACATTTGAATGCGAAGAAGACCAAATTACTGGTACATATTAGAAAAAGACAGAAAGGAAGTAAAAGTTTTAGTTGATGATGTAGAGTTAGAAGATAGTGAATGAAATAGTATATCTTGGTTGTGCTTTTAACAGAGATGGAAAGTACACCTTGAATGTAGAAATGAGAGTGTGTGCAGGGAGTAGTGTAATCGGGGTACTAGGTAGGCTATTTCAAACCGAAGTTTTGTGTCAAGGTGCTCGAAACTCGCTCTTGCATTATTATGTGCTTATCCCAATGTTATTGTATGAAAGCGAGTATTGGGCGTGTGTGAGTAATCCTACTCTTATTTATCCACATGCGATCGAAATGAAAATGCTACAGAAAATATGTAACTTGACCGCATGCGTAACAGTGAGATCCGCGGAAGAGTGGGATTGAAAGAAAATATTGGAGTTAAAGTGAAATAGATGTTGCGTTGCTGGTTCAATCGGTCATATGGAATAAATGATAGATGAAAGATTGACCTAGTAGATAATCAAATTGGACGTGGACGGATGTAGGTATCGAAGGAGACCTAGGTTGACATTTGACAATCAAATTGCTGGGTATTAACCGAGGGTGATGTCAATAGTCTCCAAAACTAGCGTGTTTGTATGAAAAGGGTAATGAATGTGGAGGAAGCCAAGCAGATCTGCAAGGATTGTGAGATGTGACACTCGATACTCTCTGCCTACCTCGTAAGGGACATCGCGTGAAGATATGTATGCATGTATATATAATCGGAAAAAAGTGAGTTAAGTTACTTAGACGTTTGGATTGGATCGAATATACCTAGGGATATTTTTAAAATTATTGGCTAGTCGACAGTCGTGCACGGCAGGATAGCAATTCTATACCACACACTTATATTTTATAAAATTCTTGTTGGATTTTTTGGACTGATAAATCCAACTTAATAATGGCATTTTTTAATCAAAATCTATCAGCAGGGAAATTATTGTACCAGTGTGACGAAGGTGTTGGTTCAAGTCTCATTGACATCGAAAAGTGTCGCATCTAAGTGCTGATAGTTGGAAACTGCTAGTGTATCATAGCTTTCGATTAGGAATTACCTGTTAATAACCACTAAATTATCTATTCACTTCACATTCGTACTGAAGCACGTAAACTTCACAACATGTTTCAGCACGTCTGCCTGTGACTGCAGCTGGTATCAGACTGACTTAACTTGAACTTAGTTAAATGGGGTGCAATGTCTGGCCAGCTTAGGCAGACTACAGACGATCGATGTAAGGGTTTGACTCGCTCAAGTTACAATTCCAAAGAAAACTTACGTATTCTTTTACTGATGTGCTTATTATTATCTAATTATATAATAAAACTAAATCTCTACTTATATGAAATATTTTTTAAAAACAATAATTGCTGTGTGTATGTGTAAACAATATATACAGAATAGAGAACCCGAAACGAGGGTTATAAAATGTTTGTCAGTTTGTCTGTTTGTCTTCTCACTTTTTTCGAAAAAACTACTGAATGAAATGGTGGAATTACCTCTATTTCATAGATTTATAAAAAACTTTGCGACATATATGTCTATAGTAACATGTTAAACCTACTACATACATTCTAACCTTAATAAAATAACCACGAATTAAACAGATACGGTATCAACCTTCATCAAATTATTTAATTTGTAAATATACTACTACTACTTTAAGCATTTCATGTACAATATGTAAGCTCTTTACGCTATACAAATTGATTGAATACTTTTGAAGTTATTGCAAAATTAAAATTTTGAAGATATTAAAACATTGAAGATATTAAAAAACAATTAGTTTAAATCGCTCCAGAAATGAAAATGTTTTTTAATGCTCAAGTTTGTGGCCACCCTTATTTCCAGGTACAGTAGACTGTATAACCTACATTAACACGGTACAGTTTGACCCCTCTTGGGATGGAAAGGCTACACCACAGACTAGTAAAAGAACTACGCGTTGGCTACACTCATCAAATGTTTTTTAACCAACTTAAAAAAGAGGAGGTCATCAATTTGTCCGGTCTGTTTTACTTGTATATTTGTTACGCGATTACTGGGCAAATAATGAATCGATTTCAATGGATATTTCTTGAAAAGGTAGGTCTCATGAAGGTAGAAAGCATTTCCGAGGTGGTTCTATGGTGGTGGTGGAAATAGGTGAAAATTTATGAATTATCGCCTCTGTGGTCTAGCGGTTCAGTTGTTGGACTTGATTGCATGAGGTCCCGGGTTCGAATCCCGGGTCGGGCAACAATAAGGAAATTGGGTTTTTCCAATTTTCTAAAAAAAAATGTTGCTCGGGATAAGGTATGTGCTCGGTTGTTGATAGGCTTGCCACCTATCACATTGTGGGACTTAGTATCTTCGGCTAGTCGTGGGTGCCCTGGTTGTACCTCTGCCTACCTCTTCGGGGATATGGACGTGAAGATACTTTAATTTTTAAAACACCATCCAGAAATCATTAAGTTTCTCTCGAAAATATATTAAGCAAATCGAAAAGCTGTAATAAAATAATTTTATACGGATACGGTTTTTGCAATTTGACTGCCATAACATCACTTAAACTTCTTGAGTACAAACAAATAAGAAGAATTCTCATTTTGAATAAAATTTTGATACCTACTTATCTATAAACGCCGAAAATAAGAGAAATATAACAAGGAATTCTTTATTCTCGACTAAAAACTATGTCAAGTAATACTTGACAAAACATCATCCTTAAAAATAAATCAATAACCGCCATCAAAACGTATATGTAATGTTGCTAAGAACCATCTGTAATACGTCGGCTTTCCAACAAAAAAAAAACCAAATCAATCCGTTCAAATGTTATTATGTCAGATACAGACACACAAAAAAAACACGTGTAACTTAGAACACCCCTCTTTTTCCAACGGTCGTCATTTAACAGATAAATGGTGTAGTGTGAAGTATCGTTGGCCAAGAGGTTAGCGTATAAGCATTAAACATGTGTTCCTGAATTTGTGTGTTTGTTACACGTTTAGTGGGTTTCAATTAATGTTTTTCTGTTTATTACCAGAGATTAGTAAATATAGAGTATTATATTTAGTACTTATACTTATACTTTTACTTAAAACCCATATTACTAGCTAATTGCGATGAAAAAATAAATTTTTGACAATTATTTCCTGTTTATTAATAAATCAAATAATAACATTTTTAATCATTTATACGGGTTACTCACGATCTCTTTTTATTTTATTTGTCGATATTTCGGCCTAGTTGCCCGTCGTGACCACGGCCTATGCCAACTAGGCCGAAATATCAACAAATAAAATAAAAAGAGTAAGTGAGTATCCCGTATAAATAATTAAAAATGTTATTTATTTGCGACGATTTAAGTTTAAAATCCTAAATCAAAGAATATCAATCTATTTTTTTTTTATTTTCTATTGGACATGTTTTTTAGTAATAGGCAAAAATGTAATCTGTTAAACTAAATTCACGAAACATAACTTTAACAATGACAAAGACAACGGACATTAATGATATTGATGGTGACGGCAACGATGATAATGACGGAGTTCGTGACGATGACGAGTCGGAAACGGTAGTGGTGACAATGTTGAAACTGCATCGTGATGCCTAACAACCACGCCTCAGGTTGGCAACGCACCATTACCAACTTTGGTGTCTCTAGGCGGTGTGAATTTCTTACCATCAGAAAATCCGTCTGCTTGTTTGCCTTCCGATATCATAAAAAAAATAAAAATAATGAGATTGAAAATCATTTTTACCATCAACGTCCTATATTCCGAAATATCTTTTTCTTTACACAACGTTGAGTTTGATCTATTGGACCAAAAAGCTAGGGATTACGCCTCCATTGAAGCCCATCGCAAGTATTTAAATCAGTCAAGAAAACTTTAATCTCTAAAGCGAAACTCCTCACGAACCCATAACGATAACTGTTTTCAAAATATTCATGGTCCACATACATTTCACCCAAGAGTTACAAATCTTACAGACGTCCAGTTTCCAGAAGGTGAAATGGCAGTTTTAAAGAAAGGCCTAAAGTATAATC